>OX376655.1:10020000-10620000 GCA_947386135.1 Melanchra persicariae
ACTTTTTATTGTTTAGTAAGATTTAATATATTTAGTAATAGGTACTTATACTACGTTATACTACTTCTCGTACATACGAAATAGGTATAACGAAAGTAATTTTTAGGCCACATCTGTGGCAACTCATTTAAGTTTTAGTTATTTATTACAGTTTAATTATAACAAATGCCATAAAGCACGGTACAAAGTGTTCATGACTAAATCTTGAATTATTTTGTTAGTTTACTTTAGGATTGCTACAACACTCAACGACTAATAGTGGCTCGGTAACAAATCAAAATTATTTAACTTGTTCGCGTGCTATCTCGTTACAAATTCCATGAAATCCAGTCATTAGTTTTTCAGTTTCAAGCAAATATCCAGTTACAGATAGACGCAGGGTGAAATGCGTTATCTATTCCAGAGTTCGCTGTGATTCATATAACCATTTCTGTTTTTCATCGGAACATACAGCTCTTCAGTTACAGAAGAGAAACGTGTTTTGTGTAATGTTTCAATTACAAGTGCTCTCATTGTTAAACTGTTCAGTTGACTTTTATTCCTCCAGAAATTGAGTTATTATATCCTCCCCCAGAGAGACTGCGACCTGATTCGATATGCTCTGCTCGGCTCAGGTAATCTCTTAGATGTTTATTCGTAAAAAACGAAGCAAAGGCGAATTCTCCCGAGGCCTAGATACAACATTACTTCCCACATTTTATGTATTTTTGATTTGTCCCATACCTAATCCCGACGTCTTGTCGCACGGTTCTGTTCTATTACATTCACATTAAGGAAATCAAGACATTAATGTTTAGTTTTGTCTCAGTAACGACGCGCGACGCCTACGTTAGGTCTTCATCTCTATTTTCAAATTTTTCCTGAAAGTGGCGGGGGAAGCTTCATATTTTTGTAATCACGAACGAGCAGATACCCGAATATCAAATTTTTATACTACAATAATAAACCCACATCCCAGGCAATGAAAACATTACATTCTCATGGAAAAGAACTTTGAATTTCATATATTTTTATGCGACTTAATTTTTAGGAGTTTATCAATTTTTACTATAATATCAAAAGAAAAAGTTTTATGACGGGGTTTCATAAAATCGACTGAATTTTTTAAGTAAATTTAATTGATACCTAGACACATATCCCATATTATCCCTTGGATAAGTGCATATAATGTAAAAGTAATTCCAGACAATACGAGTATTTTTTTCAAGTTCTACTTATTTCAAGATTCATCCCGTACTTAAAGTCGTAAGTAACACTGAACATAAAATATTCGTCTAAGTATAATCGGATGAAACAGATTTGCTAGTCTAGCCACGTTTGGGCGAGCTACAGTCAAAATACAAGAGCTTGGTAAACAAGAGTTCAGCTCTAAGACGCTTCCGACCTCGCCGTATTTAATCACTTATAATTTCACTGACAAACTGCCTTTTAGTCATCAAAGAAAATTAATCAATGGTTAACTCAGATGAATATTCATACAGAAGCAAGACGACCACTTGCTTAGTAATCTCCGAACTGACACTAAAACTAAATTGTAAAACAGTTATCAGTTTCTGAAATTTCTATTTCCTCTTATCTACATTGTTATAGTTTTAGCCTACTTAGGTGTGAAGAGAAACGATGAAAATTCGGCATGTTAAGAACTGTTGACGATTTTATTTAAAAGTTCCTTCACCCCGTTCGCGTTATTCTAATCATTTTGTTTTGGAAAAACTCTTTGGTTTCTAAAGATAATTCTAAACAGAAGGTTACAGACGGTTCCATGTGAAGTAGGTCGCGGCGAGTGGCAACATTTCATGAACTAATAATATCAAGAGTGCACAAATGCGTGTTCCTAACTCCCGTCAGAATATTGGTGACGCACGAGCCGCTCCATGTAATCTGTTCCCTCTTAAGGTTGTTTTGGCATTAAATCTTTATTTAGTGGGAGTTTTTCTACGATTGAGCAACCCACTAAGGCATAGTGTGGGTGTTAACGACTTTCTTAGGGGAAAATTCTCTTATCCATTGCTTTATGAATTTTAATTTACTCCGATTCGTCCTCAGCAGTCCGTTCACGTTCTCTCAGAATGTGCTTGCAGAGATCTGATACTCTGCAGATTTCGTCTATGTAATGTTTGAGATGCTCGTCACGCAAAGTCTCTCCTGAATGGTTCATTATGTGTCAGGGTTGACCAATTAATATCATAATTGATGATGTTTGAGTATCATGATAGTTTTGCTCGCTTTGCTAAATGTTGGTCTCATTGAAACCTTAGGTAGTCAATATAACTACATAATTATAACTACGGTAAATTTTACTTTATATTTGTTGAAACTTTACATCCATTTATCAAACTGCTCCGAATGTTATTATTTTTAATTAAGTATAATATTTTTTAAAGTTTTAACTAAACACTCGCACTCTTCATGAGATTGGAGACGCATAAATGAAGCTTATACCTGTCCAATTTGTTCTAAACTACACTGCAAAGTTTACAGTGGAACTGAATATTACTGCCGACTATAAATCAAATGATAAATGGTGGACTGTTTTAAATGCAATTTCTATTCCTGCTTGTATGTGGTCAAGTAGTTAATGTTTGGCACCAATTCGTTACAAATACAAGGTGCCAGTGATTGAACACAGTTCCTGCGACTGGTTCACTACTAAATTGATTTCATATACCTACATATACATTTGATAGAAATAGTTTGTTTTACTGTTCAAAACTGGAATTCGTGAATTGTTACTTGCAAGTGGAGTTGACATATAACGATGTGCTGATAACTTGCTCACTGGCGCGCAAATATGGCATCATCTCCTAGAGACTATTTATTGCAGTGGCATTGATCAGCTCTGTGTGTTCAGAATGTGATATTTCGGCGCTGAATTCATTTTGATTCGTAAATAGATCGTATTTATAGAACATAAATGTATATTAAACAGGGAAAAATGAAGCTCTAGTAGTCTTTATTTCGTATTTAAATAAACCTAGCAAAACATAATTATTTTGTTTATCACTAACAAATACCCAGTGGAGTAAATTAAACCGTGGAAAATTAAATTGTTGCATGCGGGAGGCTGAGAGCCATACCATATGAATATTCATTGATTTAAATGAGGTTGTACGTACAGGTGCTACAGCTGTTTTCTTTATACAGTCTCGCGTTGTGAGCTCCTTCATACAATAATTCTCAACTATGATCTTGTTAAGGAAGGTGGTTGCGGCCGTACATTCTAGACATAATTTATGACGCAATTTCAAACTAAATTTAACGTGGCCTTTGAGTTTTTGGTTCGCAAAAAACCTGCTTACATACTTCTTATTTTCCAGTGAAAATTACACACGTCTTGACACATAGTTAATAATAAATGCGTACATCATTATTTTCTCAATTACGCACATTCAATACCAGATTGATGTTGTAAATCATGTGACAGATGAATGAACGACTCTATTTTGTTTACAGATTCAATGGATTTCGCGTCGAATTGAGCTGCTCTTTGTCTTAGAAAAAACATTTGTGAAAGTAAATGCTTTAAAAATAAACGTATCTTGAACTGTTCTTTACGTAATAGTTTGAAAAATAAATCGAGAGACGAAGTGGGCAGTGAGTGATTGGCATATCGTACGTGTTGACTAACGACAACCACAACTTTACGTGTTTTTAATGTATTTATATATACTTTACGGCCACCGTAAAATTAGCAAACTATTCCCCGTGTTTGTCTACGTTACAATCGAAACTTGCTCACAAACAATGTTTCTACTGCTACAGTGCCATTAGAAAAAACATAAATTAATACATAAAACTTGACGCATCTACGCTATGTTGAATTACGATATTTTTTAAATACTTTTTTAACACATTTGCTCAAAAAATGCATTTACGAAGCCTGTATGCATTTTTCGAAAGTTAAAAATTATACACCACACAATGGAGCGTGCGGCAAAATAGGTACTCTCACCTAAGTACATATTTTACCGCAAACTCCGTTGTATAGCGCCGTGCGTATTCTTTACGGTTTTTTTTAATTTCCATAAAAAATAATAAGAATTCCACCAAGGAGTTTCACATCACGAGAATAAATAAGCTGAATAATCGAACCTCCTTGGAAGCGCTTTTGCTGTATACGTTGTCTCATTTTAATATTATAGAGAAAATGAGAGAAAATACATAAAACAAAAGGAAATATGTGGTTCTAATTTTCACCACGCGCATGTGCCCTTTGCAAATTCGCGCCATTTTCATATTAGAAACGTCAAAAATTGTTGCGACTTTCCGACTGATTTCTAAAGACAAAAAGTTTGTTTAATAACTTATTGTAATGTTTTCTCGCAAATGTCTCGAAAAACGTTTTATGATACACGTGCGGATTTGGTTTTTACAAACTCGTGACTATGGTAAACCCTCGACTTCGTCTCGTGCTTACATTCGTCTACTCGTTTGTAAAAACCAACTTACCGCACTAATATCATAAATAACTATTACCTCTTCAAGCAGTCGTACACAAACATTTGTCAATTTGTGTTAAACGAGCAGACGAACACAAACTTTAAGAGCCTCCCGATTTGTAAAACATTTGATAACTTTGAATTTATATGAGAGATTTTATTTTAGTTTGTAATAATGACTTGATCCTTTAAAATGTAGTAAATCTGTTTTTTCTTTGAGTTTACAAGTACTGTAATAGGCTTTCCTTTACCTTTTTAATTATGCCTTGTATTTGGGGAGAGTTCGTAACATCTCACAAAAGCCAAGTGGTAGTGGATGTCTTTAGATAATGTTTTCTTCTTTCTTTATCGTGTGGGCAGTAAGGTCTAACGGCCCCACAAACCCTAGTGTCAGAGTTTCTAAACCGCATCGAGGGCCTCTGACTAAAGGCCGGGACCACCGGCTTATACGTGCCTTCCGAAGCACGGAATCATCTTTTTATCAGACAATCAGGTGATTCAAGTCTGCAATGTCCTAGCCAAACTAGAAACAACTTTACAAAGTATGCTTCTCGTGGGAATCGAATCCACGACCACCGGGCACAAGGCAAGGACAATGCTGCATTGTTGCTAGAAAGCGCTTAAGTACAAGGTATGTAAGAATTAATGAAAAACCTGAAATAGTCATTGTCATTATCAATGATATTGTAAGTAAAAAGGCTAATTAGCCACATTTTTCTCGTCTTGTCTCTTTCCCGCTCCCGATGATTACGTCATGCCGTCCTACTTCTACGTGTCATTTTACAGTGTGACATTGTGCCGTTCTTGAAGATTGAATGTTGTTTATGTAACCTATCTACACCTTTTTACTTAAAATATTATTGGTCATTATGAACTACTTTTACTACGGGAGTAAACTTGAAATCGCGAAAATGATGAAAACAACCTTTTCAAATTTTGCGTTTATTCTGTTATACGTTGTTAGTAGTGAGATCATACCTGTAAGTTATGGTAGAACCACAAGGAGCCTGTGACGGAGATGGAGAACCAGAGGAACAGCGTGAACACGGACACGGAGCTGAGGTGCATGGCGTTCAGCAGCGTAGACAGCACTACGGCCAGAGCGTGACACAGCACTATCGGCAGCGCGCAGCGGTCGATGATGTCCCATGGCACTTCCTACAAACAACACCACATTCTTATTTACGATAAGACAAGATTAAACACAGTTCTAGCTTCAAAGATAATATTGCTTGGGAGTTTGTAGCGTCACTTCTTCCCGCCACCCTAGGAAGTGGTGACGGGCGTTTTGAAGGACTGTCTTTATGTAAAACTTTGACGTTCAAAAAGCGCTAGATCTCAGCCTAATTTGAATATGACTTTTGATTTTAATTGGCATAGATAATCTAAGAACCAAAGAATTGTACGAATAGTCAGGCTTACCAAAGTCAGAATACTTGAAAAGCCAAAAACCAATGCATAAAATAGTCTGATTAACCACAAAGCAGACTTTTCCGTAACTATTTAATCAGTACCTTTTAACGTAGATCACGATAACAAGACTTCGAAGCAACTAGTTAGCAGCTAACTAACGCCGAAACTCTTTAAGTTGGTGAATCATCCTTGGTTTAAAATTATTTAAAATCTTTATAAATTTAGTCTTAGTAACCTCAATTTAAATTGCGGCGGATTTCGGCCGACAAGTTTGAGTTTCTCGCACGTAGGTGTGAATAATACCGACCCCGTCAACACCGCTCAAGTATCTACCGAGGAAAATGTTAGAATTTGAAAACCGACAGACAAGTAGGCAAGTCTTACATTTCAAACAAAAGATAAGTGTGTAACCCGAAGGTACTCGCGGTTACCTCTCGATATAAAATACTCATTGTAAAGGTTACCTGTTACGCTAAACTAAACAATTACTCGGAGTCATTAAGATATAAGTATGAAACAAGTGTATGTTAAGCGATCCTTAAACTTGGGTTCATTATCATAAATACAAAAACGATATTAGAACCATACGTGGGAAGTTTCCTGAGACCTGTCTATTAAATATAAATCAAGTCTTCAACAGCAGAATCAACCCCTTTTATTTCAGAAAAGAAATGTTTTCGGTTTTGTTAGAGAACAACGATGCGAAGGTTATGCGATGCGATACATGAGAAATTCCTAGTTTGGGGCAATGTTTTATTTAAAAAAAAGTGTTCAGCAACGATTGAAACAAACAGACCGATTTAGCAACCGTTTTAAAATAAACTATAATATTAATGATATTAATCATGACAGTCTGGTCAAAACTAGGACAAATGTTATTTAAGGCTCACAAAGCTTTCCACACTGTTCACAGAGTCAAAGGAAAACAGATGTATTTTGCTGTAGCTGGAGAAGGCAGCCAAAGAAATAGGGTTTCTGATGACTGGATAATTTGGATAGATGATGGATGAGCTAAAAGCCAGCGACGTAATGGAATGATTTCATTCACTTATTACTAATAAACATGGTCTTCAATAACAAAGTGCTTGTTGTCCAACCTGTCAAATGCCATTACTTCATAAGCATGACTGAGTGAAACGCGAAAATAGCTGTTACGAGTTCTGTATTACACTTTAAACAACTGGCTTTTAAACTACGTTTTAAGATTCGATATTAACGAGAGCGAAGTCGATCTTCACGACGGCAGCGACGATTCAATGTGACATCTCATTTTATAAGTACCTTAGAATGAAAAGCTCTCTAAAATAATGTATTAAGAACTAGCTGTTGCCCGCGACTTCGTTCGCGTGTATGTATTGTAAAATGATGTGGCTAGGTAAGATCAATGTGTTCGTATATCTAATACGAACAGTCAATATCTATCATTGCTTGCCTCTTTTTTTATGTATGGGAAAACATCAAATGACTCCTTTCGCTCTGGGCGGAATGGAAGGGAGTGTCAGACTCTTACTGACTAAAACCCATCTGTGTTCCTCCTAATGCCCTTTGCGTTCCAGGGCCGCAGTGACTCTTTCGAACAAATTCCGCAACCCTGGCACTGGCCCTAGCGGGCCTCGTCTTTATGCTGACATCTTTTTGTGACACGCGTGGAACACAACGCGCCGTCGAGTATCACCTCTTCTGTTCAAATAATTTTTCGTGAAAAACGTTGTAATGATAATGCTTCTTTCATTTCATCGAAACTATTCACAGCAGTCCTAGAAGATGTCGTTAAAAATGTGGGTATAGATTGGGACTATTGCGGTATTAACGTCAATTTTCTGCCCGACTGTCTCACTTAAGATTTGCAGATGACTTTGTGGTTTTCACTGAGAACTTCGATGACCCCCAGAAAATGCTTCAAAATCTTTAAGATGCTTCTTTTAAGTTGGGTCTTAGGATGTATATGACCAAGACGAAAGTTATGGCAAACACCTTCAGCGATTCAAATCTGGAAATGAATTGTTGGAGATGATTAACCGATATGTTTATCTTGGCCATATCCTTTCAATTGGCAAAGAAAATCAACAAACGGAGGTATCGAGAGGAATACACCTAGGATGGGCCGTTTTTATCAAAATGGACGACATTCTGAATTCCCGCCTTTATAACCAGTGTGCTTTTCCCACCATGACTTACTTACTTACATGGACGCTCACGCAGGAGGCTGTGTACAGACTGATAGTTGCACAGAGAGCCATGGAGCGTTCCATGCTTGGCAGAGGTACGTCGTCGAGATCCGAAGACGTACGAAGGTTTTCAACATCGGATAACGAATTGTAGAACTAAAGTGGAGCTGGGCAGGACACTTGGCAAGGCGCGGTGATGATAGGTGGAGTAAGGCAGTGACTGAGTGGCGTCCGAGGGCTGGAAGAAAGAGTATTGGTCGGCCGGCGGCGAGATGGGCGGACGATATTGTTGCCATCGTGGGTAGAACCTGGATGAGGCTGGCACAGGAACGTGGGGATTGGCACACGAAAAGAGAGGCCTATGCTCAGCAGTGAGCGAAGTTGGACTGTGGATAATGATGACGATACATGATGTTGATGAAACTTGCTGAGGTTGTTAACACGCGATAGAGCTACATATAGTTGTCCATGGGAAAACCAACCAGAAGAGAAGTCAACCCCCGCAGAGGACACGGCGGAGCATACGGTGAAGGTCTGCCCTGCTTGAGTGGAGCACCGCCGTGTCCTCGTCGAGGCGATCAGCGACGGCGACCTCTCGCTACCGGCTCTGGTTCACTCCATGGTCCAGAGCGCGGAAGCGTGGGAAGCCGTCACCTCCTTTTGCGAAACAGTAATGCTAGTAAAGGAAGGGGCGGGCCGCGTAAAGGAGAGGCAAATGTCACGCCTTAGCCGCCGAAACAGAAGAACACGCCACGGGCGTCAGGAGTCGTAGGGCGATTCTCGGCCACCGTAGGCACGGCCTGCGGACGGCGAGCGTTGGGTGGCTCGCGGCCCGAAAACAACCAGCGGCCCTACCATGACGTGTTAAAGCGTGAGTCGTTCGAGCGAGAAGGAGGGATGGAGCTATACACCCTATATAGCGCCACTGGTCCGGGTCGACGAAGCGTTGTGTTCCATGCGCGCCTCCAAGAGATGTCAGCTAAGTAGATGGGGCCCGTTAGGGCCAGAACCTGCTAGGGTTGCGGAATTTGTTCGAAAGAGTCACCGTGATCCTGGAACGCAAAGATCATAAGGAGAAACACAGATGGATTTTAGTCAGTAAGAGTCTGACACTCCCTTCCAGTCTACCCAGAGCGGAAGAAGTCATTTTGATGATTTCCCATCCATAAAAAAAACCCCGCAACGGATAGAATAGAGTAGGGACTCCGTTGTGCGTAGGTGTCCTGGCTAAGTTTGCCGGCCCAGCTCCGTCCAAAAAAAATTAAAATAACATCAGTGGAGCAATCGAGCAATCAGACCAAATTTTTTTTTATGTTATGCATTAAATGCATAACGGTAAGTTTTGTATCAAAAGAATCACTGTTTATGACGTTTTAAAAGTACCATTAGTAGCTAAAAAATATATTTTGGTGTAATTCTCATGCTTTTGATAGTTAGTACTTTTTCAGTCAACAGATGGCATTACGGGTATCTGAATTATGTAGATAATAAGTTGATTTCTTCTAGATTGCTACAATTCCTATTAGGTTTATATGTAAAAATTATCTAAATGGTTTTGTAACTAACTAACATGTCATTTTGTGCATTCAATTACGAACAAAAACCTTTTAATATCAATATTGCTTACCTCCCATCAAATACGGCGTGATAATATGTAGCCTAAAAGCTTCCTTGGTTTACAAAGAACATTTTTGCTGAATTTCAATTCAATCTATCAAGTAGTTTTGGCGTGAAGCCGTACCATACACACATACAAACAGACAAACAGACAAACGGACAAAAATTCTAAAAAGTCACTTTTTGTCATCAGTTACGTTTTTCTAACAAAAGCCACTTATTTTTTCTCGAAAATTCTCAATGTACAGTTTTTCTTTTGTTACTGATTTATTATATGTATATAGATGTATAGATGCCACCGACGTCGGTCAAATGTAGATGAAGTAGCTATGTATCTATAATTATATATTCATATTTTATACAAAGGTCATACGAGATAATCGCTTTATGTGTTTGTGCAGTTTATTTTCGTATGGAAAGCAATAAAGAGACAGTTTTTGTTTGCCTAGTTGTCTCACAGATTGTGTTTATGATTCGTCCTCATGCGCCACAAATAGAATAAATGGAAATTCTTAAAAACATTTGTCGGTTGTTTGGACATTAATATTTTAAATAAGTTTTAAATTGCCCACTTTCTGCGGGTGGGCTTCCTGTGGTCTCGATAAATCTTTTGATCATTTTTAAATATTCTGGTTCGTTGCTTTACAAACATTTTGTGTTGAAATGTTCAATTATCCACAGTTGCTCAAATTTAGTCAAAGGAAGAAGAGGCACAGAAGTCTTAATTTGTTTGAATTCTGTGTTTATTTTCTTTTAATGTTTTCGAAGTTATATATCTATCATCGAAAGATGCGCTCACAATGATTTATCAAAACAGGAATAATACTTTAATGAATATCAACTGAATTCGAATTCTGATTTGTAGCCGTTCTTTAAATCTGTTTAAATATGTAGAACGCCATTCAATTTTACGTGCAAATATTCATCACAGTGCCATACATAGGTAAACGTTGACACACTGTGATATTCACACGGGTAATTTGAATAAATACACCTTGATACGTAGAATTTTAGCTTACATTTTTAATTTTGTAGGTATGCATGTCAGTTTTGTGACAATATATGCTTTTTCTTTCTTCTTCTACGTAGACACCTACAGTAAAGTTGGGTTACTTTGAACCTTTTTTTGTTTTTTTTTTTTGAGGATGGGAAATCATCAAATGACCCCTCCCGCTCTGGGTGGAGCGGCAGGGAGTGTCAGACTTTTACTGACTAAAACCCACCCATTGTCCTCCTAGTGCCTTTCTTTCCAGGGCCGCGGTAACTCTTTCGAACATATTCCGCAACCCTGGCAGGCTCTGGCCCTAACGGGCCCCGACCCTTGCTGACTGCTGCTTGTTTGGCGCGCGTAGAACACAGCGAGCCGTCGACCCGGGCCTGTTCTGATCGGACGGCGAGCTACCCATTGCTCGCCGTCCTCAGGCATCAGTCACTGCTCCATGCTCAGGAGCGTCAGTTCCTGGGCGGCGCAGTGGCTGACGTTCAACAGGAGGGGGCAAAATGGGGCCATTATTGGCACTCCATTTCAGCCCCCTCCGGAGCCCTTTTTAGGGGCTCTACTGCGGCTATTGCAGTAGCAGCAGCTGCAGTGGAACCGGCAATGGCGGCAGAAGAAGCGGCGGCAGTGGCGGCGGTCACGGCAGAGACGGTGGTGGCGGAGGGCTTCCTCCTGCTTCCGGCTTTGGCGGGTGGGGCGCAGGCCCTACCCGCAGCCCAGTGGTCGGCCGGCTTGCCAGCGCCGCACAGGCTACGCAGTGCGGCGCGGCATTGCAGGAGCCGGCCCTGTGACCGGGCTGACCGCAGCGGAAACATAGACCGCTGCGGTCCACCTCCGAGGTGCATTGAGCTCCCACATGGTGGCCCACTTGGCACCGGAAGCACCTCAGAGGTCGGGGTTCCAGCAGTTTGACCTGCGCGGAAACCCAACCCACCAATAACCTTCGGCCTTCCGAGATGGTCTTGGCCGCCGACACGGGGCAGCTCACCACAATGGTTCGCATGCCCGTGTTGTCAGGACGTAGGGTTTCCGCCTTCACCTCCTCTGCTGAGCACCCCCCCGTCCTAACGACGGCGGCCACCACCTCCGCCTCCGTGACGGAGTCGTCCAGGCCCAAGATGCGCATGTCTATGCACTTGGTGGGCCTGGACACTCGGGCATCGTCCGCGCTTAGAGACGCCCTGAGCCTTTCGGCTAGAGCGTCCGCGGTTGGGCCACTGGCTGCCCCGGGGATTTCAAGCATCTGGGCCCCAGTCATGGTGACCCTTAGCCGGAGGCCCCCGACGATGCCTAGCTCACTAAGGTTCCCTTCGCCTTGGTGAGCACGTCCGCGTATGTCACGCCCCTCTTCGACGCATCCGGCTGCAGCGTGAGCACTACAGCCGCGGTCTTCGGGGGGCGGAGCGCAGCCGCGACGCTTCGCACTCTCTGCCGCCGCTTCCTCTCCCGCCTCTTAGCCACCCTGGCTGCCTTGCCCGCCTTTTTCTTCTCCCCGGCCACTTGCCATTCGGCTTGAGCCCTTTGTCCAGGCCGGACGACCCTGGTTTGGCAGCCACGGCGGCCGCGTACGAGGCCACCTTTAGTTGGCCTGGGGCCTTCCCACTCGCCGCTAACGGGGGGCGCAGGACGATACCCAACAGAACGGAGAACCGCGCCTGGAAGGCAGCCATCTCCTGCCGCACCAGGTCCAGCACCTGGCTCTCCTGCGGCACGGGTTGGCTGTCCTCTCTGCGCCCCCTTTGAGGCGCCTCCTGTGGGCCGGCTCCCCGGAGCCTGGCCAGGTCTGCGCGGAGCCCCTCGTTCTCCTTTTGGAGACGCTCCGTGGCGGCAGCCAAGCGGGCGACCTCCACCCGCAGCTTGGACATCTCGTCCGGGGAGGCCCACCTCGGTTAGCCTCCGCTGCCGCCAGAATGGAGGCCATCGCCGCATCGGAGCATCGCACCTCACAACGTTATACCAAAATAAATAAACGAATGGCAGAGTGAGAAGTAAACCATCCGCAGAGTATCTGTGTTAGCTTCCTCAGGTTCCTAACTCTGCCAGACGAACCATCAATCTGCACCTTCCAGGACATCAGGTTGTCTTTTGTGATGCCTAGGTATCTAACTTGACTTGTTCTGACCAGGGGACAGCAGAGGTATTGGTGTCCCTGGCCATTACAAGTATGAGCTCTGATACAATACAACTCATCAAGCTTCGTAGAAGATTTAATAGAGAACGGGATGTATTTTGTTTTTTGTACATTTATTGTACCATTGAATATTGCAACCTAACCAAGACACCACAATGCCGAGTGCAAACTCTGCTCCCGATCTGCTCCCAGTCTAGACCATGCATAAGCAAAGCCTTAACATCTGCATACGTATATATGCTACAGTGTGGGATGGATAAGTTACATAGGCCATTAACATTTATTAAGATTAATGTAGGTCCTAAAATTGAGCCTAGAGGAACTCCAAATGATAATGAGTGTTTGTCACTAATGTTTGAGTCAATTTTGACGCATTGTGTCCGCTCAGGTAGCTCTTAAAAATTGCAAGCGCAAGATCTCTTAGACCCATTCTCTCTCATTTAGACAGTATCAAATGCCTTAGATAGGTCTAAAAAACACCCAGACATTTAGATCTTTCATCTAGTATCCTTACAGCACTATCAACAAAGACAGCTACTGCGTCCTCGCAATTTTTTTTCTACGAAAACCATATAAATATATTTTGGTTTTCTGATAGAATACCCTTCGCGTCCATAAAGTCGATCAACTGTGTATTTAACATTTATGTCCATACTATTATACATATATTAAGTACATTATTACGTTAAAAATATCCAACACATGGTATGGTGGTTTCCGTTGAGGTGGTCATCAATAATGTACCTAGATCGAATTAGAAAATCATAACGTAGGCACACTATTTTCTCACCAACAAGTGTAGGACATCTAATTATCTATTAGTATTTTCACGCAGTTTCAGCAACAAACATGAAATATAGTTACGTTTTGTCATCACCTGACATTCATCACCATTAGAATATGCATGTTGCGTGGTTTTCTTTTGATAGTTGAGTAACGAATGGTAAAAGCATTATTTAAATAAAAGTTTTCAATAATCGGAACTATAAACGTCCATACTTCCAAATCTACTAATATTATAAATACGAAAGGAACTCTGTCTGTCTGTTTGTTATGTTTTCAAGTCTCAATGACCTGAAAGGAGGAGGAGGAGGGATTAGGACATAGGATACCTTTTATCCCGTCAGTATGTTCCCTTGGAACGATTTCCGACATTCACGCGGGCGAAGCCGCGGGCAGAATCTAGCTATGACATAAACTGAAATAATTTTCCTATCAATAAATCGTAGGCCAAAGTTTCCGTGTTGAGGGAAATACCCGAGAAGTGTATACTCAAATAAATCAAGAGCAACCCACACACCCGTAGGTACGTGTCGTTGTAGACCACTATTCATATCAAACTGACTCCACAGTCTGATTGTTTAACATTCTGAAACATTTCACTAAAATAGAAGCATGTTTTCTATGAACTATCGAATATATTTTAATTTTTAAGTTTATAGCTCAATGTCTCTCTCTTATTAAGAACGTGAGATTGTTATAAATTGCACGTAAAACAGGTGTTAAACGTTTTATTTGAGTCTTTAATGTCAACTTTATTGAGATAACCAATGAAGTCTTTGTTTCTATTTAATATATTCACCTATCTCCGTTCAGTTGTACGACAAAGACTCAAGATTTCGTTTAAATTATTTTATGAACTAGCTTTTGCCTTCGACTTCATACGCGCATGTCCCGTTTTTCTCCGATTCCGTAGGAATTTTTCATTCCCGTATAGCCTAAAATAGCTTTCTTCATGAATGTGGCTATCACTATACAAAAATAATTTAATAAATCCGACTGGTATTTCCAGAGATTAGCGCATTCAAACAAACAAAAAAAACCGACTCTCCAGCTTTATTATACCTATTAGTATAAAATTAATTATTTAAACGAAATCTTGAGTCTTTTAGTTTCTACTCTACGTTGCGTTCGTATTGATCTACTCAACAAAAAGACTTTTACAACCGTAAAAAATATAAATCAAAGTAAAGTTTATTATTCTACAATTTTATGGTTAATTTAGGAATTACAAAATGTGGGTACTAAATTGTAAATTACGATTTGTTGTGACTAAAATAAGAGCCAATTTATATGAAAAGAAATAATTGCCGAATTAGAAAACGTAATTTTATAATCATTAACAGGAATATACCTTTGTCCTTTGTATTGCTACATGCCTTTGAGTTTCATTTGAGCGCTAGCTATTTTTTCTAAGGCCAGTTAAGTAGGTACTCGTATAAAATGTAGTTTTAGTTTCCACGTGAAAAGTTGATATTTTGTATTATTTCAGCTACGTTTCACGAGAATAAAGGTTTAGATTGGGTAAACGTATACGTGAAATAAAAGTCGACATCTGTAAATGTCATGTCAACGGTAAGGTACCTACGAGTGAGCTTTAATCATTATTAAAAACCTTTTATTGGCATTCACGATTTTAGAGGCATCATAAAACACGTAGAGTTCATTGAAGTGCAGGTAATCAACAATCCCGAAAACTAAAAAGAGCGTGCGTTATTTCCGATGCATTAATTTGCAGCCGGTCGATTCTGCAAAAAAATTCATAGTGAAAAAGAGAGAAAAGTGAGGTGAAGTGAGCACAAAGTGAGCATGAAGTGAGCATGAAGTGAGCATGAAGTTAGCATGAAGTGAGCATGAAGTGAGCATGAAGTGAGCATAAAGTGAGCATGAAGTTGAGCGTGAAGTTGAGCATGAAGTGAGCATGAAGTGAGCATGAAGACAGCATGAAGCGTGCTGTCTTTCCAATTGATGCTAAGGATTGACAGCTCACTTCACCTTGCACCAGTTATCACGGAGAGATTATTACAAAATAGCACTACTGGTTTACCTGTGACGTAGACGTTGAGCCTTTGATGAGTGAGCCGCGGCGTGCGGAGGGCCGCCGGTGCATCGACGGTGCCGTGATGGAGGCGCGCCGGGTGACGTCGCCGGCTACCATGGCTACCTCTTTCTTATTCCGCTGCGTTCATAAAAGTACACTTTTACTAAATGCTAGTTTACTACAACATTCTAGTGGCAAATTGGTCACATAACTTTCAAACATATGTTTAGTGGTCAATACTGACTGAATAACTAATCGAAGAACCTACACTATCTTGACTGATGCTCTGAACCAAAGACCAAGTCCCACAATTGACCTAAAAGCTTTTCTCGCCAGTTATTTTTAAAGAATTCGTTAATGTTTTCGCCTAATGCGAATCAATAGACGAAGGAGTGTCTGAAAGCAGCCCCGGTGCGGTGTCACAAATAGAAAGTGCAGGCGATGTAAATGTCGCGGATCTCAGCGGAGTGCGTTGCGAGTTGCGACCGGTGCGCGGCTGGCCGGGACGGACACGCGGTTATTTTTAAGCGAACGGTCACTGTGGCGACCTAAAACGTGCCTGCGCCAGATTTATATGATTTTTGATAGACGTCGTGTGGGCGTGATCAATTTAAACTCTGATCGAAATGTGACAGTAATTCGCATTATTGTCGACCGTTTGTTTACTGCGCCTACATTGGTGTAGGCGCAGTTCTAAAACGGGAAGGGTTTTATTTATAATTCCTTTCTCATGAAATGGAACCTTCATTTATAGTTTGACTTGCTATAAATTGTAGCTGCTTAGGCTGTCAATAGAGATGTTATAGGTACTTTCGGAAACACTTCGATATGATTTTAAAACGGGCAAATGGATAGACGCTGATGATTCCTACTTTATTGAAATTTATTGAAACTACTAAGGAATAAAATTCGAAACCTTTTAAGAACTCCCATATTCAGTAAACGAATCATCGTTTGATGATCTGAATTTATTGTAGGACCAAAAAATACATAGCCTTAAAACCTACTTGTTTTGTTGACAAGCTCAAATGTATGTATTCATAGTTATATTTCAAACAAGTAGGAAATGGTAGACAGCTATGACAAATCCGATGTGTGTCGCCCGAGTGTGATGCGAGAATGCTGACTCAATTTTTTTTTATTGAACACCAATTTTGCCTAGAAATAAATATCGATAACTGGTTCAAAATATTGGCTTGCGTCCAAATCATAAATATTGATCTTGAAAGGGCATCAAATAGTTAACCGATATTGAATACTATAAGACTATTTTAAGTGCATACAATATTTTACTAAACATATTTTTTCTCTACATTTAATTTTTATTTCAAACATGCTTCAAGAAAGTTCTGCAAACATTATTTCTTACGATTAGGCACATTGTTAGCTTTTAAGGGTGTTTTATGAAAGGAAGTCCAGTCCAGGAGTGTTTATTGTTTCAATCTTGTTAATGGAAACTCTTTGTTGATGGTTACCCTCAAAGTTTTGTTGGCAAATAATTTTTCCATTCTATACAATTTGTATTACAAACGTCATTTAGAACAGTAAACTTTGTAAAGCTGAAAAGACTTTATAAGGCTTTAAAAACTTCACAACGTTTCTTTATTGCCATAAAGAAAGGCTGACTTACGTAAAACGCGTTTTTTTAATGGTCAACATCTAGAGACTTTTTCTCTATACACCAAGTACCTAGTTCTTTGGAAAAGTTAGGGAAGCAAAAGTCGCACATCCACTAACACTACTTCCAACTTTTGTTGAATTAAAAACGGGACTAAATATTTGTACAGATTATTGATTGAGATTGATGCAGAAATGCAGTAGCAATATATTTATTTCACATAAATCTAACTAATAAAAGACACTGATTCCCTGATTTTGGCTACAAAAATCACTTATAGATGTTCAACACACCGTGAAACGCTACTTAAAAAAAAATAACTTAGTTTTCACATAAACTTTTCATGAACATATCGATAATTTAATTAACACATACGTTTGATAGAAAAGTTTAAGAACGCTGAAGGGGTGTTTTCGTTAGCGAGCGACTCGGGCGCATTCGTTTGAGACGGCGCGAGGCGGGCGGCGTAGAGCGGGCGCAAGCTCTCACTGTGCGGACAGGCGCGCGCGCAGCCGCATACACGCATACGCCAAAATTAAACACATGCGCATTATTATTTATTACAACATTTTCGCCTAGATTGTAAAATCAGATACCTACTCAATGCTCCAGCAGAGTGGAATGTTTTTTGGCAAAACATCGAAACATAAAATCTCCGACGGTCAGATATTTGTATTTGTAAAGGAGAAACTTTTATATACAAAAGAAAATGTGTATTTAAAAAGTTTCTCTTTCACGGGTTCAATGTTTTTGAAAGCTATTTTCAGTTCTAATTTATTATTTGGCATTCCAACTTATGATGATGATTTTCAAAAGTAAATTAACCTTCAAATGTTTGTTTATTGATGAAAATGGTGACCTGATGAAATGTATGTTTAAATGTGCTAGCTGTGATGTTAAAAGAAAAATAATTACATTCAAACGTCGTAAATCAACCTAAACGTGGTATTTGTTGTAAACATTTGGAACGTACTAGTAAAATTAAATGCTTGTCTACATCGGTATGTACTCGCACGCTGTGTAGTGCTCTCCTATGATCGGCCTACGCAGCTATTGTCGGTGCCATGCAGTCAAGCATCCGTTAAATGTTAAATGTTTATTATTACCCAGTACGTCCACTGCAACTGTTTCATGAAAGGAACTCGGGAAAACTCTTTAGATAAAAACACGTAAATATCCTTTAAGAAAGGTCAACTCAGAATAAGATCTAAATGAAATGTGGCTCCGAGATCTTGTGTTTACTATAACCGAAAAATGTTTTTGATTTTCTAGGAAACGACTCCCTATTCAATATTTAGTGAGTACTAGCTTTTCTATGACTCGTAGTATAAAGGATGACTTACTTATATGGTTCTGTAAAATGGAAACTGTTAAGTAGACGTAACGTACGACGTTAAAATGAATTGCGAAAAATGAAGAACGTACAGAAATCAATACAAAGGTTTTGGTCACTCCCGTTGCCGTAGTAAAAAGAAATTTGGACATTGACAACTCACAGTACCCTAGGTACTTATGCAGAAGTGAGAACCATAGAGAAACAGCGATTTCAGACAGCATAACTAAGATCAGGATCAATACAGAAAATAAAACGAAATCAAAACAAGAAAGTAAGTAGTACGAGTGACAAAAGCTGTAAGCGTAAAAGTTGCATAAGAGTCAGCAAAATATCAAGACGGCAGGTATTGTAAGCAAGTGTCGCTATATTTCTCCGTCGCGCTTTAGACAAATGAAAATATGCAAAGCTACTAGTAACTTTCTCCAGCACTCGCACACACAACACGGAAAGAAGTGATAAATCCTAACTAAAACTAATGCGAAAGAGAGTTTGTTTGTTTTTTACACTTTCACGCCTGTATTGCTAAACCGATTTCGAACAATTTTGGTACAGAGATAGATGGTATCCTTTTTTTTTAAGGATGGGAAATCATCAGATGACTCCTTCGGCTCGGTGGAGCGGGAGCCGGGAGAGAGTGTCAGACTGTTACTGACTAAAAGCCACCCATGTACCTCCTAAAGCCCTTTGCGTTCCAGGGCCGCAATGACTTTTTCAAACAAATTCCGCCACAAGATAGATGGTACCCTGGAGACGGTTATAGGATCCTTTTTATGGCGAAAATCTATATTGGCGTGAGCTACGCCGTGCGCCGCGGACAACTCCTAGTTCAAGAATAAAACAAGAATAAAATGTGGAATACGGTACTGAAGCGTTTTAGATGAGATGAACGAACAATCACATGGTACAAGTGTGTGGTTGCATAATCGAAATCCGTAATTAATTAAGCTGTTAAATGTGGAGTATGTGGCTTGTAAACAGCGCAGCTCTGCGCATGACGTACACGTACATGTAGCTACGTAGTCTCCTATCTGTTGTATCGTGAACTTTATGATTCCTTTTGAAGTTACTAAATAACTACACTACCAGTCAAAAATATTTGGCCACCCATAAAACTTCGAGCTTGAATAAATGAAACGACTTTATATTAATTGTTAACATAAAACAATACAATGAAGGATCATACTTAAATGAACCATGCACTTATGTATTTAATTGTGTATCCTTTGTTGAAGATCCAAATAAATACTGTTTTTAATTTTTAGACTCATCTGTGTCCAACTTTTTTTAATGATGGCCTCACAAAGCTTTGGCCATACAAAATGTAGATTTATTTATTTATTTATTTATTTATTTATTTATTTACACATACAATTATTTTTACAGGCAGAACCCAAGATAATAAAAGTAGTCATACACGCATTGTATGACTACTTTTATATCCAGAGACGCCCCTCACAAACTGATCACCTACCCACTCGAGTCCATGATTGACCAGTCCTAAGTAACGGCTCCGCATGCCAACATAAGTTATATAGAGGACAACACACTAACTGTCACTCTCTGGAATTCCGCCAATGAGCAGGAAAAAATATCCAACCGTTGAGAGATGCTATTCATTATTTTAACAGCCCGACAGACGGGTGCAAACTTTAGTAGGTTTGTACGGGCTACTGGAATTTTAAACAGACTCTCCCTCGGCCCCAACCGTAGTCTACTGTTTGGAACGAGTAATCCCAACGATTCTAAGATTGGCGGATTGTTTAGCATCCCACGGAACACCATAAAGACATACTTTACCAGAGCTAGATTGCGCCTTACTTCCAGCTTATAGTACCCAACCATCCCTATTACAAAGAGAGTTGGGTACATAAGCGGGTAAAACGGTTAGACGCCAAATTGCCTCATGTATAGGTACCTTGCAAACTTGTTTTGCCGTAGATGGTCAAATACTTTTGAGCAATAGGTATGTGTCGTAAACGTCTCATATACAACATCTAACAGAATAAACGCAATTTGTACTTATCATTTCGAACAACTTTAACTAGGTATGGGACCAATACTGAAATCGAGAAAAAAAAAATCGACTGCTCCAAACATTTATAATAATAATAATAATAAGGATTATCCATCAGCAACTTGCTCTGAAATACTCTCTTGTGGAATCGGAGGTGCCGTACTACAGGTATGTGCCCGACCCAGTTCTCGATAATGGCAGTGTCACATTGTACTGTGACATGTATCATCACTGACAGGACTATTATTGCAAATAAGCCTGATCTATATCAGGCTTATTTGCAATAATAGTCCTGTCAGTGGTGATGGACCGAATCGAGAGGCGTGCAATGATTGTAGATATAACCGTTCCGCATGACGAGAACCTCGTGAAAGCCGAGAACGATAAACAAATAAAATATCTTGACTTGGCTCGTGAGGTTGTCGACATGTGGAATGTGAATTCGGCAATCATTGTACCGATAGTCCTCTCAGCCAACGGTTTAATAGCCAAGAGCCTCGACCAACACCTCAGGAGGCTCTCGTTAGGCAGCTGGATCAAGGGCTTGATTCAGAAAGCAGTACTTCTGGACACGGCTCGTATCGTTAGGAGGTTCCTCTCTTTGGAGCCCTGACTGCCGGTAGCTTGGACCCTGTTCCCGATACCGGTGGGCTACTATTTTTATATTTTTAAATGTTTTTTTATTTATTTTTTTTAGGAATATTTAAAAATATAATTAATATGTACAGAAAATGAATAAAGAGAATAATAATAATAATCACTTTATTATCAGGCAACTGAGGTCCATAGATAAAATACACACAACTAAATTAAACAAAAATATAATAAACATACATAATTATTAATAAAACTTATTACTATACACGTAAAGCGCATAACTCGACAAAATGTACTGAACCGCTGATTTCTTATTCGCGATTTCGGGGTTGGTCCCGTAGTAAAAGTTGTTCATAATGATGAGTATAATATCGTAAGAAGTTAAAAGTAAATTATAAGTACGTTAATAAGTGTAAGGCTGAAGACATAATAATTCACTAATAACCGAGAGTGGGCCGCACAATATGAACGGTAGGTAATTCGCGTCACGTGTATCCCAAGTGCTTTCGATTCGCTTGTGCTGGGTTTAGTCCTACGCTACCATCAGTACGCTTTGACCATCCAAAATTCTATTATTAATTTTCCTCCATAAATATTATGTGAAAAACGGCCAAGTGCGTGTCGGGTTACGAACAATGAAGGGTTCCGTAGTTATCCATCTCGTAAATCGTATAAAAAAAAATAGTAGGCATAGCTTTTACAAGATTACAAAGTTACAAATATAATAAATATAATAGTCTTAAGTCACTGTCTATGGAGTATATTGCTTTCATTCGTTCATTACTATTTCCTTTTTTAATTTATATGTACTATAATGAATAAAGGAAATAATAATGAACGAATGAAAGCAGCGAGAACCTCGTTGATACGTACTAAATCCTGTACTGCGGGGCTGTTGCGGCATGTCGTATAGCAAACGTCAAGTTTCTAAGTTGTGACGAGGCTATACGACCAAAATCTGCTGTACCAGCCTGGCAGTGCAGGATCGAGCGGCGTATTGATGGGGCTAGGGCACGGTCTATCATTACTGATAGGACTATCATCGCTAACAAGCCCGATATAGTGGTGATAGACCGATTAACGCGCCGCACAATGATAATCGATGTTACCATTCCACATGACGAGAACCTCGTGAAAGCTGAGAAAGAGAAACAAATCAAGTATCTTGACTTAGCACACGAGGTTGTCGACATGTGGAATGTGGACTCGGCTGTCATTGTGCCGATGGTCGTTACGGCCAATGGCTTGTTAGCCAAAAGCTTCGACGACCAACTGTCGAAGCTGGCGTTACGCGGTTGGGTAAAGGGCCTGATACAGAAGGCAGTCCTCCTCGATACGGCTCGTATTGTGAGGAGATTTCTTTCTCTGGAGCCCTAACCACCGGTAGCTTGGACCCAGCTCCCGACACCGGCGGACTACTATTTTTATATTTTTAAATGTTTTTTATTGTTTTTTTTTTGTTATTGAAATATTTAAAAATCTAAAATGTATGTGTTTCAAATGAATAAAGAGAATAATAATGAACCATTTACATATTTTCAGGTTACAAAGATCCATAGATAAATACCTCAACCTAAGCATACACGAAGTCACGAAGCCGTCATCATGTGTCCGGTCCGTTTCCTCAACAGGCACGGCCTTTTTTTAACTTGACCATGTACATTTTATAATTTGGTCGACTCTTACTCATTAACTTGTTAAGCCTGCTTAACATTGATACTACTATTGTGCATACTTTTCATATATCCACACGTGTCTCAAGCAAACGCCTACGGCATTTCATACAAACTTTCAAGTCCTTATTTTTCGAAATTATGGACCGATTTTAATTAAACTTGGTATGCGTACTAGTTATCCAGATCTAAATACTTAGTAGAAAATGTTTTCGAAAAAGAGTTTAGAGGGAGAAAAAAATCACTCTATCTTTCCCCCTGAACTTTTTTTTGATGATGTTCTCTATTAACTATTTAGACCTGGATATCTAGAGTATGCAAATATTGGTTTCAGCTGAATCCGGTTTGACTGGGAGCCGACGCCAATATAGTTGGGAAAATGCTAGGCAGATGATGATCTAAATATGCATACTAAGTTTAATTAAAATCGGTTCTTTCATTACGAAAAATAAGGAATGGAAAATTTGTATGAAATGTCGTAAAGCGTAAACGCTCCTATAGCTTAATATTTCTTAAACGTTTGTACCGACGCATGAATTTTATTTTTTAAAAGATCTATCCATAGATACCCCCCACACGTTGGTATAGAAAAAACATCCCCCTTTTTACCTGTATGACATTTTTCACGGACCTCTACTTTAATACAGTATATTTTTTCCAGATTTTATTTCACAACTTTGTCGGCGTGATTAATATCTATAATATGCTTCCGAATTACAGTTTCGTAACATTAATAAGTCTCTGAGTAAAACCGGGCGCGGACAGACGGACGCACGCGGGATGGACGGACATAGCGAAACTATAAGGGTTCCTTGTTATACCTCATACGGAATCCTAATAAAGTATCTGTATTTAAAGCAAAATATAAATTAAAATGTAATTTAATTCTCGGATAATTGTAGGCGGGGATAAAAATAAAATAAAAGTTTGTTAAAGTAAAAAATCGTATTACAAAAACCACATCATGTAGGCGTTTTTCAGGGTAACATGAAATGTTTATAATGAACTTCGGTAGGTACTATATAATCTTTGTTATAAAATATACACGGGCTCTAATCAACATCGTTGATTTCCAATTATTTGGTCGTAGGTGTTTTTAGGGTGTTGCGGAATTTGTTAGAAAGAGTCACCGCGGCCCTGGAACGCAAAGGGCATTTGGAGTAACACGGATGGGTTTTAGTCAGTAAGAGTCTGACACTCTAATTTCCCACCGTCAGAAAAAAGGTGCTTACAGGGTAAGCGTCGAACTTTTTTTAACAACTGATATTATTTTTAAGTTCACGTATTTTTGCAAACAGCAACAGATCAATGGAAACTGGTTTGAAAGGAAAATGATGTTTAATATGTCAAAATGTTATGCTGTCGGTATCTAAGAATGGACAAAAGGAGGATACACTCCCTCCTGCATTAGTAATATTCGCCGTCCTCGGCATACTCTAGTCGAGTCCGATGACGAGATCACAAAGATTCAAGAAAGCTGTAGGGAAACCAGCACTCTTAGAAAAAAACAAAAACAGACCGCGTTCCGTTTTCCGGCCTCGCCGCCGAGGCCCGTCGCGACGACCCATTCAAAACCCTCCCCGTTTTTTGCTTAACGAGCCAGCCCGCGTCGCTGAGCCGTAGCTTTAAACCCCCTAATTAATGAAACGACCCAGACTGTTGTCCCTTGCTGTCCCGAACTGACGCTTTTAAGCCGTCTAAGCCGAGGTCGTATCCCACAGGGGATGCCCTTAGCGAGCGGTCAGTAGTTGATTTTAGCTTGTAGCTAGCTTTGTTGCCTTAGCTGGGGGCCTTAAATTCATTTGAGACCACCACAGGATAGTCCGGTTAAGCAGTTGATAGCCCTTGCGTGTTAACTTGCTAGTGGTCATATCGAAAAAAAAAAGTGAAAAACTTTGACATCATGGCTCCGATGTGTCCTACTGACTTCCCTCACGATCTCAATCATAGTCTCGACATTCTTGATATAAACTCAAGACAAACAAAAACACGCCTTGTCTAAAAATGAACTGAAGAATGAAAAACAAGCATTGAACCCAAAAATTGAATGATAAAAAAAAAATATTGCAGTCGGGGGACAGTTCTAAAAAAAAAACACGACTGCAATAAAAACGAGTGTGGTTTATCACACTCGGCTACGTCTCGTGTGATAATAGCATAACACGAGTGTTTTAATACCTAATTATATGCCGTTGCATACACTATTTTATCTTCACTCATACAGTTGAAATAAAATAAGTGGAAAAATAGTTTATTCCAATATGGCGGATATTCTCATTGCGTATTCGAATGACTGCGCAGCGCGCTCAAACATAGACAAAGATAAAAGCTGGCACATTGACTTAAGTCAATGAGCCCGCGCCAAAAATTAAAAAGAAAAAGTGTGCTATAAAAATTAAAAAGTTATTTTATGATGCAGTTGTTTAAAAATCGAAGGAAACTGTTGAACTGGAATGGTTTTTTTTTTAAATTTTACCTGTACACGAAAAAAAAGTATGTGTTTATGCATTCGTTTTTGAACTCATGTTTGGAACATTACGTTGTGAGTGTAGATAAAATTATTTTTGCAGTTACTTATCATAAAACGTTACAGCGGAAAGCTAAGTAGATTTGTAGATACTTATTATAAACTAAAAACGTCATGCAATACCAACAAACTGTTTGATTTTTATGGAAGATTCTAAAAATGAAAAGTATGTATGTTCGGTTAAAGCAAAACATTTTACGGCGAAGACACAAAAATACTTTCAGAATATTCTAGATTTATTTCTGAAATCAAAATATAGCACGTGATCATAAATCGCTGTTGGTGTAGTACATAGTGAATGTCAACAGTCGACCATATATATGTATAACCTAGAAATGCATTTTCGATGTGAATCAGAAAATACACGGGGGCGTTAAATGCTTCCTCAGATGAGTGCGGCAAAGGTTATGCGTTTACGATGTCTCTGTATTGCTATTTTATGATAATAGCTTATGTTAGTTTTAACCTATCGTATTTGAAATTGGAAATTGTGTTTGTATAAAGTACCTCTATTACCTTGAAATGTTGCACTGATCGTTTTGTTACATCACAAGAGAACAATCTCAGTAAAATGTTCTACTCGCTCGTTGGTACAACTTTTTCAACAATTTTATGTCGACCTGATTACGCTTTACTTGTGTAGAATCTATTAGTCGGTCCAAGGCATTCAATCGACATACGGAGGGTAAAGGAAGTAAGCCTTAATTTGCATTTGCAATTCAAAATGGTACGTTATGCAGGAGTAGGTAAGCCTGAGATTTACATGCGGTTCGCCCGGTTCGCCAGACATCAGCGAATGACGAACGAGATCAAACTTACGGAATATTTTACGAGTAGGTACGTAAATAGTGACATTACTTAATTCCCTTATGTGATTTAGATATACAAATAGTACAGCTTTTGAAATTATTTAAATTGCAAATTATTATGGCACGTGTCCAATTTTTATTAGGTACATTTATTGGTTTCAGCGAGGAATGTTGAACGTATGTACCTAGGTGGAGGTACGTTTTGTTTCACTCTTTCTTTTCAGTACCACTATTCGGGATATTTTTCCTGTATTCTTGTATATGGTTCCTTCTATTCTTATAAAGCTAACCAAATTTTATTTAAATCAACGAATATGGGGATTTGATTTACTCTGCCTTATATAAGTAGTTTATGTGGGTACGCATTTTTAGTAAGTATTATGTTTCCTGGACCTGCAAACAAACTACATCTGCATCTCGTTCCATCTTTCAAGAATCTGGTGGCTATCTAAAAGCAACCGAGGATGGCGCTGTGCGTGGGCGACTACGATGACCTACCTGTCTCTTTATGACATCTACTTCACAGAAATTCTCAGAGAAAGTACTTATACCCGTAATTATAGGCTATTCCGTCGTAAATGTAGGTTGATATCAGCGAAGAATAGACACTTTCAGGCAATATTTTGGTGAAACGTTAAGGATGTGCAGCTAAGCTTCTATACGATGTATGATATCATAAACCCGTCTGCCAAGTTTGGTAAATATGCCAATAATATCAATGGCTAACAGCAATGGCTGTTTTATGTATAACTAGCTGCCGCCCGCGGCTCTGCCCGCATGAATGTCGATAATTATCCCAAGGGAACATACTCCTTTGTTTTATTCCAGACTATAATCTACCTCTGTATTAAATTTCATCAATATCCGTTCAACCGTTCTAACGTGAATGAGTAACAAACATCCATCCAAAAATCCAAACTTTCGCAGTTAATGATATTATAGTACAGATTAGTATAGATTCGTGCCATAATATTTCTATATTTAAAGGCAGGTGTAAATGGAATGAAATGGCAGGTGAGCTAATAATAGTGCAGTCACTGCTATGATTAGCGTGGTCTGCTCGTCGCATATCACTCGGCTGATTTCATCAACTGCCTGTTGCTATTGTGTGCCGGAAGCGGCCGTCTGGCCGCTATTGTGGCGGCCGTATTTTCTCCCCTCGTCCAACTCCGTTCACAAAACGAGATTATTATTCATTTTTCTACTTGGACAGCTAATATAATTTGCCTCAAGATTACGAGCATTAACCTTCAAAGGATTCCCTGCTGTGGGAATATTTATAAAGAACTTTTATAAAATAACTAGCGTACGCCCGCGACTTCGTACGCGCATACCCTTTTTTCCCGTTCCCGTAGGAATTTCGGGAATCTTTCTTAGAGCTCCCTGCACTCCCCAAGGAACCTCTTTTTTATGGATGGGAAATCATTTAATGACTCCTTCCCCAGATTGGGCAGAAGACGCTTGAAGGCAGCCCCGGCTCGCCTCAGTCTGGGAGCCAAACGTCAGAAATGCTCGACGAAGTTCCATCGGCTGTCGGGAACGAGTCCCAGATACCTGGGGCCTAACCACCAACTCTTAAAGCAGTATTACTTTAATATTACTTCCAGTGGGACCTAACGCCGCGCCGTTGTGAACCCCCTTTTTTATGGATGGGAAATCATTAAATGAATGACCCCTTCCACTCTGGGTGGCGCGGGAGGGAGTGTCAGGCTCTTACTGACTAAAACCCATCCGTGCTCCTCCTAGTGCCCTTTGCGTTCCAGGGCCGCGGTAAAACTTTCAAACAAAATCCGCATCCCTGGCAGGCTCTGGCCTTAACGGGCCCCGTCTACTATGCTGACATCTCTTATGAGGCGCGCGTGGAACACCACGCGCCGTCAAACCAGGCCTGGTTTTGATTGGACGGCGAGCTACCCAAAGCTCGCCATCCGCAGGCCTGTGCCTACGGTAGCAGGGAATCGCCCTGCGACTCCCGACGCCCGGGGCGTCTCCTTATGTCGCGGTGGCTAGGGCGTAAGGGTTGTCTCTCCCTTACGCGGCCCGCCTCCTCCTCCACTAGCATACTGCTTCGCAGAAGGAGGTGGTGGCTTCCCATGCCTCCTCGCTCCGGACCATGGATTGAACCAAGGTAGGACGCGAGGGGTCGTCGCCGCCGATCGCCCAAGCAGGGCAGACCTCCACCGCATGCTCCACCGTGTCCTCCGGGCGATCCTCACAGTGAAAACACCCGGCGTGTCCTCCCGCCGACCCATTGGAACGCATTCAATTGTCGGGCTGGACGCTTCTTCAGCGTCAGAGCCCACACTCGGGCCCCATAAAGTTCCATCGGCTGTCGAGAACGAGTCCCAGATACTTGATCGTCGCCCTAACGCCGATGTGAACCCCCTTTTTTTATGGATGGGAAATCATCAAATGAATGACCCCTTCCGCTCTGGGCGGAGCGGGAGGGAGTGTCAGGCTCTTACTGACTAAAACCCATCCGTGCTCCTCCTAGTGCCCTTTGCGTTCCAGGGCCGCGGTAAAACGGGTGCGTACCATTTGACATAATAACAAAAGTTCTAACGATCACATGACCTAATTTCATTGAATATTTTTTTTTTAGTATAACGATGAAATGATATAATAATGAATTATTGACATAATTTCAGTTTACCTAATTTTATATGGTTTAATAAACATTTTCTATAATGCACATTTGAAAATTACTTTTGTGCGAGAGGATACAACGTCATTATGGTTAACACCCCGACTCGGATAGGTCAGGTTAGAAGGCTAAGGTGGGAGCGGAGCTCCCGCCTTAGCCTTCGTGGTTATTTTTTTTAAAACCACCCAGAAATAGGAGCCCCGCGAAGCGGGTCTCCGTCGACCTATCTTAGCACAGGTGGTAATCAGTTACTAGTTATGTTTAATATCTACTTAGGTTACTATAAGTTATACTAAATGTTATTAGAGCAAAAGAAGTTTATATGAAATGTAATATTAGATCACATGAAATTAGGTTATTTGTTTTTATAGCATCATCATCATCATCATATCAGCCGAAAGACGTCCACTGCTGGACATATTCCTCCCCCAAGTGTCGCCACAACCACCGGTCCTGTGCGTCTCGCATCCATCGGTTACCCGCGACCCTCACCAGGTCATCGGTCCACCTTGTGGGAGGCCTTCCAACGCTGCGTCTTCCGGTACGCGGTCGCCACTCCATAACTTTTCGGCCCCATCGACCATCTGTTCTGCGAGCAATGTGCCCTGCCCACTGCCACTTCAATTTGGCGATCCTTCGGGCTATGTCGGTAACCTTGGTTCTCTTGCGGATATCATCATTCCTGATTCGATCACGCAAGGAAACTCCGAGCATTGCCCTCTCCATTGCCCTTTGGGTGACTTTAAGCCTTCTGATGAGGCCCATTGTGAGCGACCACGTTTCGAGTCCATAGGTCATCACTGGCAACACGCACTGGTCATAGACTTTCGTCTTGAGACACTGTGGTATGTGAGACGAGAAGATACCGTGCAACTTCCCGAACGCCGCCCATCCGAGTCGGATTCGACGGTTGACTTCCTTCTCGAAGTTAGCCCTACCTAGCTGGATCGTTTATAGCATATGAAAATTGTATCATGTGAATGTTATTTCAAGTGATAAAATGTTATCTGTTATTATGGCATGTATTACACACCCCGGTAAAACTTTCAAACAAAATCCGCAATCCACAAAATCTGCAACTTGATGTGAACCCCTCCTACCGTTATTTGGCATCCCGATGGTGGCCTGTTGCGAGAACAATGAAAACATGGCTTCGGACTTGTGCAGGAAGTGCCTGAAGTGGAGACCCAATTGCCGGATCCTCCCAACGACTATGGCAACTCCGCGTGGCATTAATTCGGCCGCCGCCTGGTGCGACACTCCCTGAGCCAGGAGCAGCGTGTCGTCAGTGTAGCAGACCACGCTGACACCGCTAGGTCAGCGCGCAGCACCCAGTCGTAGTCGATGTCCCACAGAAACGGCTCCAGAAACGAACCCTGTGAAACAACCCACGACATCTCTCGCCAATTTCACTCTCCCCTGTGACCGGGGTATAGATGATGGCCTTGTCCGACAAATAGGCCTCGACCACGTGACTGTGGTAGATAGGCATCCGGTGATAGCGGAGTGCCTCCCTAATGAAACTCTAGGGCAGGGTGTTAAAGGTATTGGCGATGTCAAGAGACACCGCCAAGACGACCCTGCCCCGGGATACCGCTTCCCTATATAGGATATGGCATCCACCGTCGAGCGCCCCGTGCGGAAACCGAACTGGTTCTCCGCCAGATCCAGCCCCACCCTCACCATGTGCCTGACGAGGCGGTTTGCAATTACTCTTTCAAAGAGCTTGCCCACCTTGTCGAGCAGCACGATGAGCCGGTATGAGAACGGAGAGTCCGCAGGGGACCCCGGCTTCTTCTAATGAGGACCAGTTTCCCCGATTTCCAAAGAAGTGAGAATTGGCCTCTCTCCAAGCATGCGCTTAAGAACCCCCTTAGTCGAGGCCCGAGAGCCTCCGAGTCCAGGACCCAGGCTTTACCAGGTAAGCCGTCGGGTCCTGGAGCAATATTTCTGACATTCAGCCTGTTAACCACCACTCTCAGGTCTACCTCGGTTATCCCCAAGGATGCTACATGCCAAATTTTCAGCTTTCTACGACCAGTAGTTTCGGCTGTGCGTTGTCTGTCAGTTACTCATCAGTAACGGAAGAATTTTATACAGGGTTATTTGTAAAACACCAACAACCTTTCAGTGGGTGAAAGTACTCATGATAATAAACAACTTTTACCATGGGACCAACTTTGAAATATCAAAAAATAAATCGGCTGTTTCATACAAAATGCAATATTCACTCGATGAAAATGTATGCAACAGTAGATTTTCTTTTCGATTTTTGGCACACCGTCTGCGTCAATTCTTTTTAAACGACTTCAAAAAAAGGAGGAGGTTCTCAATTCGACTGTTTTTTTTTTGGACGTTTGTTCAGCGATATTTTCGCCAATTGGCAACCGATTTTGATGATTATTTTTTTGTTTGAAAGAATATTTTCCCTGACTGGTCCTATTTTAACTTAGTGAAGATCTCAAAAATAATTTTTGAGATTGGCAACGGAAATCTTCAATAAATTTTAGTAAATTTTATTTTTTATTTTATTTTATTTATTATTTTCGGGAAAATAAACGGTTACACATTAAGTTAAGTTACAGAAATTACATACAATTTGAGTAAAAGGGTGAGACCAATGTGGAACCAACAGCATTTTCCACGTTTTACGTGGTAAAATGTGACGTCGGAGTGGCGTCGACTCTAGGAGTCGATGGACAGATACGCGTTTTTCGATTTCGACTCTAGAAGTCGCTCGGAATGTAAAAATATTTTATAGTTGCAAATGCGACGTGCGCTTATGATAGTTGTAATGTATATTATTTAGAACAAAATAAAAAATACATTAAGTAAGTGTTAAATGAAAAACTAAATTCTTTTTTTCGGAAATTTCCCAATTTTATTGCAGTATTGGGTTGGCCTTGACCATTAAAACCATTTAGATTCTGAGAAGCATGGCCCTACGACGTACCGTTTCCGAGTAAGGAGCTTTCTAATTTTTAGGACAGTCAAATTTTCGGAGATTTTTTTTAACAGATTTCGGCATTTTTATCGCAGCACCTTATTAACCTAGACCACAGAAACTATGTAGGTTCTGAGAAGCATGGCCACATGACGCACCGTTTCCGAGTTAGACGCTTTCTCATTTTTTTATTTTTTTACAAAACGCTCTATATTTCCAAAATGGTAGCTCGGATGAAAATCTTTTCTAGAAAGAAATTGTTGCTCTAGTCAAAAACCATGACGCGGCGAATTATCTAGAACAAAAAAATCTTAAGAAATTTTCTGTCGGTCGATCATCACCTTGAGTATATCCTTAGGGGCAGAGGACTTAGTAAAATTTTCGGAGATCTTGAAAAATACGATTTGTCGCGGGTTTTTCACATAATATCATGGTTTTCAACTAGAGCAACAATTTCTTTCCAGCAACAATTTTTTATGGTCAAGGTTAACCTGAAAGTGCAATAAAAAGAACAATTTCCGAAAAAAAAAACCGAAAAATGCACCGTCCCAAAAATTTTTTTTTTAGGGATAACTATGTATATTGTTTATGTATTTTTTTGTAAAAAGTTTTTTTCAGTATCAAAATGGACTTCATCAATACTGTTCGTGCAAAACGACGCAGACGTAAATATTGGGTGCATTATTGTTTTTTTTGTTTAAATTGGCGTGCAGTTCTTGTAGGTATTAGACGATTTTGTCTATGAGACGTTTTGTTTGAAGTTTGCGCGTCTTCATATTTTTTGTGAAGCAATAGTCTGTCCTCAAGTCTGAGCTCGAGTTTGTTTGTTTGTTTGTTACGCTTTCACGCTAAAACGGCTGAACGGATTTGGACGAAATCTAGCACACAGGTAAACCATGTCCTGGAAAAGGATATAGGCTACTTTTTATTGACATACCACGCGGGCGAAGCCGCGGGCGGAAGCTAGTACATAATAATATGGCATTTAACAGGAAGTAATCGTATGTTTGTGAGGCTTGTTTAGATTGACCTCAAGAACAATCTGTATTTTGGTTAGATATCATTGCTCGGCAATGGAACTGATGCCAGCAAGTGCATTCGGTTTACGATTTCTAATCATCAATGTCTGAATTATACCCATTACGTAGTATGATAACCTTGCCACTGCATTTACCAGAACCAGCCAATACCTGGTAGTTACGTAAACACTATACATTTCCAGACGGCTAGTTAGTTTGTAATCGGCCGGCGGCACATTTAGATTTATCTTCTATAAACAAAACATTTCAGTGTCGGCGTTTCACAATCACTAATATTATTTTAAGTAAGTATGTCGCGTGTAGTTGTGTCGAGCGGTAAAGTTTGGATTGAAGCGTGCGAGTGTGCGACACTCCACGAAACTGTATCCGCGCCGGCCTTCCGATTGAAACGTTGCCAGGCGCCGAACCACAAAAATAATTTTCACTCCACACTCATCAACGGGTTACTACACAATATCGAGATTGGATTCCGATCGCTTCGATCTGCCTATACGTAACTCTGAATTGTGTAAAAGTCTATACCTAACTTTTCATTGAATAAAACACTGGGCTTTGTTGACTAAAAGCGTTGTAAAATTAGCAATGCAGGTGATGGATTTCTATTACTCTTGTGTGCCGTGATAGAAATAAGAAACACAAGATCCTAGTGAAGATACCTGCAACAAATTCATTACGATAAATTAAACCAGGTAATACTTCAAATTGCAGTGTGATATCGTTTACTTGGGAAATAAATTATTAGTGCAGTGAATAATAAAGGCGATAAAGCAAGCCGGCGCGGCGGCGGTGACGCGATACGTTTATCTGAATAAAACAAAGCGGCGGCAACCAAGGAACATATTTACGAGACGTGTTGCGACGCCACGCCAGTCGCCACACCGAAACTCCTTTTAATGTTCCCGACTTTCTCCGCGTCTCGATTAAGTTGCAACTTCTGCTATAGCCGGCCCCATGAGAAATCTGTCCGCTATTTACCGTCCACAACTGGACGGCCTTTAATTTCAGAGGATTTCAACACACGTGCTTTGAATTGAAAGCTGCAAATGAAATTTCGTCTGGTCGGAGTTACTCGTACGTCCAAATCCCAAGACTTAATTAACTCTAGGAATATCAGGTACACTTCCAGATTAATAACGGTCTGTATTTGTATGCTAGCTATGTACCTATTCGGAATCATTTGACTGTACTTGTGTACCTACACTACACGGAAGTGACTTAAACAGACCGCCCCGTTCGAAGTTAAGATGTCTTGTTTGTATTTAACTCTCTTTTAGTTAGAACGAGGACTGAATATAAACTCAAGTGTATACAGCTCTTTTGCTCGCTGACTGCGTCTTAGTTCCGCACCGGACAGTTTTAGTTCCGCACCGGACAGTTTTCGCATCGTTACTTGCACTTGCGCTTTACATTCGTCTCATTGAAAGTTTTTCATTTACTTGAGAAATAATGTTAAAAGTCGAGGGTTTTAAGTAGTTTAAACAGAACACCTACGGTCCTCTCTCTACTAGAGTAAAAATATCAGTTTTTATTGTCTATTTGTCTGTTTCTATTTGTTTGATATATAATATTTTTACATTTGGAAAATGCGTAAAAAACTATGCTGCAGGTTTCTTTTTGCAGGTCGTCATGTTATTTAGCAACGACCCAAAAATTAACTAAATTATCTTTTTGAAGGGTTTTTTAGTAAGGTTTTGAAAACTACAACGACCTGTCATTCCTATAATGTGTTCTTTTAACATTGTCTATTCAAAGAAATTTAACAGTTTCAAGTAATTACCATCCTATTATAAAAAGGAGCAGCAGTGCTGCTGAGTCGGGCTTATGTTTTATATTTATTTCTGGCTATTTTTAGCAGCAACATTAGAATCTGTTCAATTAACGAGAGTAATGGTGAATAGTCTCACTATAATAATATGATATTTATATAGGTACTTCGGCGTCTCGGTGCTAACTTGTACATGTAGGTATTCTTTAACGTGAATGGATCAGAGAAGAATGACTTAGAATATTTCTTGAGTTGGGGCAGCAGTATAGTTATTGCCCGAAGACCGAAAACGCTCATTGAGGGGGGATTGAGGGTTGTCTTACAACGCGTAGTGGCTTGTTCCAAAATTCCACATCGCGAATTTCACGTCATGCCACTTAAGAGGGTGTACGCCGTATGTCATTTCATACAAACTTTCAAGTCCTTATTCTTCAAAATGAATGAAACGATTTTAACGAAACTTGGTATGCATACGCTAGACATCCAGGTCTAAATAGTTATCAGAAAACATTTTGAAAAAGATTTCAGAGGGAGAGGAGAGCGATTTTAAGTTTTCTATAGAAAGTGAAAAATCACTATATCCTTCTTCCTGAACTCTTTTTCGAAAAATCATTCTGATAACTATTTAGACTTAGATATCTAGCGTACGCATACCAAGTTTTATTAAAATCGGTTCATTAATTTCGAAAAATAAGGATTTCAAAGATTGTATGAAAAGCCGTACCGCGTAAACGCTCTTAAGAAAACGGTCACAACGCATTGTGGAAATGAAGAAATGCCGTGAAAAAAACACTCATAACGAGTGTTTTTTTCGTTCATTGAGCGTTTTCGATCTTCGGGCGTAACATGTACAACGTGTAAAAGAATAAACGCTATACCTCTTAAGTGGTCATTGTACTCATCATTATGTTCATCATTGACCATGGGACCAATACTGAAATCGCGAAAAAAATATCGACTGCCCCATACATTTATGTGCGCATAACTCGACAAAATGTACTGAACAGCAGATTTTTTCGTTATTGGTCCCATAGTTAAAGTTGTTCATAATGATGAGAACAATGACCACTTAAGAAATATTGCGTTAATTCTGTTACACATTGTAAAAAAACATAAGTAATCCACCTCCACTTGGCAATTAAATTGAAGCCAAGGATACAATTTGTCTTTTATTGCAGAAATAGATTTGTAGCAATAGTATCAGAAGTTGAATATAGACTTGGATGCTGTGTTACCTTCCCACTTCTTTGAAACGCGATGATCTCAGTATTTTTCTAAAAACCTTTTCACTGAAAATAAATCTTCAAAAGATCGAATCGGATGAAAAATAATTAACTCAGCTATCTCGGTGCAGTAACTCTTTTGTCATATTTGTTATGTGCATAATAATTAACGTGACCATTTATTCTTTGACTCAAAACGGGACATCGGTTTATTTCGGTCAAATAATAGGTTGTCAATAAAAAAAAAAAAAACACTTTTTAAAGTTATTTATTCAGAAAAAGTTGGTTAAAAGTTACGAATCATAAAATATAGGTACCCAAAATGTTTAATTATATTTTCACACCACCTGATCGAAAACGTCAAATTATATGTCATGCTAACCTAACTTAAAGTGAGTCATTTTTGGCCGGTGGCACTGCCGGGCAATAATATTGTACTGGATTTCATTATAACCCGCTGGTCAATAATGTGATTTAAATTTGGAACCTCATCTGTCTGCTCAATTGGTGGTATATTAGGTACTTACAACGCCTTCTGTCTCTGTCTCTCTCTTTCTGTTCCAGAAACTGGAAAGATATTCTCGATACTCTTACTACTTAGGGATGATATTCTCGAATTTCTACAAAATCATAAGGATTGACCAGGGTCCAGGATTGAAGACAATATTATAAGAATAATTGGTTATGTACGGATTATTGTATAAAAGGATAAAAACTATTTTCTCGAGCATCTCCTATGACGTTCTAAATTCAAATTGCATACAGCCAAGCGTCCGAACCCATTCTACCAGCTGATATAAAGCTCTGTATAAAGCTTTGTGTACACATAAATTGTATTAAGTTGCTAACATTAGGCCTGCACATATTTACTTACCCACAGAGAAGTAAAAAAAAAACGAAAATCGAGTTGGTCGTGGCCGCTATGTGGTAGGCATACCGAGTGGAATGCAAAAAAGGCGCGGATATTGCAAATCCGTATGGTATTAAACTAACTTTTTTTAAGTAGGTATACAGTATAGTTCTAAATACATATCTCTACTTAGTGTTTGTAAATTTAAAATATTTTGTTTTTCGTATTATGGCTTCTTATTTTCTCACAGGAGGTGTGAAAAGTAGAGTATCCTCCTCGGGGATAAAGGTGTCTTTGCCTTGGGCTAGCTTGAATCCCTCGCTGCATTCAGGATTCTTGTATTAACTCCCTCGCTTCGCTCGTGAGTTAAACTCTAAACTCCCTCGCTACGCTCGGGAGTTAACTCCCGAATCCTTCATTGCGTTCGAGATTCAATATGACGCCCGTGACACAAGACACTGCTTTATCCCCTGGGTGCATAATCTACTATTATATTTATCAGAGGAACAAATTTGTTTTAATATAGCTGGAGACGATTTCAAGTAAGAATGAAACTCTTGGCACGTTTTTTTTATATTCACCTTAATTATCAACATCGCCTTTAGAACTGAAATTTGTAACTGGGTTTTTTCAGATGTCCACAATTTGTTCATAATCGAAAATACTCTTTCTACTGGAGCATTTGTAGCAGGCAAACATAAAATATATTCAATTAAAATCGAAAAGTTTTCATGCTGAAGATTGTTGGCGCGAAAGTGTTTGAATAGTTCCACCCAACGGGTTTCCGTGGAAACATTTAAATTATTCCATTCAGTCACTTTTTGCGATGTAATGTAATTAGAAATTAATGAAAATTCGTCAAAAACTTCAGTATCCTTATTACAGTCAATATATTGTTTTTCAATTAATACATCCAGAGATTTTTGAATGTCTTCCCATGTGGGGACCTTTTTTAAATCTGCCCAATAAAATATCTCCAATTCTTTGGTAAGAAAGTAAGTCCACTGGTCCAGATATTCACGGCTTGTTTTATAAAATTCTGTAGCCATCCTCTTCACAAATTCTTCATCGATATCAGTACCAGTATTTTTCAATTTTAACATTAATTGACGGACAGTAAATGGAAGAAACTGATTGGTCTGTTTCTGAGTTAAATTGTCTTTTAATTGATTGATTTCTTTCGCAGCTTCAATTGCCGATACAGTCTGACCTTCAAGTTTCAAGACAGCTTGATGAAAACTTGCTGACTGAGCGTGTAAAAAATAAAACCACAATTCGGATGTGGGATCTTCAAAAAAGTTTTTTAGTAACAGAGGACATTTTTCAATACTCAAAAAGTAGCTTTTTAACGGCTGATACATTTTTAAAACCCTCTCCAAAGCAGGCATAAGAGCAAGCCATCTGGTTTTGCTATAGCCGAGCATTTGTTGATATTCCGTTTCAGTTTCGGCACAAAACTCCTTTAGAGCTTCAACTCGAACCGTGTAAATATAAAAAAATGAATAAATCTTCACAATAACGCTTTCGTAATCTACCGGTAGCCCATCTGCAGCAGATTTTATTGCATTGTGAATTACATGGGCTCCACATCCAATACCTATTAATTCTTTTTTCAGAGATGATTGTAATTTCGTTATAACATTGTTAGTCCCTCGCCTAGCTGCTCCTCCGAAATTGACGTTGGCATTGTCCCCACAAAATGCTACGACTTTTTCTGTCAAATTATTATCTGTCAACACTTGGTTTAAATAATTGATAATGATGTCAGAAGTTTCACCAGGTTGGTCTTGGAAATCTAAAATTTTTACTTGCACACCTACGTAAGGTTGAAAAAAGCGCACTACAATAGGGTACATTTTCTTGTTACCGTGGTTTGAAGCGTCGTTTAGTATTGTAATACAACTGCACTTATCAAGGTCATCTTTTAATTCTTTCATCGCTGTAGGCGTCAAAACATTTACTACAATAGCTTCTGATTTCGTACGCGCGCATGTAAATTTGGGATCAAAACATGATTGAATCAATTTCGATGCACAATCATTAGAACGAAAACTGTGGTTTTCTTGTATCGTGTGATAAGCCCAGACGCCTTCTGCCGCGGCGATATCCAAATCCTTCAAAGTCGGCGCGTCCGATTTCTTGAAAAAATCGAACATCGAAGAACTCGAAGCGGCGGCACGATCGGCATTTTTATGTTTGTCAGACTTTAAATGCTGTTCAATATCACCGCCACCACTGTGGGAAACACTAAATTCTGTACGACACTTTTCACATCTGACATCTGATGGAGTATTTATTTGCTTGATAAACGGATATTTTGCTTGTAAGCTAACATTGAACGAACACTTGCGTTTCGGCATTTTAACTTCTGATTCTAAAGCAAAAGAAATTATTTACTACACGAGCATCAAATAAAAACACAACAAATAGCGAAAAGTGGGCGAATGAAAAGTTTGTCACACAATAGTTAATACCTAAGTAAACAAAACACGAGCGATAGATACACTCTCCGCTATCGTTATGTTGACGATGAGTCATCGTCGATGACGCGGTCTCGCTCTCGCACACCGCTAGCTCGCGTCCGGTTGGTGCGGGCGTCACATCGACGGGCGAGCTGTATCCGCTACTCAAATTTTCGCGCGGTTTCTGAAAACGGGACAATTTTGCGTCCCGCAGTTCATTTCGGGGACACCGGGACTCGTAATTGTAAAAAGGGACAGTCCCGTTCAAAACGGGACGTCTGGTCACGTTAATAATAATGAGGATTCGCATCTGATAGAGCTCTTCGGATTGCAAGAAAAAACTCAACGTAGCAAATCGATACCTACTTCAGTGCTTTAAATAGTCCAGTCTTGATAATTAAGCTATTACGTATCGATAAGGTTTTCTTCAATATCAATTTATGCGTGACGTTTTCTCTTGCTCGATAATATTTTATAAAAGTAACATTGAAAAATTTTCAGCGAGTCCATAGTAAAACGTCATATCCCAACCTCAGAATATACCGCAGAATACACATTAGCTTGCGCCCACGAGTTCCGATAAACATAAAATACATTTCGTTCAAATATCCAGAAGCGCATTGAAGTAGGCGTTTGGCTGAAATCTAGTGAATTCACTTGAACTCGAGACATAAACCGCTCGCCTTACTTTGCAGCAGTCTTTATGGAATTATTTTGTAAATAGACTCGTATAACATATATTTCAAAAGTGTTGAGAAAAAGTTGAGTATAGTTTCGTGTTATGGGGACCCTATACGGAACTCATGGGAAACATAAATTGGTAATTAATTTATTCGACTCACTTAAAAAGTATCGTTACAGTAATTATTTTAGTGTATGCTAAATAGTCTTCTGGGAGAGCCTGTAGGTAAGTGCGGCGCATACCAATAAAAAAAAAGAAATGATTGTGAACAGGCCGATGTTTTTCACTGACATGTAGTCAATTTGTTGCATAAATATTTATTCAGTGCTGCCGAGTGACAATCAATCTATGACATCGAAATGGTTTTAACTGATGCGTGTCAGAAAGAAAAATGTAGACATTGTATTTTTAGTGTTAATACCAGGAAAAATGTAAAAATAACCGAACTTCTGACGCAGAAAGCAAGCGTAAAATCTTATACATACCGACTTAGTTTTTCTTCTCTAAAGACCTGCCCAAGTGCCCAGCAGTGGGTTGACTGCGACCTTTTCTTTTCAAGAGACTGAAAAAAATAACAATGTCACCTTTTTAACACAATTTTTTTCTAACTTACAAAATGAGGATGAGAGTTGACGAGGATTGATATGAATGACGTGCGATTGGAGAGCCGGCCTTGCATGTCCAGCATTGGACTGTTTTAGGCTAATTATGATGAAACAAAAATAGCTGACAATACTACTGATACGTTTTCTGCATTTTACACCTCTGCAGATAGGATTTGCGGTAGATAGTAAATCAGCGATGTTCCTAAATAATGATATCTGTAGGTATTTCAATTTCGTAGTACAGGTGCACCCAACCGTTTGATTCAAAAGGTTACCATTCGCTTCAATAGCGGGTGGGTGGACACTGCAGCCCTCATGTCAAGCGCTACAAAGGATTATTTATTTTGATTATAAACACGATTGCGCCCGCGGGAAGGCTCAGTTCAAAATTAATAGTGCTTGTTAGTCTTTATTTGATACTTCATCTATACCTACATACAATAAAATCGTAGATTTGCCGTGTCTGTACATTGAATATTTTCTCATAAAAATAACTGACAAATGTTAGAAAAAAGTATAAAACGCAAAAATGCCATTTTTGAAATTTTTGTCTGTTTGTCTGTTTGTCCAAATATTTGAGTCAGTATCACGCAAAAACCACTGATTGAATTCGAAAGCCAAGTTCTTAAAAATATTAAATGTTAACCCGAGTAAAATTTAGCGTTTATTTCATCAAAATCGACCCACAAAATCAAAAGATTGAATTTTTAACATACAGCGCTAACCGTTGCGGTGACTGACTCTTAGGCGCCATCTATTGAAAAAGATAAAATGTAGGTAAGCATGAAAATACCATCAAAACAAATTGTTGAGTTATTTGTGAAACTTTTAATAAGTAGTAAAATAAAAGTGAACATTTTAATACCATGACGTTACTTATTGTTACATCTGGGCTCCTTGTTCCTATGCCAAATATTTTACAACGCCATCTATCGACCATTTGGTTTCAAATGGTCGATAGATGGCGTTGCACCGATGACGCGTTTTTCTGAATCGCGGTGTTAAGATTTTCCGTCAGATTATGACTCTCATACGATTTATAGCAATTTTTTTCTCTGATGGGTCTCGAGTCCAAATTCAGCCCTTCAGCCAAAACAGCAGCTGAAACAACAGCTGCAACAAACAGCAGTTGCAGCAGCTGAATAACAGTATTTTACGTGGAGCGGCTGCCTACCAAACCTCCACTACCCATTAATTGTGTAACACGGTACTTCTTGGCAAGACTGGTGTCCGATTTTCTAGCTTCTGACAATCCGTAACGACTGCCAAAGATTACCAATTAACAGCCGGAACCAACGGCTTAACGTGCTTTTCGAGGCACGGAGGAGTCTCAGTATGTTAAGATGGTCACCCATCCACAGACCTTGACCTCGGCACGATTATTAAGCAAAACTTTAAAAATCAAAACATAACTTTGTTTTCATTTCCTATAACCACAAGTTTCTTGAGTTTTTGAGTAAGTACTTCATTATGTGTTAAATTGTATTAAATCTTATAATGGTTTTGGGCACATTTAACATTTTTTTTAGTGAACGAAACAAAAAAATACGTATAACGATTTACTGGGTCGATTCATTCAGTAGGTACTAAAAATACCATCAAGACACTACTTAAAAGCCTTTTTTTTTTTTTTTTAGAGGATCGGAAATCATCAAATGACCCCTCCCGCTCTGGGTGGAGAGGCAGGGAGTGTCAGACTTTTACTGACTAAAACCCACCCTTAGTCCTCCTAGTGCCTTTCTTTCCAGGGCCGCGGTAACTCTTTCGAACATATTCCGCAACCCTGGCAGGCTCTGGCCCTGGCGGGCCCCGTCTCCGTTGCTGACTGCTCTTTCCGGCGCATTTGGAGTGAAACGCGCCGTCGACTCTAGCCTGATCTGAAGACAGCGAGTTACCCATTGCTCGCTGTCCGCAGGCGTCAATCACTGCGCCTTGCTCAGGAGCGTCAGTTCCTGAGAGGCGCAGCGACTAACATTCGTCTGGAGGAGGCGAAATGGGGCCATTACTGGCACTCCATTCCAGCCCCTTCCCGAGCAGTTGCAGCGGTGGCGACGGTGGCGGCGGCTGCGGCGGAAGCGCTTTTTTCCTCGTCCCGGCCCTGGCGGGTGGACCGCAGGCTTTGCCCCCAGCCCAGTGATCGGCCGGCTTGCCAGCTGCCGCACATGCGAAGCAGTGCGGCGCGGCGTCGCACGAGCCGGCCCTGTGATCGGGCTGACCACAGCGGAAGCAGTGGTCACTGCGGTCCACCTCCGAGGTGCAGAGTGCTCCGACATGGTTGCCAACTTGGCAACGGAAGCACCTCAGAGGTCTGGGCTCCAGCAGTTTCACCTGCGCGGAGACCCAGCCCACCAAGAGCCTTCGGCCCTCTGAGATTTTCTTGGCCGCCGACACGGGGCAGCTCACCACTACGGTTCGCATGCCCGTGTTGTCAGGACGGATGGTGCCCGCCTTCACCTCCTCTGCAAAGCACCCCACCGTCCTGACGACGGCGGCCAACACCTCCTCCTCCGTGACGGAGTCGTCCAGGCCCAAGATGCGCATGTCTATGCACTTCGTGGGCCTTTGGACACTCGGACGTCATCCGCGCTCAAGGACGCCCTAAGCCTTTTGGCTAGAGCGTCCGCGGCCGGACCGCTATCTGCTCCAGGGATCTCCAGCATCCTGGCCCCCGTCATGGTGACCCTGAGCCGGAGACCCCCGACGATGCCAAGCTCACCGAGGTTGACGGCCTCCTTGGCCTTGGTGAGCGTGTTGGCATACGTCACGCCCCTCTTCACCGCGTCCGGCTGCAGCGTTATCACTACAGCCGCGGTCTTCGGGGCGCGGAGCGCAGCCGCGACGCCTCGCGCTCTCTGCCGCCGCCTTCTTTCCCGCCTCTTTGCCGCCCTGGCTGCCTTTCCCGCCTTCTTCTTCTCCCCAGCCACTTGCCATTCGGCTTGAGCCGGGGGAGGTTCAGAAGGCGAGGAAGCCGGGGGGAGCTGCTGCACGGCTGGCGCAGGAGCCTTCGCCGTCCGCGCAGCCACCCCACCCTTCCTCTTCCTTCCCGGGGCCGGGTCCGGTTTTCCCGACACCGGCTTCGCGGGTGCCGGCCCGGACCCTTTGTCCTGGCCGGACGACCCCGGTGTGGCAGCCACGGCGGCCGCGTACGAGGATACCTTTTTCTGGCCTGGAGCCTTCCCACTCGCCGCTAACGGGGGGCGCAGGACGATGCCCTCCAGGACGGAGAACCGCGCCTGGAAGGCAGCAATGTCCTGCCGCACAAGGTCCAGCACCTGGCTCTCCTGCGGCACGTGCTGGCTGTCCTCCTTGCGCCCCCCTTTAGGCGCCCCCTTTGGGCCGGCTCCCTGGAGCCTGGCCAGGTATGCTCGGAGCCCCGCATTCTCCCTCTGGAGACGCTCGGTGGCGGCAGCCAAGCGGGCGACCTCCGCCCGCATTCACCTACTATGCTGGGGTCGGTTTCCAGTCAAACTGGATTCAGCTGAATACCTATCATTGTTTTAGGTACGGAAAGCACTTCCAGAGTTGCGGATTATGTTCGAAAAAGTTACCGCGGCCCTGGAAAGCAAAAGGCACTAGGAGGAGCACGGATGGGTTTTAGTCAGTAAGAGTCTGACACTCCCTTCCGCTCCGCCCAGAGCGAGAGAAGTCATTTGATGACTTCCCATCCATAAAAAAAAGGTACGTAAAGCGACTGCCTGTTTGACCTTCACAACCTAATAATTGGAAACACGGTAGGTAGGTACCTCTTGGCAAGACTTGTGTTAGATTTTCTAGCTTCTGGCAATCCGTAACGTCTGCCAAAGACCTACAAATGACAGCCGCACCAACGACTTTACATTTTATCCGAGGCACGAAGGAATCTCGGTACCTATGTTAAAATGGTCAGCCATCTACGGGCCGACTTCGGCAAGCATTGCTTAACCTTAATATCAATCCTTGCGGCTGTTATTATTAAGTCATGAGCAACCAGTCTCCTCATTCCTCTGTACGTGCAATTTTTTCCGACAACCATGCGAACGAAGTCGCGGGTAAAGCTAGTTTTTAATATAGATACAATTTTTTATTATGAAAGTGATGTATTTTGAAAGCCTTTGAATGTTAACCTTGTTTATGATTCTAAAACCTAATGAAGCTGGCAGATTTGGAGTATATTACATTCCTTCTATCTTTGAATATTATTATACAGACATGGCTAACCACTTTCATATGCTAGGGTTGTTGAAACATTGGTTAAGTAAATGTTATAAGATTGTCTTTTTTGGCATATTGTATTGTCATAATTATTTATTTATTTTTATGATTTTATGAACAAGTAAGAAGATTGCACAAAGACGGAGCATTATTTTGCATTTATCCTGATTTATTTTTGGGGTTGGCGCATGTTGCACCAAAAAAAAAAACAGCTATTCTGTACATTTTGTCGAGTTATGCGCTTGTACGAGTAAATCTACCTACTAGTAAATGTATGGGGCAGATGATATTTTTCGCGATTTCTGTGTTGGTCCCATAGTGAAATTTGTTCATAATGATGATGATGATGATGTACAATGATCCCTTAAGAGGTAGGTAATGCGTTTTTTCCTGCACACCTTACACCTTGTATAGTCTTGTCATCCACATTACTACAACAACAGTCTTGAAAACTTTTCTCACGACGTTGTCCTCATTCCAGCGCATCACATCACAATGTGTACCTACATAGATTATATTTTATAAACATAAGCTAGAAAAGGCTAGAATAGCTATTAGCTAAATGCTCGTTATATACTTGCAACAACACCGATGCGAAGACTTTGTTATGTTAGAGAAAGCTTACGTTCACGTAGGCGTTAATAACAACTAAACGCTATCTCGGCACGTGTATTTATGTATAAGTGAACACATGAACAACGCAGAATTATGAGGCAGTTGTTTAAATGTCACCCTCATTAGGAAAGGTTCTTGCGCCAAATAACTGAAAGTTAGTCGAACAACAACTAAGAAAGTGCGCAACAAAAATTGAAACACATATTCCGTTGTCGATCGGAGGGGTTCTCTTAATAAATGTTACGGCTCTTAAAGGAACTCGGATGTGTTGGTACCGGCGATAATTATTATTATTCTGACTTGGAATTGAAATTTTATTAAAGTTGTTCATGCGTAATTATAGCGTACAAAATGTAGGTATTTGTATGTGCTAAAGATGGCCATGTTTGTAAATATGTAACATATAACAATATGTAACGAAAGAAAATTATGTGATAATGAAAAGCCTACCGTAGAAATATCGATGTTGTATTATAATGTTCTAAGAATATTCTGAGGACGAGACATTTGTAATAATCTCCTGGAATGCTATCAACGGGATTATCAGCGCTCACCTTACGGCAGTAACTGTAAGAGGAAATCTAATAACAGCCTGTTTTATAGTCGGTGTATATCATTCCTTATTAATTTTATGTTTTGTGGAAAGTAATAACACCTAAGAGCAGAATTATGAGCTGAACATTATTTTAATTATACGCAGCTATAATTTTATGACGCAACTGTTTATTTTTTACGTAGGTAACTTGTGACGCACGCATCATTGTTAAGTTCAGAGTTTTTTGTCAAATTATGTTTTCCACGAATTATGCTTGCCATAAAGAAAAGTTTTCACTGAATATGTTTGTGAGAGCTTTTTAGGGTTCCGTAGTCAACAAGGAATACGTCTGTCTGTCTGTCTGCCTGTCCGCGGTTAAGCTTAGACACGCTAAGCACTAGAAAGTTGTAATTTGGTATGGATATAGGATCATGTTTCTGGCAATCTGTATAATTTAGGTATTCTATACAATACCTAGGTATTGTATAGAATACCTAAATTATACAGAGGATTAGGTTAGTTAGAATACCTGGGGCGTCCAAGCTATGTACCTATGACATATTATGTCGATTATGTTTGCCTAGGTAATGTATACCTACAATTCCAAGGGATTGTATAGAGTACCTGCTCGTCCACCGGCAATGTGTAAAATAAATAGATTTTGGCCTGTATTATTGTAAATTGTATATGTATTTGTCAATATATACGTCCCAGCCAACTAGCTTAATCAGCCGTTTAATTAGCGGCCTAGCCGTTTAATTGAACGACGCCAGCCTAAGTGACATCCCGCCCTTTAATTGAACAGCTAGACAAATGAATTGTATAGATATCTTTTAATAGGACTCAAGGAACTTGGGGCACCCCGACACGGATAGGTTAGGTTCGAATGGAATGGCGGGAGCTAGAGTGGGCGAGAGAAGCGATTAAACTTAGCTCCCGTCATACCATTCATGTTAGGTTACATTAGACCACGCAGATACCGCAGAGCGGGGCTCCGTCGTTAAGGTTGGGTTTGAGGTGGACATTTCATGAAATTACCAATTCTACGATATGGCAACGACAGACATTTAGGCGGTTAACACTGCCACACACCACGCATCAGACGCAAGGTATGGCACACCGAGTCTCGCAGTGCACTATCACCACAGCGACACCTTTGAATGAAATGAGTCAGAGCCGCCGTGTGAATCCACAAAACGCAACTACACGCGTGAGTGCGTAAAAAACCCGCACGATGATGCAGATTATTTAAATAAAATAAATAAAATAAATATAAATAAAATAAATAAAATAAATAAAATAAATAAAATAAATAAAATAAATAAAATAAATAAAATAAATAAAATAAATAAAACAAATAAAATAAATATGTAATTTAAGACTACATATAAGCAGCATTTACAAATGCAAAATACGTGACGCCACATATTGTTTAACAAATTTCATTACAAAAGCTTTTACGATTAAATGATAAACGATAAATCACCACCTCTGAAAATAGTCCTGCCGTCGCACGGTGGGCTGAAATCGCGAAGTTGGGACTTAAGGATTTTTAAATATATATTTGCATTGTATATACTTATACCATACTTTTATGTTTTGGAACTTTTTTTTTAAAGTAGGTTATTACCCTAAAATTTCAGAGATTTAATTTGTATGAATAAAACAAAGAGTTCGATACATGGTGCATATTATTAGGATTATTATTATTAGTTTGTTGTAAATATTTTGTGCAACTGCATTCCACACCACTCTTTCCACAACACCAAAACCGGTTTTCTTATCAGTAGACGAGTCGTCATTAGTGACGTGCGCCAATCAGAGGGCAGTAAATTTGCAGGTAAAAAATATTTGGGGTAGCAAGTTGAAAACAATGATATCAGTTCGTTGTAACCACCCTTTACATACGGACTACCCGCTCGTTACTTGATTTTTGTTAAAAGTTGATTTTCGAGAATTTTGTGAAAATGTTTAGTGATTTAGTTACTAATGTTGATATGTTTGTGAAATTGAAATCAAGTGGTAGTATTAAGGATCATAACTTTTTATACAGTGCTATCAAGTCAAAATTGTGTGATTTAAATCAAGATAATGATAATTTGCTAAAGGAATTCTGCGCAAAGTATTGTTATAATACTTATAAAAAATGGGAAAATGCTAAACGAAAAGAACATACATTTAGAAGTAAATACAGTGATTGGTTGGCATCGGAGATAGTTTGGCCTGAGTTTATGAAAGATTTTGCAAAAAACGACGACGATCCAGTTCCTAGCACATCAACTACATCTCATGAAAAGGTGTCTGTTGGTACATCAACTCAAGTAAGTCCGAGAAAACCATTTACAGAATTAGGTCCTAAACAAAAAAAGAGACGTACGGAACTTACTACGCAAACTATTGCTTCAGAGGAGTTGTCACATGCCCATGTTTTTAACTTAAAAGCAGAAGGAAAGGAAGATGTTGCTGACATATTACAGCATCTGCTCAAGCATCCACAGGACGTGCAAAAAGTAAAAGATTGTCTTTTTGGAAATAAAAAGAAATCAGTATTCTCTCCAGATGAAGCTTTAGGCTTGTTTTTGTCTTTGAAATTGTCAAAATGGCAATATAATACGCTACGAAAAAGTATCGCAGAAGTAACTGGTACCAACGTATATCCCTCTTACTACGCACTGCAAAATGAAAAAATTAAATGTTATCCACCTAAAACTGCTATTGTAGTAACAGATAAAACGGCTACGATAGAATTGCAGGCACTATTGGATATTACTGTGAAGAGAATTATAATGTCAAACGAAATTAGTGAAACTTGTAAAGATTTGACACTGATTAGTAAATGGGGATTTGACGGAGCTTCGAATCAAGCCAATTATAAGCAGAAAGTTGGAAGAGAAAATGAAGAAGATGAGGACTTTGACGATTCTAGCGTATTTATGGGTAGTTTGATTCCTATCAAATTAGTGTCTAGTGACAGAGTTATATGGGAAAATGATTCCCCAAATTCCTCATTATGGTGTCGTCCGCTGTTTTTTAAATTCATGAAGGAAAACAAATTCAGCATTTTGCAAGAAAAAAATGCGATTGAGGCAGAGATTAACAATTTAGTTAAGACAGTGGTTGATGATTTGACCATCTCGCACAACCTAATACTAACCATGATAGATGGTAAAGCGACTGCAGTTCTTTGCGATACATCAACACAAAGATGTGACATATGTAAAGCTACTCCAAAGGAAATGAATGATTTGTCCTTGGTTTTGGCAAAAGAAATTGATGTCGATTTATATAAATATGGTTTATCGTCGTTACACATCTGGATACGATTCATGGAATGCATTCTTCATATAGCGTACAGATTAGATTTGAAGACATGGATGGTGAAAGGTGACAGTAAAGCTATTATGGAGAGCAAAAAGAGAAATATTCAGGAAGCATTTAAATCCGAAACAGGACTTTTAATTGATGTTGTGAAACAGGGTCATGGTACAACAAATGATGGGAATACTGCGAGGAGATTTTTCGAAAACCCCGATATTGCAGCTTCGATCACAGGAGTAAATGAAGAATTAATAAAAAGATTTAAAACTATATTAGAAGCTATTTCGTCGGGTCACCGTATTGATATATTGAAGTTTAAAGATTATACCGAAACCACCATGGAACTATACATTGAATTATATATTTGGTTTTACATGCCTGCAAGTGTTCACAAAGTTTTAGCTCACGGAGCAGCTATTATTGAAAGCTTGGGTATAGTGCCCATTGGAAAATTATCCGAAGAAGCAGCTGAAGCACGCAACAAAGATTTTCGGAGATATCGTGCTCATAATTCGAGGAAATTCTGTAGAAAAGCTACTAATGAAGATATTTTGAACAATTTGTTAATCAGCTCTGATCCACATATTTCAAAGATACGACACAAACTGGTGCGAAAACACAAAGCCTTTTCAGAAGAAGCAACAGCTTTGTTGATCGTTAAGGATACATTTGTTGACGATGATGATCAAGAAAATTTAGGGGTTTTAACTGAAGACCCGTTATTGTCAGAGCATGGTGTTGAGCATGGTGCAGGCCCCTCCTAAAAATATTGGTAAATGATTTGAATTTTGAATTTGTCTTTGTAAGTCTCACACATACAGAACACAGATTTGTAGTCGTGGATTAGGCCTATTGGGGAGACCACTGATAAAAAAAACGCGCCTAGTTCTCTACCTCTGGGGTGGTGTGGAATAGAGAATACAATAATTATCACTGCTAAGTATTCTGAGATTTAGGTGACTTTTAAGATATTTTCGTTCAAAAAAATCTAAAAAAGTCTAACTACCTACTAAGTCACAGTAAACTACAGTAGACGATTAGATGCAAATAAATTGTACTATTAAAATACTTATCCAACAATTGGAAGAAATTTGAGATTTTGTAGACTTAAATGCGATTTTAATAAGAAAAAAAATAAAAAAAAAATTTCTCCTAAATCGCAGCAAAGCGCAGTAGCTGACTAGTTGTAAAAATAAGCTAATAAATAGTACTATTTTAATATATACATCGCAGTTGGAGATGTTTTCAGATTTTTGAGATTCTTTAGATTTTATGATTTTTTCTATACAAAAAAATATTTAAAAAATTGTAGTACTAAAAATAATGCGTAAAATAAAAAGTCATAGAACAATAATTTACTGTATTAGATAGTAGAACAAATTTGCATCATTAATCAGTAAAAATAAGATGACTTTTTTTTTAATGTCCTAAGTCCACTACGTATATAAATCAACCCACCGTGCGTCGCCCATGATTAGAGTGAAAATTTGATACTTAGTCCAAGATCGTCCGACCGCGCACCGTGTTGCTGTTCGCCTATTGCCAGAAGTCGTACCAGAACAGAAGACGAAGAAAAATTCGTTGCATGAAGGCAACGACGACGTCATCTGGAAGCGACGCCGCGCGACGCTGAGAGCGAGACGCCGGGTCCGCGTGTCGCCCGGCAACCGTTGTCCTGCCACTGACATTTCACGGCGCCCCAGGCCCTCAGCGCGACTGCGCATTTTAAAATTTGACACATGTTGTCATCAGTTGACTTTTTACACGTATTTTTTTCATTGATTTTTTAGTTATTTAATTTAATAGTAATATAAGTATTTTTACGTGTGCTTGTAATTTAAATGCCTAGTGGTAGCAGTGATGCAGCAGCAAAATTTAATGCAATAGCAGTGTTGCAAGTTAGTGCCAGTCAACCTTCAACATCACTAGATATCCAGGAGAGGTGTCCTCTGTGCACCCAGGCACGATTTTTTAAAGGTAAGCGGGGTCTGAATGTGCATATTGGGAAGGTGCACAAATCCCAAAATGCACTCACTTCAGACCCTGACATTCCATCTTCAGTGCCTACCACACCAGCTACATCCTCTGAACCGTTTTGGAAAACTCTTGCAAAATTCAAAAACTCTGTTCCTGTTCTAAAACGAGTTCCCCGCGGCGCTAGACCTCTAGTCGCGCAGAACCTAGCAGGGTGCGTTCGCCGTGCCGCCCGGGAGAACTTGCAAAGTGCTTGGGAACATCTTCTCACTTTCCCCTACAGAATTTTGCATGTAAATAAGAATTTGGCAACCAAAAAGACATAAACTGCACAAATTAAAGAAAACTGTAACGTTTCGGCTCTTAATTTGGAATCTAAATTATCGACACAGAGGTTTACCTCCTTAAGAGGTATTTCCCATCTGGTGAATCCAAATTAGGGGAGGGTGACATTAGCGGAGCAGCCAGGATTTTGTTTAGTAGTGATGTGGTGGCTCCGTGTTCTCCAGATACTCTCGCAGCTCTGGAGAGCAAACATCCTGCCCCAGGGGATGGTCTTTCCTTTTCCGACCCCCCTGATTCGGATATTCACTCTCTCACCATTACAGGCCGAGATGTGATCACAGCCGTTTGCTCCTTCCGGAGTGGCTCTGCTGGCGGCCTCGACGCCCTAAGTCCCCAACACCTAAAGGACCTAATCTGTTCAAGCGCCGGGGAAGCTGGTGAGTTGCTTTTGAAGGAGCTCACGGCTCTGATCAACCTCATGCTTTCCGGCAAGGTAAACGAGACCGTCATCGACGTCTTGTACGGGGCCAACTTATGTGCCCTGCGCAAGAGGGATGGCGGTATTCGTCCCATTGCCGTGGGAACTACTTATCGTCGTATGGCAGCCAAGATTTGTTGTAAATTTCATGGTGAGATCGTTTCGGAAAAATTTCAGCCCCTGCAGTTGGGTTACGGTTCCAAAGGGGGCTGTGTACTGCTGCCGTACACGCACTGTCGACCTACTTAAATTCTGGCAAAGGAGAGATCATCCTGAAGGTTGACATCAAAAACGCATTTAATTCTGTAAATAGGGACACCTTGCTGGCAGAAACTAAAAAAGAAATACCTCAAATTTTCAGTTTTCTTTGGCAATGCTATAGGCAACCATCTAAATTACTATATCGGAACAATCTTTTGGAATCTGCTGTTGGTTGTCAACAAGGTGATCCTCTCGGGCCAGTGATCTTTAGTTTAGCTATTCACCCAATTATTCGACAACTAAATTCTAAATTTAATGTTTGGTATCTTGATGACGGAACCCTTGGAGGCGATGTAAATTCGGTATTAAATGATCTTCAATTTTTTAAAATCAACTTCACACCATAGGCCTTGATCTGAACTTATCCAAATGCGAATTATTTTTATCTGACAGTACTGACCGACAACTTACAATTTCAAAATTTAATGCAATAGCTCCTGAAATCAAAATTTTGGACAAAAGCTCTCTTCGCCTTCTTGGGTCGCCAATCTTTGAAAATTCCTTTCCCAATTTTGTCGAAGAAAAAGTTCAAAATTTCAATGACGTTTCGGAAAGATTGTTCCAAATTAACATGCATTCGGCCATAACCATAATTTGTTACTGCTGTTTCGGCCCTAAATGATACACTTTCTTCAATTTTAAATGTGGCCATGGACGACCGAGCTTGTGCTCAAGCTACCCTTCCCATCCGTATGGGAGGCCTTGGCGTTCGCAAAATTACCAGTATTAGTTTACCGGCTTTTATATCCTCGGTTCATGGCACTGATAAATTAATCAGGAATATCCTAGCTTCCAAACTGATTAATTTTGATGTGCCGTGCTTTACCTAGGCTATGAATGCCTGGAGACTCGCTTGCCCGAATGAAAATCCACCCGACAACCCATCATACCAGAGACGGTGGGATAAACCGCTCTGCAGAGAAATTCAGAAGAACCTAATTGCCACTTCTGCTACTTCTGCGGAGCGTGCGTGCCTGCTGGCTGTGGGTGAGTGGGAGTCGGGCCTCTGTTTTCACGCACTACCGTCGTCGAACATAGGCACCTTGTTAGACGATACGACTTTCCGCCTCGCTGCTTCCCTTCGCTTAGGCGCATCCTGTTGTTCCCCTCACCGCTACCACTGCGGCGAAGCTGTCAACAGTCTCGGGCACCACAGCCTATCATGCAGGCGTGCTGATCGCATAGCGCGGCACGCTAACATCAACGACATTATCCGACGCGCTCTTGTTGCCGTCGGCGTTCCAGCCGTGCTAGAACCCACTGGCCTGGCACGCGACGATGGCAAGCGACCGGACGGTATGTCTTTATTTCCATGGAAGATGGGTAGGCCTTTAGTGTGGGACGCTACTTGTGTCGATACTCTTGCGCCATCCCATCTTTCTAGCTCGTCGTGCTGTGCTGGTGCTGCCGCTGCGGCTGCTGAGAACCTCAAACGGCGGAAATGCAATAACCTAGTTGGCAATTATATTTTCGAGTCGTTTGGGGTTGAAACTCTTGGACCGTGGGGTCCGAGTGCTCATGCGTTATTTAAAGAACTTTGTAAACGCTTAGTTGACACTTCGCGTGACCCAAGGGCTGGCTTTTACTTCGGACAGAGGATAAGCATTGCCATACAACGTGGCAATGCCGCCAGTCTTTTGGGCTCACTTCCAGTCGACAGCGATGCGGATGAATTTTTTGCCGCCTTTTAGTTAGGAGTTTTCCTTTTGTATTTTATTTTAAATTACATAAAATAAATAAATAAAATAAAATAAATAAATAAAATAAATAAAATAAATTAAACAAATAAAACAAATAAAATAAATAAAATAAATAAAATAAATAAAATAAATAAAATAAATAAAATAAATGAAATAAATAAAATTAATAAAATAAATAAAATAAATGAATAAAATAAAATAAATTGTAACCGAGATTATGAATTTAGCATAATTTAAATTACCATCTAAAACTGGTTATGAATAACAGAATGCACATACGAACGTACGTTTGCCCGTCAATTTATTAATAACAAATTTGCAAACTTTTCCTTCCCGTCTATTTTGATCTTCGAGACTTTAAAAAAGGAAATGAGTCGTGACGTAGATGTCGCTTACGTACGCGAGCATGTTGCACACGTTTCCCACATCCGTACACTTGTCAAAATAAAATGTCAAACTAAGTGCAAACGAATTTCTGTTTTATAATAAATCGAGTGCAAACGATATTTTTTTTAAGTGGCATAAGTGGTATTTTTTATGTTTCATACGGTGATTCCTTTTACTTACTTTTTGTCTTGTAATTTGCTGATCTGTCTTACATTATAGTTAAAATTCAATTCGTGGTAAATATTAGATAATCTTTAAGAAATCAAAATAGCGAGATAATTTGTAGGAAATATGTATGAGATCAATGATCAATTCAATCATTTGGTCACAGGGTAAATTTACATAACACCACGCTTGAATATCGCCTTTTGTTGTAATTAGGAAAGCAGCTTTCATCTATTTCTTGTTGACGTTGTTTCTTAGTTATAACTAGCTGTTGCCCGCGACTTCGTTCACGTGTATGTATTGTAAAATGATGTGGCTAGGTAAGATCAATGTGTTCGTATATCTAATGCGAACAGTCAATATCTATCATTGCTTGCCTTCTTTTTTATGTATGGGAAAACATCAAATGACTCCTTTCACTCTGGGCGGAATGGAAGGGAGTGTCAGACTCTTACTGACTAAAACCCATCTGTGTTCCTCCTAATGCCCTTTGCGTTCCAGGGCCGCGGTGACTCTTTCGAACAAATTCCGCAACCCTGGCAGGCACTGGCCCTAGCGGGCCTCGTCTTTATGCTGACATCTTTTTGTGCCGCGCGTGGAACACAACACGCCGTCGAGTTGATACTCGACGGCGTGTTGAAAAATTATTTGAACAGAAGAGGTGATCCTCTTCTGTTCAAATAATTTTTCGTGAGAAACGTTGTAATGATAATGCTTCTTTCATTTCATCGAAACTATTCACAGCAGTCCTAGAAGATGTCGTTAAAAATGTGGGTATAGATTGGGACTATAGCGGTATTAACGTCAATTTTCTGCCCAACTGTCTCACTTAAGATTTGCAGATGACTTTGTGGTTTTCACTGAGAACTTCGATGACCCCCAGAAAATGATGATGATGAAATCTTTAAGATGCTTCTTTTAAGTTGGGTCTTGGGATGAATATGACCAAAACGAAGGTTATGGCAAACACCTTTAGCGATTCAAATCTGGAAATGAATTGTTGGAGATGATTAACCGATATGTTTATCTTGGCCATATCCTTTCAATTGGCAAAGAAAATCAACAAACGGAGGTATCGAGAGGAACACACCTTGGATGGGCCGCTTTAATCAAAATGGACGACATTCTGAAGCCTGCCAAAATTCCGCAATGTATGAATTCCCGCCTTTATAACCAGTGTGCTTTTCCCACCATGACTTACTTACTTACATGGACGCTCACGCAGGAGGCTGTGTACAGACTGATAGTTGCACAGAGAGCCATGGAGCGTTCCATGCTTGGTAGAGGAACGTCTTCGAGATCCGAAGACGTGCGAAGGTTTTCAACATCGGAAAACGAATTGTAGAACTAAAGTGGAGCTGGGCAGGACACTTGGCAAGGCGCGGTGATGATAGGTAGAGTAAGGCAGTGACTGAGTGGCGTCCGAGGACTGGAAGAAAAAGTATTGGTCGACCGGCGGCGAGATGGGCGGACGATATTGTTGCCATCGTGGGTAGAACCTGGATGAGGCTGGCACAGGAACGTGGGGATTGGCACACGAAAAGAGAGGCCTATGCTCAGCAGTGAGCGAAGTTGGACTGTGGAAAATGATGATGATATACGATGTTGATGAAACTTGCTAAGGTTGTTAACACGCGATAGAGCTACATAAAGTTGTCCATGGGAAAACCAACCAGAAGAGATGTCAACCCCCGCAGAGGACACGGCGCATACGGTGCATACGGTGAAGGTCTGCCCTGCTTGAGCGGAGCACCGCCGTGTCCTCGTCGAGGCAATCAGCGACGGCGACCTCTCGCTACCGGCTCTGGTTTACTCCACGGTCCACAGCGCGGAGGCGTGGGAAGCCGTCACCTCCTTTTGCCAAACAGTAATGCTAGTAAAGGACGGGGTGGGCCGCGTGAAGGAGAGGCAAACGTCACGTCTAAGCCGCCGAAACAGAAGAAGACGCCCCGGGTGTCAGGAGTCGCAGGACGATTCTCGGCCACCGTAGGTCGCCGTCCGCAGGCCCGTGCCTGCGGACGGCGAGCGTTGGGTGGCTCGCGGCCCGATAACAACCAGCGGCCCTACCATGACGTGTTAAAGCGTGAGTCGTTCGAGCGAGAAAGAGGGATGGAGCTATACACCCTATATAGCGCCACTGGTCCGGGTCGACGAAGCGTTGTGTTCCATGCGCGCCTCCAAGAAATGTCAGCTAAGTAGACGGGGCTCGTTAGGGCCAGAGCCTGCTAGGGTTGCGGAATTTGTTCGAAAGAGTCACCTTGACCCTGGAACGCAAAGATCATAAGGAGGAACACAGATGGGTTTTAGTCAGTAAGAGTCTGACACTCCCTTCCAGTCTACCCAGAGCGAAAGAAGTCATTTTGATGATTTCCCATCCATAAAAAAACCCCGCAACGGATAGAGTAGAGTAGGGACTCCGTTGTGCATAGGTGTCCTGGCTAAGTTTGCCGGCCTGGCTCCGTCCAAGTCTACAGAAGCAACCAGGGTGCTTTACAGGTTGAGTGGAGAGACTTAACCGTTCAAAAAAAATTTAAAATAACGTCAGTGAAGCAATCAGACCAAAAACTGTGTTTATGACGTTTTAAAAGTACCATTAGTAACTAAAAAATATATTTTGGTGTAATTCTCATGCTTTTGATAGTTAGTACTTTTTCGGTCAACAGATGGCATTACGGGTATCTGAATTATGTAGATAATAAGTTGATTTCTTCTAGATTGCTACAATTCCTATCAGGTTTATGTGCAAAAATTATCTAAATGGTTTTGTAACTAACGAACATGACATTTTGTGCATTCAATTACGAACAAAAACCTTTTAAAATCAATATTGCTTACCTCCCATAACATACGGCTTGATAATATGTAGCCTGAAGTGTTCCTTGGTTTACAAAGAACATTTTCGTTTTGTCATCAGTTACGTTTTTCTAACAAAAGCCACTTATTTTTCTCGAAAATTCTCAATGTACAGTTTTTCTTTCGTTACTGTTTGTATAGATGTCACGTCAAACATAAATCCCATCAGCTGTCATATATAGACCTAAATGCTTCATCAGTCATCACAGTAGAACTGGTACTATTTGCGGATGAAAACTTCTGTATTGCAACATTCCCATAACCTAAAATTAAACATAATTAAGGTTTATACCAACATTGTATCTAAGTGCAAAACTTTGAATAAAAATAAGAGTCTGAAGAGATCATTAAGTCCATTTTTTATTAAATTGTACCATTATTTATTGTGAACAGCCAGGCTTTTCTGTTAAAACGAACTTACCTATACCCTGCACCACTTGGAATATAGCGCAGGTGTCATCGTCAAACAGAATTGCAAATCTAAACCAATGGAACTCACTCATTAACAGGAGAACGGGTTCACGAAATGTGTATAGAATATGAATAGAACTTTTACTAATAACAACAGATAGTCACTATTTTTAAATGTTAATCTTGACATTGAAATGAATTATTTAACTTTGACTTTTTGCCTGTATTCAATGTAGATTTTTCTTCAGTTTAATACCGCTGTTGATAGTTTTGAGTACAATGCAAAATCGACCTACGAGTGTGTATGCACTGGGCGTTAGTCTAGCGTAGGCGTTGAAACGGCGTGGGCGTTGACGCCGCATAGACGCCACAAAGACGCCGACCGAATTTTATGTGTTGATAAATAACATCTTACATCTTACATTCAGCCTGTAACATTTTACAGATTGGCAGAAAGCAGCTGGATGACGGAATCGAAAATGTGCGATTTGAGATGTCTAGCAGTGAACTCCGACTACCCTTGCTGCAGTCTTTGACGAAGTAGTCAAGATCGTCTGGGACTGGCACAATGTTGTCTAACAATGAATGGTGCCAACGAGTGGTCCTTGTAGCCCACAGGTCATTTAAGATGTGGTAGATATATCTGGCTAGTATCACCCGTTTGAGACATAGCCGAAGATAGCGCGTTTATGATTCCCGGTTCAGGACTTTTCAAAAATGTCTGCATGCTTTTCTTTGAGTGAAAATTGGTTGCATTGATATTTATTGGAAGGACTTTGCCAAGCAGTGGGACAGAACTTCAGAACCGCTTCAATATTCACCTTAAAGATATATCAATATCATTAATCATTCGAGAGACGTGGCGTCTTTGCAGCGTCAACACGACGTTAACGCCTACGCTGAAGAAACGCCTAATGTAAAAGGCACCCTAAGAAAATCTATTTTTAGGAATCGACATATTGGGATAGGAAGCAAATGATTGATTTTAGGTTCACGTGACGTATTTCTAACTACTAAGTAATTCAGATTCTACGCCAATTTCCAACCGCTGTGTTTTAGTTATTTAATACTTGGCACACAAACTGATTGGAATTGAATAATTATTGAAATTAGTCCAATTGTTAGTGAAACAGAGCTGGCATTCTGGAGGTTTACGTTACGAGTATGTGCTAGTATATGTGATGACGTCAATAATTGTATATTCCATTTATTTGTTGAATTCTTTTCATTCTTTCCAAACAAATTATAATTTAAAAATTATCTTATCTTACTATGTCAATATAATGTATATAAAACTGTTCCGTTACTGAGTGACTGCTGCCCAGTTTCTGAGGTATTTTATCGGTCGTTTATGTGTTCGTTAACGCTAGTTATCTAGACATTTGGTGCAGAGAAATATTATAAAATAAAAATTATTTATTTCAATTAAACCATTTACAGGCACTTTTGAATTGTCAAGGTCAGTCAAAGAAATGAAGCTATTTGCACGTTCCAAAGTGTAGATCACTATTATATGGAGAAGAACGTGCAACAAACTCCACGGACACTCTTTTAAATATTTTTTTTTAAATAATTTTATGGTTAAATCATTCTTGTTGAAGATATACATATATAGGGTCCAATTAAAATAGGTGGACAAATTTTACCACAGCGCTCAGTAGGTCTAACCAAAGATATCCAAGCAAAAAAAAAACACAGATTAAAATGATTTTATGCATTTGGTAACCAACATTTATAAGTGTATTTTTGTTCGCTGATTATTTTAATTGTAGGTATCTAATGCGATTTTCTTTTTTTTTACCATTGTCCTTATTTTGGTGGTCTGAATGATCCCTAAAAGTTTGTCCACCTATTTTAATGGGACCTTATATAAATATGAGAACGATGTAGAATTCGTTATACATCGTTCTCACATTAATGTATGTATATCTTGCACATTTATGCACGTAAGAGCGTCCGGAGTAATAAAACTAAATTTAAATAACAAATCATAAAAATAAACAGACGCAGCTGAGAGATGAATAACCACGAAGGTGATGGCCGGGCCTGTTCGCCATCCCCTTCTAACCTAACCTCTCCGAGTCGGGGTGCCCCAAGTCCCGAGCTCGCTTCGCTCGCTCCTGCACTAACATAATTTGAAAAGTATAATTAATTATTACAATAAATTAACGGGGACAACGGGAAGTAATTTTAATTATTTTATTAAATTCCCTTTGTCTCCTTTAACGGGGACATGGCCTATGGGGACAACGGGAATATACTCAAATTTTTATTCATAAAAATGCAAACTTCTTCATTGTCTTTTGGAGGTAGCGGAACAGAGAGTGAAGTCCCGCAAACCTCCATTGAAAAGGGAGGATCCTCCGACCAGACGGTTGTTTGTGTCTGGTGGGCAACTGCCCGAGAGTTGATATTCGGGCTTTGCATGTGTTCTAATCGCACGGTAAACTTTGATATCGCGATTTAGGATTTTGTAGTTAGTTCGCAGCTGTCGAGATAGATGGCGCTGCGAGTCTCATTTGTTGTGATGTTGATTCTGCTACGTTGATTTTTGTGGCGGCATGAATGCCGCAACATCACTCCCCTCCGGAGAACGGAGGTCGATAGTGGATGAGTCGTCCATACATCTTGAGATGCTTGCCAGGCCAGTGGAAGGTTGGTTCCAGTGAGTCGGAACCGGAAGTCGCAGAGTTCTCGGTGAGTCGGAACTGTCTGCGTCGCAGAGTTCACGGTGAGTCGGAACTGTCTGCGGCGCCCCGATGGTGCTGCTGGCGTGACTGCTGGCGTCGACCAGGAGAGGTTCTTCAAGGCTCTTCATGTAACTGGCCGAAGGTGCAGTGTGCTTGCCAAGGTGGGTCGGAGCTGTGCGACGTGCTGACGTGACTGCTGGCGTCGACCAGGAGAGGTTTTTCAAGGCTCTTCATGTGACTGGCCGAAAGTGCAGTGTGCTTGCCAAGGTCGCTGATGACGTTGATGATAGAGGCTGAGGATGCTGACCAGGAATGCGAGTCTGCTGCATGCTGGTGGTCAGGATACCTGTAGAAGCCGAGGGAACTGGCTGGCTGTATGACTCGCTTGCTCGAGAGCTTGAGGTCACGATGAGGAGAAGTGATGATGATGATGACGTCATGATGAGATAGCTGCACGAAGGCTGCTAACGTCCAATGTCGAGGGCCACCAGTTTGGAAGGTAGCGGAACAGAGAGTAAAGTCCCGCATACCTACCTCCACTGGAAAGAGAGGATCCTCCGACCAGACGGTTGTTTGTGTCTGGTGGGCAACTGCCCGAGAGTTAATATTCGGGCTTTGCATGTGTTCTAATCGCACGGTAAACTTTGATATCGCGATTTAGGATTTTGTAGTTAGTTCGCAGCTGTCGAGATAGATGGCGCTGCGAGTCTCATTTGTTGTGATGTTGATTCTGCTACGTTGATTTTTGTGGCGGCATGAATGCCGCTACACTTCATTATCTTTAAAAAACGAATGTGGTAGGTTAGTATTGCCAGATACTTGCTAGCCGGTTTTTTTTATTATTTATAGCTAGATGAGTAATTATATAGATATTTTCGTTCGCGGGTCCTCGAGGCGCGAGGCCCCTTGAACCGCGAGGCCGTAGGCGGTGTCCCACGTCGCACACGCCTTACGCCGCCTCTGGTGATGTCTGCACATCTAAACAGATAAACAGACAAAAATTAAAAAAACGCTTGAAATGTGTTCTGTTAGTTTCCCTTCCTGTCCTTTAACTCCCTAGTTACTTTTTAAAAAAAATTGTTTTCTATGTACAAAAATGACTCTTCAACAAACTTATTATATGTATAGATAGATAAAGATATAGGTTTTAAACAGTACCCATGAAAGATGAGGCTACTTTAACCAGTCCGAAACTTGGTTTAACTAGTTGATCCTTATTTCTAGTAACATAATTATGTATGTCGCCTCGTCTACTAAAATATGGATATTCTTTCTAAAGTACATAATGTTTTCATAGATATATTGACAAGATACCGTCATGAAATTAATATCCTTAAACAGTTCCCTCAGAGAATCGCGTCGGCGAAGATTGTACATTGCTCTTTTTACTGAATAAAAATAGACTCGAAGCCTGCACCCCGTCCCCATAGTAAAATACCGTAAGGCATGATACTATGCAAGTAACTAAAATATACTAGTGTCGTGGTATCAACATACGTAAATTAGCGGATTTTTCTAACAGCATATGCTGCTGAACTAAGGCGTCTAGTCTGGTACAGCACAGGACGTTTTATTCCGGGATTATATTCCCAACAAACACGGGATAAGCCGCTGGCAGAAGCTAGTTCCAGATACTATACATTATGAGCGTATTTAGCAACTTTTTGAACATGTTGTTGGATATTTTAACAAAAACAAATTTCTTTGTATATCTCTACCCAAGGAATAGAGAAGTATTTTTTTAAAATAAAATGTAACCTACCATGTAACATTTGCCATGTACCCGTGACTGCCATGCCGTCACGTGGCTTTCAATACAGTAAAAAGTTTTTGTTCTTTTGTTTTGGCCTTCCCATCCAACAAAGAAGCGTGGCTTTGACCGCAGGTTTTCCAGTTTTGTACTTTTTCAGTAAACAATGTACCTACTGTACAAGTTTGATGTTTTCTCTTTTCAGAATTTCTTTGTAAAGCTGCGTCATAGTATGAAGACGTAGACGTGTAGGTACTACAAAAACGTATTGTTGCCATGAGTTCTCAGTATAATTGAAAAAAATGGCAGCTATTATTTTTATGTAGAAGCCGACGCTTATATAATTTTTGTATGGGTATATATTTTAATTAAAGTTAATAATGTCTTGAAGTCTTTTTAGAGTTCAATTTGTCTTTTTAGTCTCAGTTTTTTTTGATCATCATCATCATCATCTCAGCCGAAAGACGTCTACTGGACATAGGCCTCCCCCAAGAGTCACCACAACAACTGGTACTGTGCGTCTCGCATCCATCGGGTACCAGCGACCCTCACCAGGTCATCGGTCCATCTTGTGGGAGGCCTTCCAACGCTGCGTCTTCCGGTATGCGGTTGCCACTCCAGAACTTTCAGCCCCTTCGAACATCTGTTCTACGAGCAATGTGCCACTACCATTCCAGTTTGGCGCTCCTTCGGGCTATGTCGATTACCTTGGTACTCTTGCGGATATCATCATTCCTGATCCGAAGACGCAAGGAAACTCTGAGCATTGCCCTCTTCATTGCCCTTTGGGTGACTTTAAGATCATCACTGGCAACACGCACTGGTCATAGACTTTCGTCTTGAGACACTGTGGTATGACACCCTGCTGTAGTTTTTTTTACAACCTGTTAATAGACTTGAAGATTATGAAGGTAAAAAGTAATTAATGCAGGGTAGGAATATTTTGTCGTTGCGGATTTTGTTCGAAATAGTTACCGCGATCCTGGAACGTACAGGGCATAAGGAGAAACACGGATGGGTTTTAGTCAGTAAGAGTCTGACACTCCCTTCCGCTCCACCCAGAGCGGAAGAAGTCATTTGATGATTTACCATCCCTAAAAAAGGTGTATTTTGTTATTAGCTTCGCTAGCAAAGCAATGTATCAAATATTTTTACTACGATATGAGCTTCCTCCATATTGCTTGAGCCGACTAAAGAGAAGGAGTTAGGAGATTATAGAGTATACGTTTCAATTACCATTCTAGCACATGCACGGTCGCACGTGTCCTAATATAAGTAAACTTACATGACCTTAGTCTTTACAATAAGGTACTTTGTTCCATTTCAATCCCAATTCCATTTTTCAATCTTTGCCCCGGCACTCATACGGCCAACATAGGTGTTTATTTGCTCTGAGGTCAAATATCTATAATTATACCTAATTCGAATACAATCTATAATAAACTACATTTAAGTGATAATAGAACATCAGTGAAGTAATTTTCTTAACGAAATAGATGTTATAAAGTGCATAAACTGAACTTAAAAAGTGTAAACAGTTAAAAGTTTTAATTGACAATTTATCAGCTGGTGGGTAAGTGACAAGACACTTTACGCGTAGTGCACAGAAATCTCACAGCTCGGTAGCGCGCAGAAGTTACATTACCGCTTGCGCAGACGCGCGGTGACGTAAACGACGGCCGGCACCAAAGACTAAACGACACTGATCGCGCAACATTTTGTGCCTACATTACATTACCTCTGGGAGGACGATTGAAAAAAAAAAAAAAAAAAAAAAAAAAAAAAAACTAATCTACTTTCGTCTTAAGTAAACAAGTGAAGATACCATGCCGAGGACTGCGCGTTCGCCCCCTGCTACTCCTGCGCGAGACACGGATAATCCTCCTATTTTCTCAACTCCAGAACCCTTTACCAACCCAAATGAGCCCGAAACCTCAAACATTACCTCGCGGTCCAAGCGACTTCGACCAAACTTCTCTCCGGAGTGCGAATGGAAGAGTTTTGAGGAAAAAATAATGAAGTTATTTACTTCCTGGAAAACTGACCAAGAGGCCCTGCTTGGGAAATTAACATCAGAGCTGACGGCAATTAAATTACAAAATGCGGAGATTCAAAAAACTAATACTGACACTTTAAAAACTATAGAATTTCTGAGTCAAGATTACGACTGTATTAAAAAATCACTGCAGAAATTAGAAAGAGAAAACGGTGAACAGCGCAACTATATTCTGGATTTGGAAAGGAAGGTAGAAGATCTACAGTTGAGCTCGCGATCATCTTGTATTGAGATAAGGAATGTCCCTGCGATTGAGAAGGAAACAGCTAGAGACTTAACTTCGATTGTTTTAAAAACCTGCGAGACCATCAAACCGTCCGATAATCCACCTCAACTACGTGATGTATATCGTCTGCCTGGAAAAAAAGGCTCAAACAGACCGATAATTGCAGAGTTTTTGACAGTCTCGTCTAAGAATCAAGTACTGGATGCCTGCCGTACGTTCAATAAGGGTTTGCCATCAACTGAAAAACTAAACACGGGACACATTGGTGTTCCCGGTGAAGTGAAACCAGTCTATATGGCCGATCACCTACCTCGCACCCAGCGGCAACTATTCTACGAGGCTCGTTCGTTTGCTAAAACGAACAAATATGCATTCTGTTGGTTTCAGAATGGAAAAATATTTCTTCGTGAACGTGAAGGAATGGACTCCCTTGTTATCAGCTCAACTTCTTGTCTTAAGAAACTGCTTACCCCTGCAAAATAAACACAAGGCATGTCATCTTTATTCGTATTGCATGCTTTTAGAATTTACTGGAACATTCCATCTTAGTTTATTTAAAAATTACATATTACCTTCTTATAAATCAGTTTTTTATAATTTTATCGTTTTATCTTACCATGTAATAAAATCGCTACCATTTTTAACTTTATATAATGCATCTTGTATAAATCAGTTTCTGTATTGTACACTGTACCTTTTTAGACTACTCAAAAATCATAATCACCTGAATGCTTGTTATTACACATACACAACTCAAAACACACCTACTTTTATGTACATCCTACTGACTATATTATTCCTACCTATACTAACTGTAACGGCGAAAACAGAATTAATTAGTATCCACAAAATTAAAAGACACATACTCGTATTTATGGTTGAAATTGTTTTGCACGTAACATCAAACATCAATGTTCGATTCTGACACTTTAAATGATTTTGATTCTTTTGGTAAGAGTGATTCACATATTTGTGTACCTGAGTCGTGCAGTCGATTCATTAATGACACTAACAAGTCTTTTAATATAATTCACCTAAATATACGTAGTGTAAATTGTAATTTTGATAGCTTCCTTGTGCTCCTGGCTAGAATAAAAATTTCATGTGATATTTTAATTCTATCGGAATGCTGGCTGAAGGCGGCAACAGTCCCACCACTGGAAGGTTATGTTTCTTATCACACGAGCAATCTTACTAATCAGAATGATGGTGTTATAATATATGTAAAATCAGAACTACCTCATATCGTCACCGAACCTTCTATATCTGGTGCTAGTTGTCTGATATGCAACATAAAATCTCACAATATCTCACTTTTAGCGTTATATCGCTCGCCCTCCACACGAAATCTTGACAACTTTATTGATGGATTGGATACTATCCTTACTCGGTCGTCAGTCCATAAAAATTTTGTAATTATGGGTGACATCAATATTGACATCACTCCGGATGTTACCTCCCAACAAGTGAATCAGTACCTTAACCTTATTGCTTCACATGGCCTCCTCTCTACACATCTATTCCCAACCCGTATTAACTCCTGCATTGATCACGTAATGTTAAGATCGGACTATAAAAATACGACTCTGGTACTCGACACTTATATTACTGACCATAGGCCCACGATTCTTAGCATCCAACGTGTAATATCACTACCTGCCCCTAAACTTAGTCGCATAGTTGTTGATTATGCAGCTGTTATCAATGACATCTTATCAACGGATTTTAGTGAAATAATGTCTATTCAAGACCCAAACCATGCCGCCGAGTCCCTGGTTTCCATCTTTAGCTCTGTCATCGCCAATCACTCCAAATCGGTGCACATGTCTTCGAAACGGCGAATCCTGAAACCCTGGATTACAAGTGGATTGCTCCGCTGTATCCGAAATAGAGATAGCATGGCTCAAACGCTAAAGACAGATCCTGAAAACCTCATTCTAATGATTACATATAAGCGATACCGCAACTTCTGTAACAAACTGCTTAAAAATTTAAAACACTCTTATGAAAGAAACGAGTTTGAAGCGGCGAAGAACAACCCTAAAGCTACTTGGAAGGTTGTTAAAAATGTTACTGGAACTAGTCTCAATGCTAAATCGCCTAATGAGCTACTCAGAATATCCTCAGATGATAAATCCTCGGTCAATATAGTCAACGATTTTTTTGCCAATGTTGGCAAAAAATTGGCTGACAAATTCTTACCCACCTCGCATTCTACGGATTATTGTCTCGATCCGCTGCCCCCTAACTCACTAGTACTTCTTCCTACAGATGAAGTGGAGGTCTCGAATCTCATTATTGGGTTACGAACTGATGCTGCGGTTGGGTGGGATGGCATTTCATCGAAAATGCTAAAATCCTGTCTGTCCGCGATTGTCCCAGCAATTACTCATATCTGCAATCGCTCCATTTCCACAGGCTGTTTTCCCAGGGTTTTCAAAAGAGCTGTTGTTCACCCAATCTTCAAGAATGGGGACAGACACAGTGTGGATAATTATAGACCGATCTCAGTCTTGCCTGCCATCTCTAAAATATTAGAAAAGATCCTTAATAATCGTCTGGTAGACTATCTTGAGTCATACAATTTACTTAGTGATAACCAGTATGGTTTTAGACGTGGCAAGTCAACAGAAAATGCGGTCGCTGCCTTGGTAGACCATGTAGTATCTAAATTAGACAGTAAATTGAAATGCTTGGCTGTCTTCTTGGATCTTTCTAAGGCATTCGACACTGTGTCTGTTCCCCACCTTTTATCTAAGCTGGAAGCTACGGGCATTCGCGGACATGCTTTAAAAGTTTTCCAGGATTACCTCTGTGATAGGACTCAATGCGTTAAAATTAATGATGTTATTAGCGACACCATCTCATTGAGTTTTGGCGTTCCTCAGGGCTCAATATTGGGTCCTACCCTGTTTCTTATTTATATTAATAACTTATGCAAAATGACCCTATCGAATTGTTCAATCTTCACTTACGCAGATGACACGGCTCTATTAATACATGGTAGTGACTGGCCTGAAACAGTAAAATATGCGGAACTTGCACTAAACTCAGTGATGAAATGGCTGTCAAAAAATATCCTAACACTAAATTTAAACAAAACGGTATACTTACCTTTCTCTTTAGTATCCACCTACCTCCCTTCACCGGATTCAATGGTGCTAAAGGCTCATACTTGCTCACTCGATCTATCTAATTCACAATGCGACTGTCCTCAACTCAAAAGCTGTGAGTCTGTCAAGTATCTCGGAGTCTATGTGGATAGTTCTCTGAGCTGGAAACCTCACCTTTGTAGTCTCATTTCGCGTGTCCGAAAGTGTATATTTATTTTTAAAAAACTAAGGCACTCCGCGGATCGCCGTACTATTCAAACTATCTATTTTGCCCTGTGTCAAAGCATAATAAGCTACTGCATTACGGTGTGGGGTGGGACTCCAAAGACAATCTTCTTGCCTCTGGAACGAGCACAGAGAGCGGTTCTCAAGGTTATGACCTCAAAACCCTTTAGGTATCCCACCACGGCTCTTTACACCGAATGTCAGGTCCTAACTGTGAGACAGCTCTTTGTGCTTGGTACTATTCTCCGCAAACATCGCTTTGTGGTCTACGATCAGAGTGCTACCAAGAAACGTAGACACTTCGAGGTATGTACAACTTACGGCTGTAGAACGGCTCTTGCTCAGCGTCATTTTGTTATACTGTCGAACCATTTATATAATAAAATAAATAAACTCTGTTCCATTGCTCCCATGTGTCTAAACGCATGCAAGATCAGGGTAACAAAGTGGCTAATGACATTGACCTATAATAAGACCGAAGAATTATTACAGATATCTGTCGCCTAATGTAGTCAATATAAACTAGTATGTTCATAATCTATTTATATATACTTTCATTAACACAAGTTTTCACCATATTTATCTCCCCTCACACACACACACCCACACACACACACACACACACACACACACACACTCACACACACACCATTACTTGTACAGACATCCATACGAGGACTATAGCTGTAAGTCACCATCCGAGGACCTTCTAGAAAACCATGTTAACGACGACTTACGACTTTATTAACAAGACAGAAAGAAAGAGAAAACAATATTTAGGTTGATAAGCCTATTAGTACAGCGCTATCTCAATTTTTTTTTGGTATGACTTCCTATGAACAGTGCGAGGACCTAAATACATTCGGAAACCCGCCTGGGAAGTACCATCCGAGGACCTGTGTGTGAGCTAAACGAGGACCTTAACCATCTGACCAATGACACCAATGCGAGGACCTAATTTAACACACTTTTTCTCATTTCTTGTACAATGTGAGGACGCAGTACTAGACTTTTCATGATCAGTACGAGGACGTTTTTCCGAGTAGACGGTGTACAAAGCGAGGACCTTTTGAAAATATCCAATAAATTTTTTTAACACACTTATAATTTTACCATAATAATATTTGAATCATCTTCATGTAGGCAATTCTATTCACACACGTCAATTTCTTGATTTAAGTACCATCAGAGGACCTTATTTGATTTTAACTGACAAACGTTCAAAATGTAACTGTGATATAACAATATTATAATCATGATTATTTTATGAAGCTTTCGCTGGAATTGTCTCCTCAACGGTTACTAGTAGTAACGTCTTGAAACTTTGTGTGCTATTTGTTAATATTACATTTCATAGTAATACATCTGTTATGGTGATGTTATGTAGCTGCTGCTGGAATTGTCTCCATGTGAGACAACTCTTCAACGATTACTTGTAGCGTCTTGAAACTCTGTGTGCTTTTTATTGATATTTCATAGCAATACATAGTCATGGTGATGTTATGTAGCTGCTGCTCAAACGGAGAGGAGAACTACTGCTACCATAATTCTGGAGCTCGAAAGACAATATTGTTCAAGCGCACCCCCGACTAGCATCGTCGCACACCATCACCTAATGTGGCTGATTCAACGACCGCAGCAGCACATACTCCCATAAAAGGCATCATCATCTGCCTTGCCTTTTCCCAACTATATTGGGGTCGGCTCCCAGTCAAACCGGATTCAGCTGAATACCAGTATTTTACGAGGAGCGGCTGCCTATCAGACCTCCACAACCCATTAACTGAGTAACACGGTACTTCTTGGTAACACTGGTGTCAGATTTTCTGGCTTCTGACAATCCGTAACGACTGCCAAAGATCTACAAATGACAGCCGGGACCAACGGCTTAACGTGCTTTCCAAGGCACGGAGGAGTCTCGGTATGTTAATATGGTATATACTCCCATAAAAGGCATTCACGTAACATATTGCTCAATGGCTCTTTAGGCCTCACTAGTCAGGCAACGTCTCCGCCCAAAGTTCGACGCCCCTTTCCTCATGGTGCCCGGAGATCGTTGAGCTCCCGTCGACGCACGGCTGCCTTTCTGGTACCTGTACCAGAAAGTGAGAGGTATGCTCTCTTTCCCTCTCCGACGTCTCCTTTGAATGTATCTTTGACGGCATTCCACGAAGACGGAAGCGATAGACCACCAGACCACCCCCAGCGTCCTCGCTGAACGTTCCTCCAGCGTACGCTGCACGGTGTCCTCGGGACATTCCACGCATTGGTGACAAACGAGCATCCGCTTCCGACTCATGCGACGCAGGTACTTCCCAAAGCATCCGTATCCAGTAAGCACCTGAGTCAGCTGGAAACTGAGGGCGCCATGTCGCTTATCCAGTCACTCATGAACCTAATAACCATCGCTTACTGCGGTCTTCGCAGTGCCACGGCGTTTCGGGCTATTAGGTATACCACCCACCCAGGCGCCCCATAAATGGCAGGCGGGAGGATTGAATGGACCGCACGATTCCCACAGTCTCCTGCAGGAAGCGTTCGGCCCTGCTGAATTGGGTACAAGCCACGAAAAAGCACCTACAATGCACATCAACCTGGGAACCAGCCACTGAATGTGCGGCTCAAAGTCACATTGACTATCGAAGACGTGTCCAAGGTACTTCGTCATCAGCTCGATACCGCTTGCCAATGTCATTGCCCCCGGGCCGTCACCAGGGTATCATCAGCGTAACATATCTCATCGACATCGTCAAGAAGTGCAGCGCCCAGTCATTTCCAGTCCAATGTTCCACAGAGGTAGCTCTAGGACCGAGCCCTGTTGTTTCTAGCCAGCCATAAGGATGATGGTTGAATAAATGTAGTAGTGTTGCAACAGTGATTGTCATTGATTACAGCTGTACAGCCAGGTTGGGGGCAGTTAAAAAAAGTTTTGCTTGTTTTCAGTGTTATCTTTGCTTCAATTTACAACCTAAAATGCTAAAGGGAGTTCTATAGATTTAACCGTAAAAAAATTAACGTACACACTTAATTTAAATGACACGGTAATGCATGCGATGGAGGTCTGTTCTTGTAGCGGCGATCGGCGGTGGTGACCTCTCGCGTTCGGCCCTGGTCCAATCCATGGTCCGGAGTGAGAGGGCCATAGGAAACAGTCACCTCCATCTGCAAAACAGTAATGCAAGCGAAGGAGGAGGCGAGATGGGTGAGGAAGAGGCAATCCTCACGTCCCAGCCGCCGAAGGAGACGCCCTGTGCGTCAGCAGTCACCCTCAAGCTCCGCCCACAGAGGGATAAGTCATTTAATGATTTCACATCCAAAGAAAAATGGGTATTTATTGTCTCGTACTGTAAATATGACGTACTTCCATGCTAATGGTCATCCCCAATTTCACCATCACAGGACGAGAGTTCTGTTACAATGAAAAAATTACCCAATTTCATTGTTACGTTGTTTAAGGCCTCTGTCATCATCATCATCATCATATCAGCCGAAAGACGTCCACTGCTGGACATAGGCCTCCCCCAAGTGTCGCCACAACAACCGGTCCTGTGCGTCTCGCATCCATCGGTTACCCGCGACCCTCACCAGGTCATCGGTCCACCTTGTGGGAGGCCTTCCAACACTGCGTCTTCCGGTACGCGGTCGCCACTCCAAAACTTTTCGGCCCCATCGACCATCTGTTCTGCGAGCAATGTGCCCTGCCCACTGCCACTTCAATTTGGCGATCCTTCGGGCTATGTCGGTAACCTTGGTTCTCTTGCGGATATCATCATTCCTGATTCGATCACGCAAGGAAACTCCGAGCATTGCCCTCTCCATTGCCCTTTGGGTGACTTTAAGCCTTCTGATGAGGCCCATTGTGAGCGACCACGTTTCGAGTCCATAGGTCATCACTGGCAACACGCACTGGTCATAGACTTTCGTCTTGAGACACTGTGGTATGTGTGACGAGAAGATACCGCGCAACTTCCCGAACGCCGCCCATCCGAGTCGGATTCGATGGTTGGATGGTTCTTGAAGTTAGCCCACCTAGCTGGATCGTTTGTCCCAGGTTGACGTACTCATCAACAACTTCGAGTGTAGAGCCTCCAATCTTGATAGGAGTGGGTGCTACATGGGTATTTACCATGACCTTGGTTTTGTCCATGTTCATTTTAAGACCAACTCTTTCGAAAGCTCTACTGAGGTCATCGAGCATTGTACTGAGGTCCTCCGTGGTCTCAGCCATGACGACTATATCGTCGGCAAATCGAAGATGAGTGATGTACTCGCCATTGACATTAATGCCTAGCCTTTTCCAGTCCAAAACCTTGAAGACGTCCTCCACTGCGGCCGTGAACAGTTTCGGAGAAATTACGTCTCCCTGCCTCACACCCGGAACGGTTAAAGTTAAACACGGAATTACGGCCGAACTCCTGAAGGCGGGTGGAAAACCAGTCCTTAAGGCCCTTCAGAAACTGTTCGATTCCGTCATACTCGAGGGGAAAACGCCACAAGCGTGGAGCAGAGGTGTGGTGGTACTCTTCTTTAAAAAGGGCGACAATGCCCTGCTTAAGAATTACAGGCCCATCTCACTTCTGAGCCATGTCTACAAGGTCTTTTCCAGAGTCATCACAAACCGTCTCGCACGCAAGTTTGACGACTTCCAGCCTCCCGAACAAGCCGGATTCCGAAAAGGCTTCAGCACCGTAGACCACAACACACGCTGCGGCAGGTTATACAGAAGACCGAAGAGTATAATCTGCCCCTCTGCTTAGCGTTTGTGGACTACGAGAAAGCCTTCGATTCGATCGAGACTTGGGCTGTGCTGCAGTCTCTCCAACGGAGCCAGATCGACTGTCGGTACATCGAGGTGCTGAAGTGTTTATATGAAAACGCCACCATGTCAGTCCGACTTCAGGATCAGACATCAGAACCTATCCTCCTGCAGCGGGGTGTGAAGGCCTCTGTAGATTGATTTTATTTTGATCACTCGAGAAATAAGTGATTTTATAAAATCAGACAATTTTGAAACAATTAAAAGCCCAATACACATGAAAATCTATCCAAATGGGGACCTGAATACACATGTTCGGAAAAGCTATCAATATGAGGACTTTTAAACACACTGCGTGGAAAAACTTCCATCCGAGGACATATGTGTGAAAAATAACACATAAGTCCCCGCAAGGTACTTAAAATATGACTGAAGTGTAAATGTAGTGTGTTAAAAATTTATGAGAGCTCACACACGTTCGGAATGTGAACATGAATTTCCGCGATCAAACCGAGGCCCACCGAGGTCGACATCAAGTTTCCCTTATTAAGTATATAGAAAGGCTCAAAATCGAATGGAGAATACGATGAATTGGTCGGGTCAATCTGAGGACGTACGAAAAGGTCCTCGGATTGAAAATGTCCTCGGATGTGCCTTGTGTATTCAGGTGCATGTCCTCGCATGGTACTTAAAACAAACACACAACACACACACACACACACACACACTCACGTGTAGTAAATGTATTGTAACTTAATTATTATGTACTACGTATGAAATTATGTGCTCATGTTACAACTATTGTCGCAAGTACAAATCATAGGCGAGGACGCTGGCACCCTAAACACAAGTTAAATCTTACATTGGGTGCCAGAGTTCATCGAAAACAATCTTTCAATCCTAGTTGTAAATCTTCATAGTGGTTAAGTGTTTTCTTGAACAATTTTAGATAATAAATATACTCTTTTTTTTTTTTTTTTTTTTTTTTTTTTTTTTTTTTATCAGTTTACAGTACCTACTTGTAACATATATTATGAATTATAGAACATGCAGAAGCTAACTGTTTATTAGCACAACGTAGATAAATAGGTATTCTCACTTCGTAGAACTAAAGCTCTAGAGATAGCGCATAGAATAGAAATAATATTACTTGTGGACTCGTATAAACATGTATATAGAAGAAGGGTACACCACAGAAAGCCACTGAAAGTCCAGTCAAAATAGACATTCAAGGTTACTATAATTCGCATAGAGGTAAAAATTGGTACGGATTTTGGGGCCTCAACTGCTAAAATAAAATTCAAGGTCAATTATCTCAAAAAATAATTTTTTTTGCATTTTTCAGCCAAATGGTAAGTTCCTATCATAAATCCGGGTCAGAAAAAACTGTACGTCATGCAATTACTAGTACCTATCTGCCAAAGTGAAAAACACCATTTCTGAGTTCTAACGATTCCAAAAATTGTGTTCTTCATAACGAGTAATTGACTGTGTTCCTTGAAATGGGTAATATATGCTAGAGCTGATTTGCAACGATTTTGACCCCAAAACCCCCAAAAAAACGAATAATTCGTTCATGACCCATCCGAAAAGTATCAATAGACTTTCCAGAGAGGAGTAGATTTCTCATCATCCCCTGTATGCAGTTCTGATCGTGGGGCAAAAAAAATATATCTTAAAACTTTCGCTAACACGAAAATACCCTAATAAGGATGGTTTTTGGGGTCACAATCTTAGCAAATCAGTTCTAGACGCACTCAATTAGGGATGGCGATTCTTTTCGATAAATATCGCTTTTTAACTCGTTCGAATCGCAACCTGATGCATCGATTCAAATCGAGGTTTAAAAGATCGATTTCTCGAAAAACGTTTTTTTTTCGAGTCAGCATTTACATGTTTACAATGTTAATATAAATTCTTTTTATGTTAGTCAATCAAGACATAAACAAATGACGCAATATCAACAAATACAAAAAGTCAAAGAAACGAAACTTTTTAATTTTTTTGTTAATTTATTATATTAGTTGGTATAAACTCGTCGTGATGAACTCTTATAGTATATTTAGAGGCATGTGAGGCTAGCTCTCATTTGAGTTCGGGCTCTTCTACTCTACATATTCTCCATGTTGAGTGCATTCAACTAACTGTAATAGTTATTTGTGAGATAAGTGCGGTAAGTTGGTTTTTACAAACGAGTAGACGAATGTAAGCCCGAGACGAAGTCGATGGCTAACATTCGTGACTATGGTAGTCACGAGTTTGTAAAAACCAATTTCTGCACGTCTCTTATAACGTTTTTCAATACACTTGAAGAGAAAGAGTACAATAGGTAATGAAACCAATTTTTTTTTATAGATACCGCGCCAAAATCACGTGGTGAAAATTAGAACTACATCTTTGATTTATTTATTTTTCTTATTCTTTTCTCATTTTCTCGCGCTTCCAAGGAGGTTCGATCGTTAAGCTTATCTAGAATTGTGAAACTCCTTGGTGATATTCTTATTTATTTTTTATGGAAATAAAAAAAGTACATATATTACCGCACGTCGCTCTACAATAGCAACGTGCGGTAAAATATGCACTTAGGTGAGAATACCTACTTTACCGCACATTGCATTGTATGGTGTGTAAATTTTAAAATTTTAAACGGTGACGCTTAGGAAAAAAGCAATTTTCGTCTGACCGTTCTGTTTTATGATTGAACTAACCGTTTGGCTGAAAAACGCAAATACACATTTTTGCGATTTTGACCTATATTTTTGTTTTGTAGATTTGGGATCGATGGATCATTTCATTTATAATGGTGTTTCGAAAATTCGTACTAATATTTAGCTCTATGCGAATTATAGAAACCTTACCCCTATTTTTTGGTCTTATTTGACCGGACTATGATGTGAATAAGGCTTTACTGCTAGCAAAACAAAAATGACTTCACGAAAAGGTCTTTTATATTTTTTTCCTTTTCATTGTGCAACGCTTCAAATGTGAAATAAAAGGGGCCTAGGGAAAGTAGGAATTTGTATGAATTCATTTGTTTAGACAATAACACAATAGCTTAACATTCGAGCATTGTTTTGATACAATGTGTACTCTGCTGCCCGCACAACTGTGGCGTAATACAATTATCACATGTACGTGTGTAACAAGATGTTGCAGTTCCAACTACAATCTGTTTACAGTTCAAGATTAACATAGAAATGGGAAACAAACTTTTCGTACTATTACTAACGCAAGTGAAATATAATAGTTTCGCCACCGCTCATGGCCGAACCAATTAGGAGGAAGTACCCCTTAAGAGCCAATATTTTGTATATAGACCCTAAAGTTAATACTTAATTATTCGTGGAAGACTCGTGCCATCTATTTTGTTCAATTAGTTCACTTGGCCCGGAACAGTAGTTATACTTGCCTTTGCTAACCTATTCTATTTATTATGTGTATCGAAGGGATCTTACTTCACACACTTCAAATTTTCTTATACAATTAGGTTTACTGGCTACATTGTTTATGTATTGTGTCCACCCACCCAGCGAGCCACTTCAGGTGTTTCTGCGCTGTGTGATTGTGTCATTACTTGAAATCCTTGAGACATAATCATAAAAAATATTCCGTTTTAATCAGAAATACGTTGCGTGTCTGCAGCGGAACTAATGTATTTATTTTTATTACTTATTATACCTATACAGTTGCAGTCTCCGTAGCCTATTTTTTCGGACGTTTGATGAAATTATCAGCAACGATTACTGCTTAATTGCAGATTAAGAATAGAAGATCAAATTAACTAGGTATTGTGAAAAAATCTCGAAAACTTTATTGAAGGCCGAAACTGATCGGTAAGTGAGACTGGGCTACTCAAACCTAAAAACCTTTCAATGCAGTTTAACTCTAAAAACGACGACGTGGTTCCTTAAAACCTAGAGTTTCAGAATTTTCCACAATAGCCAGTCACTATGTAGGTATACGGGGATCATTCGTCAATAAATTACTCCATATGGTATCTACATAGTACGTACATGCTTAGGTAGGTTCTATATTAGTGGTTTAAGTCGACCACGACCCACGATACAGGAAATCCGTAAGGCGTTTATTTTGAATTGTATGTGTAAACAAGTTTCTTCCATATACATATCTGCACCTACATAATAGGTAAATAAAATTGAATTTTGAGATTTTTTGTCATTTTATGTTGTTGTTTTTATTTATTTATTGATTTTAATGAAGTATTTTAATGTAGTATTTTTATGATTTTAATGTCAGTGCCTTTGCCATAAAAAAAGCACTGAAGCGCGCGCATCGCTAATTTGTGAACAAGTGAAAATTATTCCGCACGCTTTTTCTTTTCGATGTATTGTTTTTATTTGAAAATTTCGTAATAAAGATACTTACAAGCTTATCAAAATTTCATCTTACGGACAACAAGCAAAGATGCAAATTCATTTTCAGAAAGTGTGTTTTTAGCCTATTTCATGGAACTTTCTCAAAAATATAAGTCAAGCTCATTGTGGTGCTACTATTCAATGCTGAAAAGCACTGTGAAAACAAAACATGGTATTGATATCAAGTCATAATCCAACTTGCTGGTATTTCTAAAAAGACGCTCAAGTGGCCATGTGAGTAAAAAGTCGAAAGTATTTTTGGCTGACAATGTCAAGAAGTTCCTAAAAGAAGCTCCGGATTGCCGATATTTGGCACCAAAGGTCAGTTGAAACTAAATTATTGTTATTAACTACGAAACAAATTGCCATTTTCTTAAATTTGGATGATCCACATGAATACACAGGGCACAGTTTCAGAAGGTCTTCGGCAACATTGCTCGCCGATTCAGGTGCGAACTTATTGACACTAAAACGCCACGGAGGGTGGCGGTCGAACAGTGTAGCGGAGGGCTACATAGATGACTCGATGAGAAATAAAGAAGGGAATAGCTCCCGCATTACAAGTAATATAAATTTGGAGCCGAGTGTTGAGTCTCGACCATCTACGAGCACACACGCGTACATTCCACCATCGTCGCCGCCGCCGCAGCCGCCTCCGTCGCCGCCACCGACTACAGAACTCTGTGGTCTCGTTTCTCCTACTTTCACTCAAGAGAGTGAGAGAGAGACTGGTGAAATTGTAACTAATAATTATAACTTGACAACATTAAAAATGCCAACTGGCAAAGTAATAATCAATATTACAAATTGTTCAAATTTAGTAAACTTGATTATTAATAATTATTTCAAGTGATTAAAGATTTATTCGTTTAAGAAGTCCGAGTTTTATTTATTTTCTCGCAAATATGTTATAAAACGTCGTATGGCATACGTGCGCTTTGATAATTACAGCCTCTGCTTTCTTGTAGCCCTCGCCTACGGCTCGGGTTAGCACTATTACCTACTAAGCCTCCGCTGTCTGTCTGTCTGTCAGTGGTCTGTATCTCATGAACCGTTATAGGTAGACAGTAGAGATCTTCAGTGTGTATTTCAATTGCCGCTATAACAACAAATAATAAAAATTAAAAACAAGAAACGTGTTTTTTTCACTTAGTATGTTGTGTACTTTCTCTCCATCAGTTCAGTATGCACCTCAGCAACTTTCAAATGTGATTGGAGGAAGGTATCACGTACTTGATATCCGGAAAAGGTCATGAGTATTTTTTCATTCTGCATCGTTTTCATTCCACGATGCAGCGAGCACAACTTGGTTCTCGTAAATGTACCTCCAAATTTTCATTGTACTTCCTACTATCCTACTCATATTTTACATGGAGGTGGTAATGGTCTGTAAGTTAAGATGTGTGTAGTTAATCACGCCTCAACGGCCGAATAGATTTGATGATAATAGAGCACGGCTTGGTTTAGGTAGGATATAGGAATCTTATTTATCTTAGCGTTCCTTTGGGATAATTTAAGACTTTTATGTGAGCGAAGCTGGTGACAAAAGTTACTCTAGTTACCTAAATAAACGAGTGATAATTGCTTCGCAGACGGGCAAATATACGCTTAGTCCCATCGTTCTTAAGTATTCTAGGAGACCCACTTTGTATTAATATTATGTTTGAGAAGGCAATCGAAAAGAGCAATGACTAATTTATTATCATCACAACCTCTTGAGCCTGGTTTTCTAACGATTCCGTAAAATATCAATTAGTATTTCACAAGGAGCGACTGCCGCCTGCCACCGAGAGTCAAATAAGTATCGATTGAATATTTTGTTTGACCGTTTGGTAGTCAGATCTCCTAGCTTCTGACTTTTTGCGACGTCCTATCTGGCTTAACATATGTCTTGGTTTTTAGCTACGAACTAGAATTGGTTAATTGGTACTTACAATACTTACAAATTCTAGTCTATAAGCAACCTTACTTACATTTGGACATTTAAGTAGTTTGTAGGTACTTAAGTAAGTACGTAGCATGTAACGGAAGCTTGATTATGTCACAGTTAAGAAATAGTTACCTAAAATAACGTTACATAAATGTATCATTAAATATCTAGTTGTCAAGGTACGAGCGCCGCTTTTTAGGGTATCTACTCAAACGGAACGTTATTATTGTCTGTCTTTTTTTATCTCGAGCTATATTTAGAAAGGTAATGAAAATTATAACAGCCTTATCCAAACAAAGGTTGGTATTCAAGTAAAGCTTACAGAAGTGATGAATATTAGTAGGTACCTATTCTGTTTTAGGTTTAAACAATACTCGTACGTAAGGCATGCATAGAGTTATAGTAAACTAGCTGTTGCCCGCGACTTCGTTCGCGTGTATGTATTGTAAAATGATGTGGCTAGGTAAGATCAATGTGTTCGTATATCTAATACGAACAGTCAATATCTATCATTGCTTGCCTCCTTTTTTATGGATGGGAAAACATCAAATGACTCCTTTCGCTCTGGGCGGAATGGAAGGCAGTGTCAGACTCTTACTGACTAAAACCCATCTGTGTTCCTCCTAATGCCCTTTACGTTCCAGGGCCGCGGTGACTCTTTCGAACAAATTCCGCAACCCTGGCAGGCACACTGGCCCTAGCGGGCCTCGTCTTTATGCTGACATCTTTTAGTGACGCGCGTGGAACACAACGCGCCTCTTCTGTTCTAATAATTTTTCGTGAGAAACGTTGTAATGATAATGCTTCTTTCATTTCATCGAAACTATTCACAGCAGTCCTAGAAGATGTCGTTAAAAATGTGGGTATAGATTGGGACTATTGCGGTATTAACGTCAATTTTCTGCCCAACTGTCTCACTTTGTGGTTTTCACTGAGAACTTCGATGACCCCCAGAAAATGCTTCAAAATCTTTAAGATGCTTCTTTTAAGTTGGGTCTTGGGATGAATATGACCAAGATGAAGGTTATAGCAAATACCTTCAGCGATTCAAATCTGGAAATGAATTGTTGGAAATGATTAAATGATATGTTTATCTTGACCATATCCTTTCAATTGGCAAAGAAAATCAACAAACGGAGGTATCGAGAGGAACACACCTTGGATGGGCCGCTTTTATCAAAATGGACGACATTCTGAAGCCTGCCAAAATTCCGCAATGTCTGAATTCCCGCCTTTATAACCAGTGTGCTTTTCCCACCATGACTAACTTACATGGACGCTCACGCAGGAGGCTGTTTACAGACTGATAGTTGCACAGAGAGCCATGGAGCGTTCCATGCTTGGTAGGGGTACGTCGTCTAGATCCGAAGACGTACGAGGGTTTTCAACATCGGAAAACGAATTGTAGAACTAAAGTGGAGCTGGGCAGGACACTTGGCAAGGCGCGGTGATGATAGGTGGAGTAAGGCATTGACTGAGTGGCGTCCAAGGACTGAAAGAAAAAGTATTGGTCGACCGGCGGCGAGATGGGCGGACGATATTGTTGCCATCGTGGGTAGAACCTGGATGAGGCTGGCACAGGAACGTGGGGATTGGCACACGAAAAGAGAGGCCTGTACTCAGCGGTGAGCGAAGTTGGACTGTGGATAATGATGATAATATACGATGTTGATGAAACTTGCTAAGTTTGTTAACACGCGATAGAGCTACATAAAGTTGTCCATGGGAAAACCAACCAGAAGAGAAGTCAACCCCCACAGAGGACACGGCGGAGCATACGGTGAATGTCTGCCCTGCTTGGGCGTAGCACCGCCGTGTCCTCGTCGAGGCGATCAGCGACGGCGACCTCTCGCTACTGGCTCTGGTTCACTCCATGGTCCAGAGCGCGGAGGCGTGGGAAGCCGTCACCTCCTTTTGCGATACAGTAATGCTAGTAAAGGAAGGGGCGGGCCGCGTGAAGGAGAGGCAAACGTCACGCCTTAGCCGCCGAAACAGAAGAAGACGCCCCGGGCGTTAGGAGTCGCAGGGCGATTTTCGGCCACCGTAGGCACGGGCCTGCGGACGGCGAGCGTTGGGTAGCACGCGGCCCGATAACAATCAGCGGCCCTACAATGACGTGTTAAAGCGTGAGTCGTTCGAGCGAGAAGGAGGGATGGAGCTATACACCCTATATAGCGCCACTGGTCCGGGTCGACGAAGTGTTGTGTTCCATGCGCGCCTCCAAGAGATGTCAGCTAAGTAGACGGGGTCCGTTACGGCCAGAGCCTGCTAAGGTTGCGGAATTTGTTCGAAAGAGTCACCGTGACCCTGGAACGCAAAGATCATAAGGAGAAACACAGATGGGTTTTAGTCAGTAAGAGTCTGACACTCCCTTCCAGTCTACCCAGAGCGGAAGAAGTCATTTTGATGATTTCCCATCCATAAAAAAAAACCCCGCAACGGATAGAGTAGAGTATGTACTCCGTTGTGCGTAGGTGTCTTGGCTAAGTTTGCCGGCCTAGCTCCGTCCAAGTGTACAAAAGCAACCAGGGTGCTTTACAGGTTGAGTGGAGAGAATTAACCGTTCAAAAAAAATTAAAAAACGTCAGTGGAGCAATCAGACCAAATCTTTTTTTTATGTTATGCATCAAATGCATAACGGTAAGCTTTGTATCAAAAGAATCACTGTTTATGACGTTTTAAAAGTACCATTAGTAACTAAAAAATATATTTTGGTGTAATTCTCATGCTTTTGATAGTTAGTACTTTTTTCGGTCAACAGATAGCATTACGGGTATCTGAATTATGTAGATAATAAGTTGATTTCTTCTAGATTGCTACAATTCCTATCAGGTTTATGTGTAAAAATTATCTAAATGGTTTTGTAACCAACTAACATGTCTTTTTGTGCATTCAATTATTTTGTGCATTCAATTACGAACAAAAACCTTTTAAAATCAAGATTGCTTACCTCCCATAACATACAGCGTGATAATATGTAGCCTAAAGTCTTCCTTGGTTTACAAAGAACATTTTTGCTGAATTTCAATTCAATCTATCCAGTAGTTTTGGCGTGAAGCCGTACCATACACACATACAAACAGACAAACAGACAAAAATTCTAAAAAGTCACTTTTTGTCATCAGTTACGTTTTTCTAACAAAAGCCACTTAATTTTTTTCGAAAATACTCAATGTACAGTTTTTCTTTCGTTACTGTTTTATTATATGTATAGATAAAGAATCTATTTGTTCCTGCTGTACCAACCTGCCTAATTCCTACCTATGAAAAAACAAAGAAAAGAAAGGATAGTATTATTGTATTCGATGTTTCTGTTTTTCCGATTAGATTAAATCGGTATAGATTTAATCTATACCGATAATAGTATAAGATAATTTGTAGAGAGTTCGACTTAATAGCATTTATAGCCAGCCGAGCTTCTAATCCAATAGATTATGTCCATTAATTAATTTAAATCGGTATTAGCACAGCTCTCGAATCATTTTGAGAATTATTTAGAAAAGAAAAAAGCATATTAATAAATGAAAGTCTACACAAAGAAAACAATTTACTACAGAAATGTATGCACAGAATAATTTGTTATTCAATTTATTTTGTTTTAACAAAACTTAATACCTATTTGTCAAACTAAGATTACTTTGCCAAAAAATCTTTGAATTGTTTGAACAATACAAAACAAAATGTTTCGAGAGTGATTACGAGGGAAAGTAGATGCTAACTTTAATGAATGTATTGTGTATTTGTAACTTTTATGTTCATTTGTGGAGTATTGTAAGAGGTAGGTACCCACTGTGTAAAGTTCTGATGATTGCGAGAAAAATCCGTAGAAAGAGGTTTTTGACTCTTAAAGGTATTTTTTTTTGTTTTCATTGAGATCCATCATTAGTATAATATTGTGAAATGTGAAATCACGCTCTTGAAAGATAATCCTCGGCGGCCTAAATTTACGAAGCGACGTGAATCGTGATCAGTCGAGCTAGGCGTCACAATAGTCCAGCAGTCTATTGAAAACTGTTCGAGATTAATCTAAGCAGAGATTTATCGAGCATTCTAGCTGCTATTTTATCGTGAAAGAGGAGATGTAACCTGATAGAGACAACACAGATCCAGATGGAACTATTTTATAATAGATGCTGATAACCTAACTACAGGCTGTTCCAGAAGGGCGTGGTTATATGACCACCCACTTCTGGAACACCCTGGAGGTAATATTATAAAATAATGCCAAAATGGCTTTGTATGTTACGCTTTCACTCCTAAATAGCCGAACAGATTGTTATGAATTTTGGTAAAGTTGTAGGGTTGTGGAAGGCGAAGCCGCGGGCAAGAACTAGTAATACAATAATAACACGAGCCAATCAGTAACATTAAAAAAAAAGTAAACCTGACCGTCAACAATGTGGGCTACAAAAGAACAAAAAAGTCGAAGCGTGCGAAACAAGCCATTTACGGGTACATTATATACCTACCTACCTACGTAGGTATATTTGGTTCTAGTGGACAACCGGTTATTGAGTTCAGTGAGATTATTATGACTGTGATCGATTGTTGACACAAAACGTTTGATTTATAATGTGACGGAATTTAAAAATATAGGGTTGTTAGTCAACACCAGCAATCCATTTTATGTAGATGAATTTCAATTTACATTTCGAAGTAGTATTTTATGTCAAACGTAGCTGATGTACCAACAGCGGAAGATTAAATTTCAAAACTTGGTGTATTTGTAGAGCTCCACTTGCTGTTACCCAGAAGCGAGAGCACAATGCTCTTCCTTCACAAGTAGTAGGTATCTTACACAAGTAGATAAGATATTCACAGTACATAGAGATGGTACATACATCCTCTTATACAAATAACTGTTTCCTTTACAGTACCGTAACGAGAAGAGCTAAGCTGTGCTATACATCGGGTAGGTACCTACATCTAACATCTTCCGATGACAGCACACGGTCCCATGTGCCGGGGACCGTTCCTATCGTCATATCCGCCGTATTCTATTTTAACAAGGGGACCCGCGTAATCCTCACAACAGAATCCTGTTGCACGTATGTAAATGTAGCCGAACCAGCGAATCGAACGTTAACCCGAGGCCTTGAAGGCTTTGCTTGCATACACTGGGTCAATGAGACTGGTCGTGTGTGGTTATGATTCATTTAGCAATATTCAAGATCGAAACTGTTTTGCACTACTTACGAGCATGGCGTAAACATTGCGGACTTAATCTGAAAGAGTTAAAATATTAATAAATTAATTATTGATGATGAAATAATCGTATTTTTAATTATTGAAACGTTAATCTTTGACTAGTACTGTATAGGTACGAATACGAACATTTTGTCACTAATAGAAAGCTGTGCTTTCGCCGGGTGTCGTCGCTAGTACTATGTTATTTACAAGTCTATAATTGTGTCACTGTAGGGCAAAGTCCTTTTCTCATTCTCAGACGGCACCAGCACTAATCACTAAAGCGCTCATTACGTATTATTTGGTTGATTAAAAAAAATAAGTTAAATATTGAACGAAGGAAAAGTTGTAGTTGTTAAATTCTACAGTACACACGTTGAGTATGACAACACTAAGTAAATCGCTTGTATTTTATAAGCAGTGTGCCACAATTTTTGTTGGATGAATAGTGATCTCCTATTTTGATTATAAAAAAAGAAATACTTATTAGACCAAATTGGACCAAGATTGGGCTTGCCTATATTTATTTTGAAGAACATTCTGTAATTAAATCTGTACATAAATTGACTTTGTTCATCAAACTTCTACAATAATTGGCTTTAAACTGTACAATCAACCGTCAAATTCGTTAAAATGGGCATGTCTTTGCAGATAATTTAGTAATTAGTTGTCCACTTAATGAACAGAGTATCGGGCGTAGACAACAATCGTGTTAAGTGAGCCGTGTGTGTCAAGCTATTGCCGACTTTGCCGGCGCCGTCCGTTGCCGGTAACGAGTCGTTTCCGTTTCCACACCTACCGGACGAGCGAACGCGAACAGCACGAACTTGAAATGATTGCTACACTTTTGTTCACGTAACCGTCACGTTTGATGAATGAGAGGCAGCAGATAACAGTCTCGGTTACTATGCAACAGTTCTTATGGTGATGACAATTATTATTTCCTTGCTTTGTAGGGTTCCGTACTAAAAGCAGAAAGCCCACAAGTTTCGTCAGTGAGTTTAAACATGACCTTTTTAAGAGCTGATTAAATAAAACAAAGTAGCTCCATCCCATCCCTATCCACTTGGTCATTATCTGAGTCAAAATAGAAATACGAAGTTTCATAATACTTCATGCCATTTAACAACTCATTTTTGATCAAATTTTCCCACAACCGTTCATGCCAATTTGATAAAACTGCTTGAACCAGCCTAGAAAGAAGAAAAAGAAGAAAGAAAGAAATAAGTTTATTCCGCCAGAAATGACGCACAAAAATAACAAAATTAAAAAAGAAAGTCTTCTAAAAATACAACCCGTTTCACTGCTGTATGTATGTATGGCTGTTTGATCGAATTGCCTACTTGAACGTGTATGGCCCGCATTTAGGATGTATTACAGTCCAATTACACTGCACAAAATCCACATTCAGATTAACATTTCATTCACCTTTGAACTATAAATATTGATTGAACCTGAGTCTTTTCTCTTGACTGGGTCTCAATAACTACACTAACTCGAGAACCATGAGCTCTAATTCAACACGCACGTGGCCGGTTCTCTTTGCAATTTTTGGGCCATAAAAAACATTATAAATTCGCACTTCACGTGCCTTGCGTTAAGGCATCTGCAAGTTTTAATATCAACGCGTTTCTCTGCGAAATCCAGTAGGAAACTCGAAATTTTGTAAGCTAAAAATGCTTACAAACTTTCGTCACAGTAACAGTTTCGTACAGTATATTTAACCTCATTAGGTAGAAAGAAAGAATTTGCACTGTTATAAACATTTATAGTGACCCAATTGGTTCAAACATTTAGGTTTCATTATGCATGTTTTATTTTTTATGTGTAGTATAAGCGTAGGTATCTAGTTACTTTGGTTACACACCATGGTCAACAACTTAAAGAGAAACCAGCTCACACAACTAGAAATCACAAAGTATAATAAAATGTGGAGCCTAAATTATATAACGTGGTTGGGAAGTAGATCGCAGTACGTATTGTTTGTAAATGAAGTGACGAATAAATTAGTTCCAGTCTGTATTATTATTGATCCGCTCCAAGTCGATCGTGTATTTGTAAACGTTTACAAAAGAGCTTGCGAAACTGTTAAGTAAGCCTCCTTTGTTTCAGCGGACACTTGGAGACACCTCTCGTAATCGAATAAACGAAGTTCACTTAAGAAAAAGTTTCTGCAATATTTTATGACACCCACAGAAACCACTATTGCGTATTTTCAATCAGCACATTTTACCATAAAGCGCAATTCACAAAGAGGAAAGTTCAAATATGTTAAAGATTATGGCAACAATTTATTACACACAACGAAATTGAGCTAGCACTTAAAATCACAGATTTAAATCACCTAAACTTAAACTTTTTAGCCAGCTATCGGTAACTGGTTCCTTATTCCTTCTGATTCCGTCCATTCCGAGTCCGAAAGGCGACTTTGGTGAAGTACGTAAATAATAAAGTCCGCGAGTCCCTGTCGACGAGCCGTAGCCCAGCACTGCGTACTCTTCCTTCTCACAAGCATTTGCTTCGAAATGCTTCCAACTTTTACACCGAACCCCAATGAAAGACTTCGGCGTTTTTATACTTTCTGTGTAAACTTGTGCCGCTCGGAGATGACTGCAGGAGGGCATGAAACATCCCGGTTGGTTTGGTCCTCCACCATTGATATAAAAATCTGCGTGACCTAATGGCTCAATAATTCCTTGTAGTAATCTGTTTGAGTGCAACACGTCCACATAAGCAGCATCTGATTTGTCTAATCTCTGTGCACTGTAGGCGTACGAGAAGCACGGGCCTGCGGGATCCAGCCCAGTGATGCGCCCCAAACTGTGCGCTTTGTATTGTTGAAAATATTTGCCGGCCCAGCCCGCGACGTGAGCGCCAAGACTGATCCCTAACAGATGAAAATCTTCAGCATTCGCTCCAAAGTGTTCCAGATTCGCCAAAAGGTTTGCAAGTCTCTTGCCTATAAGACGAGAGTTATGAGCCGATAAAATGTATCCATCTTTGTTCATTTCTTCTGCGTCCACAAGAAACACGTTGAACATTTTCTTATCGTTGTAAGCATTCGCTAAATCCAATGGTACTGCGGATTGTGAACTGTCTTTGTATCCGTGGATGACAATTTTTGTCTGTTTCGTTATGTCGAATATTCCAGGTTTAGTGAGGTTTACAAATGCTTCATTTATTGGATAAGTTCGAACCGTATTCCCGTCCAGCTGTATGACCTTCATGGTTTTTATTTGATCTTGTTTATCGGTCATGGTGTTATAGCGTAGGTCCATTATCGCCCTGCCTGCGAACAAAAAAATAACAATAGGTATATTATGTACAGTAAGTTAAAACGATACAAATATGTAGAAATTCAGACGTAGGTATTAACAGATTAGCGCGCATATAATATAAAGGTGAAGGACATTGACTCACATGCACTGGACATTTTGGCGTACACGGACTCGGCGAAGCTGAGGTCGGGCTCGGAGCGGCGCGCGCCGGCCGCGCCGGGCAGTGCGACCCACACGAGGTACACGGCGACCAGCAGCGGCAGCACGACGCTGTAGTGGTGCATGGCATGAGCCCTCCGCGCTAACACGGTCACTATGTCACTGTCCGCAAACAGAGAAAGGTCCGCTCCGCGCAAGCACGCTCCAAGGGGCGATTGCTTTGGAGGGGGTTATCTGGTGCGAATTACGAGCGCTGCACTCACTGTCAGAAGGCCACTGACCGCTTTACGCCATTTTTATCATTAAAATTCGATCATTCATCAAGGTATTGCCTTAGTTGCTGAGGTATTAATACGTACGTCTAGGACATTCGACTACCTGTCGTTAGGCATAGTTTTTCTCACGCATGTTTTACAAATTGATAATCAGAAACTGTATGCTGTTTCTTCTCACTTGCTTTGATTTTATCAGCTAATAGGCAAACATCACCACTTCGAATAAAGCGAATAACGATTTTGCTTGTTGTATTACTTGCTAAGTATTTTGATCACGCAAATTTCTATTTTTACATTATAGAGACGGTCAAGTTTAAAATGATTTCGTTATTTTGATTATTGAGCCTATTATTATTTTGTATGTAAACAAACTGCCACATAAATATTAAACTTGAAGCTTGAAGTCTTGCGACAAAAAAAATATAATATAGGAATATGTCTGATCGAAAAGGTGTACGTATGTAAATATAATGAGGTCTCATTGGGTGTGTAGAAACTTTTTGTAGCTAATTTCCATTTTAAAACAAATCTGAATTAAAATGATCCCAAACCTGAAAGACAAGAAGACCTTTTGTGTCATCAAAATAACAATAAAACCGTATGGTGTAGGTATAATGTCTAGGCTTTTGTTGTGATATAATCAGGGCTATGAACAAACACCTGGGGAATTCATCAATACCAATATCACTTTAACCCTGCAGCATTACTCGTACCTACACGTGTAGGTATAGGTAATTTTTTATAGGTCAAAATGATATTTTTGCCCAAAATTATAAAATACTTGCTCTTGCCTGCGGCATTCCATCGCTGCGTCTTCCTGTACGCGTCGGCACTCCAGAACTTTTGGGGCATCGACCATCTGTTCTGCGAGCAATGTGCTCAACTCGGTTTTTCCGTATGGTGTCGGACGTAAAAGAATAGCACCATCCCACCACTTTCCGTGGGTGTCGTAAGAGGCGACTAAGGGACTCACCAGAGAATGGGCAGCAGCATTCCCCGTAGATACATTGCTACAGCTACACTGCGATCGCCAACCCGCGTGCCAAGCGTGGCGATTATGGCAACCCCCCCCCTCCCATTTGGGGGAGGCCTATGTCCAGCAGTGGACTTCTTTCGGGTGATATGATGATGATGTGATGAATTATTCTTGCACAATTTGATTAATTTACAATTCAAGTCATGTTAGTATAATCCTACCCAAAATCCTTCACTAACACCAGGTTTTAGTAATAAGAAGTCACATGTAGGAATATTTTTAGTATATTATTAAACAAATATACACGTAACACAACATAATTATGTAGTTTTACAGACACACTTAGCAGCACTAACTACGAACGTTCAGACTCGACGATACAAGAATGCCCGTCTATAACCCAAGTCGGGTAATTTATAAACAACCGTGACATTAGTCAATTGAGCTACTATAATCATAGCAAATAATACTGGTAACCTAGTTTGTTAGCAAACTAGTTACTATCTCTCAGTTCGAATTGATGCCAAATGTAGTATTTCATGAAATCATAACATTTTGCATCAATTCTAACTGAAGGAGTTAAATTGATGATTTTAATTATTATAATTCTATAAATACATACTTGCTACAGACGCGAATTATTTTTTGACCAAGATACAACCTCACACTGACCTGCAAATTGAAAAAAAAAACGTAGGTAAGAAAAATTGAATTTCGCGGGCTACGCTGGCACTTCTACCTTAAATAAGGTTGTTTATAGTAGATTTAGCTTATTTTAGTGTTTTATACTACCGTACACCATCGGACAGTTGTGAAGTGAGAACATCGTGTTATAAAAAAATATGTGGAAAAATCATACGAAATTGCATATTCTTGATTTCCTGTGACTTTCCAGTGGTGTTTTTAGGTGTGGGGTACCACTAAAAAGTGAAAAATAAAAACTTTTCCAAAAAAAAACCAACTTCCAAAAAAAACACTACACAGTACAAAATAACTTTAATTTTTTTGGAAGTTTTCCACTTATTTTTCTTAATAACCAAACTGCTGAACTGATTTTGATAAAATTTAAATGGGACCAATCGAGAAGTATATCCTTTCACATAAAACAAGAGTTTTTCAAATCGGTTCATAAATGACGGAGATATATGAGGTAACAAACACAAAAAAAAAAAAGAAAAAAAAAATACAGTCGAATTGAGAACCTCCTCCTTTTTGGGAAGTCGGTTAAAAAGAGCGTGCACTCTGTGTGCCGGTTAGTCTTATCTTTGGATTCGACTCGTTAAAGAGCTCCTGCTCCCGACAAAACTGTCAGTTTACCTGGTACAGTGCTGCTGTATATTCACATAGCTGTATTGGAATTTTTATGGATGGGAAATCATCCAATGCCTCCTGCCGCTCTGGGTGGAGCGGGAGGGAGTGTCAGACAGCTAAAACAAACAACTGACTAAAACCCATCCGTGCTCCTCGTGGTGTCCTTTGCTTTCCAGGGCAATATCTTTCGAACAAAATCCGCAACTCTGGCAGGCTCTGGCCCTAACGGGACCCTACTCCTACGCTGACACATATTTGAGGCGCGCGTGGAACACAACGTGTCGTCGACCCGGGTCTGGCTTTGATCGGACGCCACCCAACGCTCGCCGTCCGCAGACCCGCACGTACGGTGGCCGGTAATCGCCCAGCGTCTCCCGCCCGATGCCCGGTGCGTCTCTCTATGTAGCGGTGGCTGGGGCGTGAGGGTTTGTCTCTTCCTCACGCGGCCCGCCTCCTCCTTCACTAGCATTACTGCTTCGCAGAAGGATGTAACGGCTTCCCATGCCTCCTCGCTCCGGACCATGGATTGAACCAGGGCCGGACGCGAGAGGTTGAAGCCCCATCGCCCCTGACCGCGAGTGCTAAGCCTTTGAGGCTTGCGAGTGAACCTTATGTTGCCAAATTTCCGCATAAAGCCGGACATAAGCTTTTTGGACCGGTCACATTAGACGGTGTCCGGCCTAACAGGCTGTTGTTAGGGTTTTTGAATTTTACCTGGCACTTTGATTTTCAATAAGTATTGCATTGTTTTTCCATTAGATATAATAGGCATAAGTTAGAACGGTTGAATGTTGGTTTGTCTCAAAAATCCTGGATTTACTTACAATGCCACTTAATATGTATTAGTCAGTAACACCTGGTCGTTGCTGGCTTGCCTGATGTTTATAGATATAAAATATGCTTTTTTAAATAACATTTGCTTGAGTTGATTTATAAATGAAATCAAAAATATTAACAGTGGTTGGACATGTTTTAGGTTAATGTGCGCTATGATCAGCCTATTACAGGCATACATACAATCATAATTAATTACAATTTTTACATGCAAATAAAGAGCTTACTCGTACTAAACTACAAATTAACTACATAAATGATTGTACTATTTCATTGCTATAGGAATAATATAAAATGTAAAAATGTTTTTTTTTTAAATTATGTTTCATTACTTTCATTATTTATGACATCTGGGAGTTTATTATATATTTTTATTGACATAATCTGGATGGGCTGTTTGAATGCAGTTCATGCGCGAGAGTGAGAGTATCATTAACATATTCTTACATCTAACTGATCGGTCGGGATGTTTATCACGACGGGTTTTAAAGAAAATCATGTATTTCCTAACAAAGTCTCCAGAGTTCCATCTACCTCTGTAGGTACCAAAATTCATCTAAATCGGTAAAGTGATTTAGGCTTTAAAACATAACAAACAGAGTCGAACTCACTTTAGCATTTATAATAATATGCAGTTAGAATTAAAATTAAATTGGTACCTACTTGTAGGCAACTGCTGTGATTTAACATCAAGTCATTAACTAGCAATCCTAAATGAAAACATAACCCAACTTACATATTCCTGTCTACCAGATTATGTCTAGGTACTAAACATCTCCATACATTTCGTGAATTATACAAACTTTAATATAATATTCGTAATTAATACCTACTAAGTACGGATGAATTTCCTCGGGCTATTTTCATGCACCGCCCACGCCATGGAGTATCAGGTGTACGGTGGAAATAGGATAAGGTTATTGTAAAGGCCACCTCCACTTTTTATGAGTAAGGGAAGTAAGGGACTCCGTCCAGGGAGGGAAGTCTCGACATAGTTACCGATCGGCTACCGACCCAATTTGGTCGATATGTCCAAAGGCCAAACGCGATCCACGATCAAAATCAATGATCTGATCCGTGGACCGCGCTCGAGTTTGACTGTGTACGGACGGCCTTAGGGCTTATCGACCGAATTCTTTCGGTAGGCGATCGGTAACTATGTCGAGACTTCCCGCCCAGGTGTGGGCAACGTTATGCTCCTGTGCGTTAATGAAAACATAGGCACTACTAACCAGACCATATCGCTTCATGACGTTCGGAGGCAAACATAACCTACCGTAATCACGAACTCATTTTCAATAATAATGTCGGTAACGATAAGGAACCAACTGTGATGATAGTCAAAGAGGAAAACCGATGCGGTGCTCAACGGCGGCGTTTATTGGCTGATGAGCCCCAAGCTTATTACGTTCGGACAAACGAGCAAGTTTACGGTTATAGGGAAAAACTCAAACCAGTCTCTGTCGGACAATATTACTTCATTATTTTAGTATGTCTGACAAGTTTGTGTTACACGTGTCGGACCTTGACAACTTTTTCATGAAAGCCACAATATTATGTCGCCAAGAATAACCGATTAAAACACTAAATTCTTACAGCTATTTTTACGTGGCGTCTGAACTATAAATATCTTTAATTATTGTGTTCGTATTCCAACTTTGTTGTATAATTAATAAACACAAATTGAGGATATTAATAAGTTCTACGAGAATGAAATTGGAGATTTAATACAGTATTGATTATTATTATCATGTGTAATTAGAGGCTCTTGTGGGGAGGAGGCAGTTATATTAGTCACTAATGACTGACCACAAGGCTGCTGTATGCCTGGCGCTATTACCTACGTAGCACCGTCATCATGGAGATGTGTTAAATTGACGCGAAGCAATTATCTTGCTTGAGTAGATAATATGTGTTCGTAATTGTTATGATCCGACACCGGCGGTGGTCCTCGCTGAACGGGCGCCGCCGTGTGATCCTGTAATCACGGTTGAGGGAGATTATCCGCGAGAATAGCCGTGACCACAACTTGTACAATGTACGTGCTTGGGCCCCTATTGTAAGTACCTTTGGTCGTTCATTAGGGAATTAAACTGGCAAGATTCTTATATAATTAGTTTTCTTAAGTAATTTTTCTGAAATTCTTTTAGAATGTATAAACACAAAAGAAATTAACAGATTAAATTAGAAAATGAGATTAGTACGTCCATTTAGTTATTTTTTGAAGAAAACCGAGCTTAATTTTCACAATATTTATCCATTGACTAATGCCCGGTTTCTGAGGTGCTTTATCAGTCGTTTATCTGTTCGTTGACGCTATTTTTCAAGATGTCATTGGTTGATTATTGCATTGGTAGATTATACAGATAAACGACCAATAAAGTACCTACCTCAGAAACCGGGCATTATTCACAACATTGAGGTTCAAAATATTGATTCATTCTTCCCTGATTGCCTTGATCTGATAACCTGAAAGTCTTGATCGGCAGACTTTAAATAAGTAACATGCCAATGCTCAGCTGGATATTGATAAAAATAAGGAACCTAAGCTGGTTACAACAAATAGGTACAATTATGTATATTTCTCAAACAGGTTTAATGACAACTGACTTGGTACATATTATATCTTTTTTCTTTCCTTTACACAACATGACCCATTATATACTGGGCCATGTAGAAGAAACCGAGCTTGTATCAATGTAACTAAAAGTATGTCTACGCTGAAACCGTTGTTCTGTCCATATGTAAGTCATAGAGAAGTACTTCGTAACCTGTACACCATTATGATTGTTATGGCGGCTGCCCTGACCTACTTCTGGCACATTCTGTAATATTTCTAAATGGCGAGGACGCCACAACATGTCCATTGTTCGGCATATAAAACGCCCTAGTTTTCCCAAGATCTTATGATGACTGGCGCCGAGTAACTTGTGTTCTGATTTAAAATCGAGGGGCAATTTACATAACGACAACAGCTGCAGTTAAAGAAAAGCATAGAAGAAAACATGATAAATAAAATGGTGATGTGCGTGCCATTGCCGAAGGGGTTACCAACTCAACAAAATTTGTCAGCAGTATCAATCTATTAGAAACATTCTGGTCAATTCTTGCACATAAAAAGCGTGCAAATTCAAGTCGCAGTTAATCTCAGCGAAAGTCAATTTCAAAAACTAGTCAAAATGTTGGGAAATCAGAGGTGTTCTTGACAGTTTACAACTACGATACGAATACGGAGGTTCTTTAAAAATACGGGAGTTGGTACCCACATAAATTGGTTACCTATCATAAATCCGAAATAGTTATTTATGAAATTAAAGCGGCAAGTTGGTTTTTAAAAACGAGTAGACGAACGACGGCTTACCATAGTCACGAGTTTGTAAAAACCAAATCCGCACGTGTATCATACAACGTTTTTCGACACATTTGCGAGAAAACAGTACAATCCTACTAATATTATAAACAAGCCTCTACCAGCTGCGGCTTCGACCGCGTGAATATCGGAAATAGCAAGGTTTCCTGATTTGTACTGTAAATTTTTTACTCAGGAAACACCCACCCTACACCTACCCTACACCTACTTTACACTTACCCAACACCTACCTTACACCTACCCTACACCTTCCCTACACCTACCCTACACCTACCCTACACCTACCCTACACCTACCCTACACTTACCCTACACCTACCCTACACCTACCCTAAACTTACCCTACACCTACCCTACACCTACCCTACCAACATAATTATACCAGCCCAAAAATACTATGACATGTTTCTGGTCTCCTGGTACTTGATGTTTCTGGTTTCCTGGTACTTGTGAATCTGAAGTACTAAGGCAGCAGCGGCTCTGAGTTTTCACTTCCTCTTCAGTCTCCATTAATCCATGCCACTTACCGGGTTAAAAAGTAGCCTATTTTTTATTCCAGGACATGAACTACATGTTTTGCCAAATTTCATCCAAATCCCTTCAGCCGTTTTTGCCTGATTGTTACACAAACATACAAATATCCTACTAATATTATAAAGGTTAAAGTTTGTATGTTTGTATGTTTGTATGTTTGTATGTTTGTGTAACAATCAGGCAAAAACGACTGAAGGGATTTGGATGAAATTTGGCACACATGTAGTTCATATTCTGGAATAAAAAATAGGCTACTTTTTATCCCTGTAAGTGGCATGGATTAATGGAGACTGAGGAGGAAGTGGAAACTCAGAGCCGCTGCTGCCTTAGTACTTCAGATTTTCAAGTACCAGGAGACCAGAAACATCAAGTACCAGGAGACCAGAAACATGTCATAGTATTTTTGGGCTGGTATAATTATGTAGGTAGGGTAGGTGTAGGGTAGGTGTAGAGAAGGTGTAGGGTAGGTGTAAGGTAGGTGTAAAGTAGGTGTAGAATAGGTGTAAGGTAGGTGTAAGGTAGGTGAAGGGTAGGTGTAGGGTAGGTGTAATGTAGGTGTAGAGTAGGTGTAAGGTAGGTGTAGGGTAGGTGTAGGGTGGGTGTAATGTAGGTGTAGAGTAGGTGTAAGGTAGGTGTAGGGTAGGTGTAAGGTAGGTGTAAAGTAGGTGTAGAATAGGTGTAAGGTAGGTGTAAGGTAGGTGTAAGGTAGGTGTAGGGTAGGTGTAGGGTAGGTGTAGGGTAGGTGTAATGTAGGTGTAGAGTAGGTGTAAGGTAGGTGTAGGGTGGGTGTTCCCTGAGTAAAAAATTTACAATACAAATTAGGAATCCTTGCTATTTCCGATATTCACGCGGGCGAAGCCGCAGCTGGTAGAAGCTAGTACAAACATACAACCATACAAACATACAAACATACAAACATACAAACATACAAACATACAAATGTACAAACGTACAAACATCCAAACATACACACTCAGAATTCAGAATTCCACCAAGGAGTTTCACATCACGAGAATAAGTATTCTCGTGATGTGAAAACTCCTTGGTGGAATTCTTATTAATTTTTATGGAAATAAAAAAAAAACCGTAAAGAATACGCACGGCGGTATACAACGGAGTTTGCGGTAAAATATGTACTTAGGTGAGAGTACCTATTTTGCCACACGTTCCATTGTGTGGTGCATAATTTTTAACTTTCGAACGATGCATACAGGCTTTATAAATGCATTTTTTGAGCAAATGTGTTGAAAAATATTTGATCGAATTTCATTTCACCTAAAACTTTTCAACTATTATCGTTTCGTTTTTTTTTACTTCATCGAAGTCAAGTCTGCCACTGTATCAGTTGACCTATTACCAACTCCATTTGTTTTCCTTTCGTTACTCCGCCGTTTCATTTGGTCGAAAAACTTTTTACTGAAGTTACACTTAGCCGAAATAACATTTGTTCGAAGTATTATGTTTCCGAACATTCAAATTATTTAAATATAATTTTTTACATAATAAAACAGTTGATTATGAACAAAAGTGGATTTAAGTGGTTCCAGTAAGAATCATGCAAACAAGGATGCTTGCTTCAAGCATGCAGCATACAAGCAGGCATGCAGCATACAAGCTTACTTGTAACTCCGGCGCTGCGAGGTTTGGACTACCCCACGCGAGCTTATGGTCGCAGATGGTTTTAACGCTCACCACCGCAGCTTCGGCTTGCTGACCGGCTTCGCCAGCCTTTTTTTTTTACGGGGGAAATACTTATGAATGTCCTCCGCCCTGGGGCGGGCGGAGGGGTCTGTCAGACTCTTACTGACTAAAACCACCTCGGTTTTCCATCTTCCACCTAAGCCGGGGATCGCGGGAACGTACGCGACTTCCGCAATCCCCGGCTAGTGTCAGCCCGCCTCCGCGGGCCACATCTCGTAATCGGGGGAGTGAGGTGTTTTACTCCCTCCGCGACGTCAGAGGGGCGCACGGGAACACCACACGTCGCCACCTCGGGTCCGGATGAATGGGGGGCGACCCTGGACCCAGTTAGGGGGGCAGAAGGAGGGCAGCGTATCTATCGACGCCCGGTGCGCCTGCTGCGGGCCGGGAGAGCACTCGACATCTCCCTCTCCCTTTCCGCAGCCTCCTTCTGCGCGATGACTGTTTCGCAGGAGACCACCGCGTCCCAGGATTCCTCGCTGCGAAACGGCGAAGCCATACATTTTTACTGATATGTAGAATTTGTGAAGTTAGGGTCGGTACAGTTAGGCCGTGTAAATTCAGAAGCTTGGCTCTACATGAGATCTAATATCTTTTTCACAGGGCAAACCTTAGGTATGTGGTCGTCTTGGCAACATTTTACATGAAATGTTTTTGGTGGGATTTAGTTGTGTAGATAAACAAGTATAATAAATGACTTGATGTGATTGATTTTAACTATTTAAATTTTCAAAATATGTAAGTACTTTTTTTCTAGTATATACCAAATACATAAAAAAAAATCAGTATAATAGGGAACATGCAATATTTTCATCTTCCTTTCATTTTGAAGAACTCCATGTAAAATAGACCATACATAAATTAAAAAATTAAAACGCTATAATTTATTGCCAAAATTGCGGTTTTAAATTGACAGTTTAAATTTTCGCGCGAAAACGGACGATGACATCACTTCTATCTGTCACTGGTCATAACTGTCTTAACTCAAAGAAATAAGGTCGTATTTTCGTTGTCATAACAGCAGTGACGTCACTAGACTCTGATTGTTGTTCTTAAAAACGTCCCTTTTCACGCTATTTTAATTCGTAATGTTAACTGTTAACTTAAATAAAAACATTGCAGTGGCCCTTCTTTTATACTTTTTTATTTATTATTTGAATTACAAAATTGTCATAAATTCTGTACCTACTTGCATCTTCCCTTTTTTACGACACTAACTTCAAAAAATATATGGAGGGATATTGGTCGTAAATAATTGGCCTAACAGAGATATCAAGAAATCTCAATGTAAGTAGCTAATTACAAGAATCATATTTTCTTAAAGACGGTCATGTATCTTCATAGAGGCTTAATTTCAACAGAATATATACGATACTTTACTTTATGTTTTAATAAGGTAGAGGTAGTTTATTATATATAAACCTGGTTTAATGATGTTAGTAACTTAATACCATACCTTACAGTATTATATTATTCAGCGTGTGCCCGGAGTCCGCTAGTTTGGATACGGAGCTGCTGAGGTCAGATAACAGTTGCCTTGTGTACCTGTCCTGTGAAAGTCGTAATAGTTACCCACGCATGGTTAGACAGGATGCTGAGTTGAGGACAGACTCAATTAGTGGTACCTACATCTGATTGAGATCCCACTTGTCTTTAGAATTACATCTGCAATGCCAATGGATAGACCAAGCTAAGTAGTAATCAACCCAGGCTTGTTCGAGTTCTTCACTCTTGCTATCGTTTATTTTTTCTTTTACCAACTCTCTTACAAAAGGCGACACAGTTCTACCAGCAAAAGTTTTAAGAACTTATTTATGTCTCAAAATAAGTAACTATAACAACTATTTACAAATGCGAAAGTTTCGATGGATGGACGGATGTTTGTTACTCGGTTACGACAGATCTGGATGAAATTTGGCATAGGGATAGATTATAGTCTGGAATTTTCATGCCGGGGGTCAGTGGATTCGAAACGGGGCACTATGAAAAAAAGACAGAATTGTTCTGTCTTTTTTTTAGAATAGATAATTTTTTAATTATTATAATTTTTCTGTCTTTTTTTTAAAAATATCCACTTTAGCGTATACGGGGATTGTACTTCCCACTAATATTCTTGCCTTACACGTCTTTTGTTGACTACAATCCCCAAACAACACTGAAATTCAATGCGTTGACGTGTTGCGCGAGCATCGCTTGCGCGGCTGGGACAGTGACTTTGAGGTCAAGGTCAAGTGATTCCGGAGATTATATCGACGGAGCCCCGCTTCGCGGTGCTCCTACTTCTGGGTGGTTTAAAAATAACCACGAATGGCGGGGTCTTCCAGACCCCGCCATCTCCTTCTAACCTAACCTATCCGAGTCGGAATGCCCATGTTCCGAGCTCGCTTCGTTCACTCTTGTATCCCAAATTTGGGTCACCTCAAGGGCATTGGCCTTGATTTCAGGGTCATTGACCTTGAGATGACCAACAAACATCGACATCGTTTTTACGACAAACGGTTGGTCAGTTTTCTTCCCCTTATTTTTAGATGTTCTATACGATAGAATCACGAAACCAACGATTTGAGAAAAATAAAAATAAAAACAGTTTTTTTTCCGTCCCTGACGCCTTTATAATGGAATCCCTTCGACATCGTTTTCTTGACAAACGGTTGGTCGGAGAAAAAAATCACCCAGATGTTTTTCGCCTTTTTTTAGGTGTTCTATACGACAAAATCGAGAAAATAAACAATTTACCAAAAAAAATCTCTAATCTAATCTTTTTTCCTCATGTAATAAATAAGTTAGTCTATATACAATGTAATGTTAAAAATTAAACTCAATTTATTGTTGTTCTTTTCGCCTTATGACATAAGATATTCTTGGGGCCATTATTTCTATAGTTTAATAAAATAGATAGGGTGAAACCTCCCTTAACATCCCCTAAGGTAACGTTTTGAGAAAAGGTAAAACGAAATAATGCGAATGATTTGAAATTTTGGTTGGTTCAAAGAATGTGACATGTGTCGCACTGTAAGGGAATACACATAGAGACAACAGTACGTCTAATGGATGGGTTGCACGATACCTGGATTTCCTCGCCGCAGTCACCTGAGCGTTGACACAGCACAAAAACACCGAATTTCACTATTTACGAGTTTTAGTTCAGAGAGCGGTCTAGATTGTCCATGACATAGACATGTCCGCCATTAACGTATTCGAGCCTCTCATAAGGCGATCCCACGAAGCATGATCACGCCTTCTCGCTCGTACGAGTGCGTTGCGGTATGTGCGAGAAAAGGATGGGAATAGGAAAAAAAAAGGCAAATAATTACAATGCTGTCAAATTCAACGAACCCCGTCGCGAACAGAATCATAGAGAATGTAAGCTCTGTGGTAGGGTCAACGCAACCAGGTTTGGTAAGGTAAATGACGGGTAACATGGCATTGAACATTTTACACATACCCACACAGGACAATAACACATCTAAGGTAGCCGGGTAGATGAACAAACCACCATTCACAGACTCCTTAATTTACTAAACATAAAAAATATCTCGGTTTTCAGAGTCTAGATAATCTGAACTGAAAGCCAAGCACTAAGTTCTATCCAGACATATGAACATGTCTACATAAATTTGAGAAATAAAGCCGCAAATTAGGATTTTCTAAAGACGTAGATTTTTCCCCTTCCGGGTTTAAGAGCCTATAGTGTTGCCACCCCTAGAGGGGTGGGTTTTACAGTTGTGTGTCTCCATGGGGGAATAATGCACCTACCCTGAAGTATATAGTATGACATCCCCGAGGCTTAGATATTCGGGTACAGAGGTAGCGGAACAGAGAGTAAAACCCCGCAAATCTCCGTAGAAAAGGGAGGATCCTCCGACCAGTGTCCGGTGGGCAACTGCCCGATAATTGTTATCCGGACTGTTGTGTATGTTCAAATCGCACGGAAAACTGATAACGCGATGCAGGATTCCATTAGCAGATCGCTGGTGGCGGAATAGATGGCGTTGCCGTTCTTTTTGTGGCCGTACAAATTTCGCTTCGTAAGTTTTTCTTATGGCGGCATTGATGCCGCTACATCACTCCCCTCCGGCGACCGGAGGTCGATAGTGAATGAGTCATCCATACATCTTGAGATGCTTGCCAGGCAGAAGAAGGTTGGTTCCATTGAGTCGGAATCGGAAGTCGCAGAGTTCATAGTGAGTCGGAACTGTCTGCGGTGCCCCAGTGAGTCGGGGTAATGATATCCCAGTGAGTCGGGATGATGCTGCAGGCTTCAGTCAGTCGGAGTGGTGCTACTGGCACCAATGGGATAGAGCGGTGCGACGTAGTGATGTGACTGCTGGAGTTGACCAGGAGAGGTTCTTCCAGGATCTTCATGTAACTGGCCGAAGGTACAGTGTGCTTGCCAAGGTCGCTGATGAGGTTTTTTTTTTTTTTGGATGGGAAATCATCAAATGACCCCTCCCGCTCTGGGTTGAGCGGCAGGGAGTGTCAGACTTCTACTGACTAAAACCCACCCATGCTCCTCTTAGTGCCTTTTACGTTCCAGGGCCGCGGTAACTCTTTCGAACAAATCCGCAACCGCTGATGAGGTTTAGGGTGATAATAGAGGCTGAGGATGCTGACCAGGAATGCGCGTCCACTGCATGCTGGTCAGGATCAGGTCAGGATACCCGCAGAAGCCGAGGGTACTGGCTGGCTGTACGACTCGCTGCTTGAGTGCTTGAAGTCATGATGAGGAGAAGTGATTATGACGTCATGATGAAGTAGCGGCACGTAGGCTGCGCTGACCTTCAATGACGAGGGTCACCGGTTAAGAGGGTATGTGGTACAGAGAGTAAAGTCCCGCAAACCTCCATTGAAAACGGCTCCCGACTCACTGGGATATCATTACCCCGACTCACTGGGGCACCGCAGACAGTTCCGACTCACTGAACTCTGCGACTTCCGGTTCCGACTCAATGGAACCAACCTTCTACTGCCTGGCAAGCATCTCAAGATGTATGGATGACTCATTCATCACTATGAATTCCGACTGTGAAATCAGAGAATGATTCAGAATGTATGAGTCCAGCCATTTTTTTTTTTTTTTTTTTGGATGGGAAATCATCAAATGACCCCTCCCGCTCTGGGTTGAGCGGCAGGGAGTGTCAGACTTCTACTGACTAAAACCCACCCATGCTCCTCTTAGTGCCTTTTACGTTCCAGGGCCGCGGTAACTCTTTCGAACAAATCCGCAACCCTGGTAGGCTGAGTCCAGCCTTAGGCATGATTTTTCAATAGTCAGATAACGTGTAACTGGGAAATTAAACTGGCGGTTTGACAGAATAATATAAAATTATTCTGTCAAACCGCCATTTTTATTCCTCAGTTAGAAGATAACTGACGATTGAAAAATCGGCCCTTAGAAGATTTTGGAAGAAAATTTGATTAAAGGATCGTGCCTGAAGCTTTGGACAGATTTTGGAATTTTACTGAAGCCTGAACCAGGAGACTTAAAACAGTGTGAAGAATTTACTTGAAGATTTGAAGCATGCTAGTTACGAGGTCGCAAGGCAAGACACTTGAGGTGTGTGTAGTGAACCTGAACAGGGAGTAAACCAAGAGGGTTCCTACTATCCGTCACCAGTTGGTTCACTGCTAATAATTTAGTTTAAAAAAAATACAAGTCAGTACCTATTTAGTTATGTGCATGAAAAAAGTAAAAAAACACCGTCTTCCAAAATTATAGTTATTTTATACTTTGTAATGTTTTTTGTTTCGAAATCGGTAGTTTTTATTGTAAAAAGTTTTTTTTTCACTTTTTAGTGGTTCACATGTGCTTAACCCTTCACAGCGTATGATGTGATGTTATGTTATGAACTGCCGGTCGATTCTGTCGACATCTTACGGTGTTCACCTAGGCGGAGTGAACGACAATAGAGCTGTCATTCCATCTTATTTGTATGGTTTGACCACTCACCTGTCGTGCGCCCCGCCCGGGTGTTCACTTCGACATGTTTACAGAATCGCACTGCTGGTGTAAACAATAGACAGACATGACATTTCAGCAATCCCAGTCCATTTGCTATCATTTACTAAGGAGTTCCGTTGCCTATCTCCGAAGTTCTTCATCAGATCTTCACCAAATTGAAATGGGACCACTCCGAGAAAGTACTCTTCCAATAACTACCGCTATCCAAATCGCTTCAAGTATACCTATAAAAATTTTAAGAGTTCTCTCTATTTCTCCAGGATCCCATCATCAGATCCTGACTTGATGATCATGGGACCACCTGGGAAGTATACCCTTTCTAATACAATAAAAATATTCAAATCGGTCCAGCCACCTTCGAGTAATAGGAGACCATACATAAAAAAGGTTGCACCTCCTTTTTGAAGACGGTTAACGAAAAAAAAACGAAGTGCATTCGATTTACTTTACCAAATGTCAAAAGTAGTGATTGTGACACAGTATTGAACAGAGAGAAACTAGAATTCGTCGATGAAACAGTTTTCTTGGGGATCAAGCTTAACTCGAGGCTACAATAGGGTCCTCATTTAACATATCTTGCAGAAAGGCTAAGTTCAGCAGGATTTATGCTGTTTGAAAAAAGTAGCAACATCTTTCATGCGTTTAACGCATTTATTTCAAATAAACCATTCACAGGTACTTTTAAATAGTCAGAGTCAGTCAGTCAAAAACATGAAGCTATTTGCACGTTCCAAAGCGAAGATCTCTATGGAAAAGAACGTGCAACAAACTCCACGGACACTCTTTTAAACCAATTTATGATTTACAAAAATCCTGGTTACATTATCCTTGTTGCTTCTCCTTGTGAGAACAATGTAAAGAAAAAGAATTCTAAGTATCAAATAAGTATTATTAATATTGAAATAAGCCAGTGACAGCTAAGAGATGACCAGTCACCACTGATAGCGGGCCCCGTTCTCGAACATGACGCGTGCATCAGCACCATTCAGCTCAACTATTTTGAAGGGAACTGAATGATCCGATACACGCGCCACCATTAGCGAGACGTTCGAGCGAGCATGACACACCCTCAACTGCCCCTGCTCATTCATGTCAAACAAGGAAATCATCTATTAACATAATAGGCTCCATGGTCCTCACATTTACAGGATTTGAAAATAAAAAATGCTTCTACTTTATACAAAACTATGAATATCAATTTTCAAAAATAGAGGGGTGACGAATCTTAATAAGCGTGATAAAATATACGAAAACATGCCTCAAGTTGCATGGACTGACGAAATACAGGGTGTAAGGGACAGCCCTCCGCAGACTTTAATGGGGTGAGTTCAGTATACCATACTAAGAAGACTGGTACATGAAATTGTTTCAGGAACGTTATGGGAATCCAATAAAACTGATTTGTTTGAAAACCTCATACGCAATGTATCGTGACCGTGCCAATCGCATAGCAATCGGCAAGCGCAGCTAGCTTTCAGCCACCGTCCCCGCTACGGAGCCCTTCCGATAAGCGCGCATTAAAGTGAGTGAGAGCCAGCAAGAGCAGATAACCGCGTGAAGTACCGTAACACGTTACAACACGGCTACAGATAAAAGAGGAAGAGAAAATTTGTCCTACCTTAGAATCGCACCGTCGTATGAGATACGGCTCGAAGTGGCCTCCACCGAGGCGTTCGCACAGATGGGCACGGCGCAAGATCTTCGTTCTAGCTGGAGCGCAGCTGCTGAAACGTGTCCGTGATGCGGCCTCGCATTTCTTTTTCACTCGCACATGCACCTGACTAACACTTTTTCCTTTACCCACCTACCTACCTATCAATATAGATTCTGAGCCCTTCACTAACATTTCCCCGAGCTTTCCCGTAGCACATTAACATTTTTCCATACTCACGAGCACTAAATGAAGCCATTTCTCACTTAAAACCACCACATTAAATAAGTCCAAAAGTAGGTACGTAACGAAGACGCGACGTAACTTCACAACGCGACTGCGCGAGTGATCTGTACCGACGTATGCGCTTGCGGCATAACATCAAACTGCCCGCCCGGCTCAGCCCGGCTGGCACCAGCGCACGTGCCCCGACTTGCACGATTGCACGGGATTACGGGAAAGTGTTATCTTTACTAAATGTACTTATCTACTAAAAAATATCTGTAATTTTTTTAAGAGAATTTTGCTTTAAAAATTATGTGTTAAAGATACGCATACAGATGCATCAAAGTTAGTTTATAAATTGAAGTCTACTAAGTTGGCAATACTGTAATGTTGCGATTAAGTATTTATGCAAACGCCGACGTCAGATATTGGTTGGAAGGGGTTATAGGGGATAGAAGGGGATATACGCGGTAAGTTCGATGAATTCTGTAGCTAGGCAGAAAGTGAACAGCTGATTTCATGCGTCGATCGTTACGAGTATTTGGAACATCCATTGCTGGTTTTTTATTTTAGCTGTATTATTTATAAAAATGGAGTGCTGCGCACAAAGAATGTATTTTTACATTGAAAGAAAGGAAAAGTAACTGAAAAAACGGTAAAAAAATGAAAAAAATTCCTGAGAAAAATTCCAGTGGAATATGATTCAAAAGGACCGTAATGCACCCTACCAGTCTGCGGAGGGCTGTCCCTTACACCCTGTATAGCGTATTATGCGGAAAATCGTACTAAGCATGATCGTATTAAGCGGTTTTACAGTATTTAAATAAATAAATAAATACCGTAGGAAGAGCTCGTGGCTAAATAATAAAAGCCTGACGCTTGCCGAGGTCGGTCTGCGGGTGGGTGACCATCTTAACACACCGAGACTCCTCCGTGCCTCGGAAAACTCGGTTTTACAAATACAGCAGTTACAAATATGCAACATTGCATAATAGGTTTACTCAAAGAATGTAAGCTTGAAATAACTCTCTCCTTTCAGAAACGCTAAATATATCCTTCTAGTTCCATAAATTAATTGATTGCCATCGAGGAATACTGTTGTTGACATTGTTATCTATTTCGTTGAAACGCATCCCGGATTGAAGAAATAGTAATACGTTCATGAGAATACACAGAAACACACTATTTGCATTGCGGATACTCGATAACATAAATGCGAGTGGTAAACTATCCTCATTACGTTTATCATGATAAAAATAGATGATGTTTTTACTCTTATATTTATTTGTTGTTTAATTAAAATTATAATTTGGTTGTAAAATAAATTCACGTTACTTAAGTGTGTACAACAAGCTATGTTGTCTATCGTACTATTTCGTCGGAATTGTTTACTTTAGACGAACTTCATTCATAAATAATACAAGTTATTGATTCTTTGTTACATTGACGAATGTCTTAAATATAATGGCGTGGTTTTCCAGTATTTTCTGGGAAATTTGTCATTGTCGGTTGTTGAAAATGTTGACAGTGGTTCCCACAGGCAGTGATGGGCGTGTGTCCTGGGAGGCCGAGTTGAGATGATTCCAGGTATAAAAACTCTCGAGGTCCATCCATCTTTAAGTATTTTATTTCTTGTAAAAGGTGAGGTAATCTCTACCTATACGTACTTGCTATAAGCTATCATGGAACGAGTAACAATAAGTACCTATCGAAGGAATAACCGAGGTGGAATTTTATCGTGGCAACAATGTAACATAACGATTCTTTCTCAATTGAAAACCGTAACCGGCAGTTTATTTAAAATGGTTTTCTTCTTTGAAACGTATATCGATGTGGCAGTAAAGTCTTCTTTGGACAGAACCGATTTAGATAAACATAATTTCTGAGAGTGATTTAGCATCTTGTTGTGGTTGACGTCACGTTGACGCTGCGTAGACGCTACGCTAGTGTCGCGTAGCCGTGATTTCAAAATAACAGCTTTAATACGTGAACGCTTGATAGACGCCTACGTTAGTGCTGCACTAGGGTGCCTCAGACCCAATCAAATCGAATCAAAAGTCATTTATTCAAATTAGGCAGAGATTTTACAAAAGAGCCGCGAAACGCCCGCTCGGTAATTATTAATGTTTTAGCTTGGAAGAAGATGTAATGCAATACTCAGACTTGTTCCTTGCTAGTACAGGCACCAGTTTGAAAATGTTTTTTTTTCTCTTTTAACTTTGTTATACTTCTAATAGTAATCTGTGGAGAACGCAGTGGGTAGCATAATTGTTTTAAAATGTATATTTTAGACATTATGACAATTTCTTATTGTGCTACTGTTTGTTTTTCCTTAAATAATTAAAATAAAATAAAAAAACTTAACACGTTGGTAAATATAAAGTTCGTCCTTCCTGTTTGAAAATAGCAGCTCTTTGGATAGACGTAAAAGACGTAAAATCACCTGCACTCGTAGTTATTTGCTCGGTAACAAGCACACAGACCGGACGAGTTTCACTAGTTTCACTAAATACTCTCAGTTTGCTTAACACTGTAACACCACTTGACTCCGACACTTCCCAAGTTACACCTTATCATGACGCTTTCATTTTAATTACACTTTTCATCAGCACGGTTCTATTAGGCTTCAAACTTCGTGTATTTTTATCAAAATCTAGTTTAAAACGGAGCTATCAAATAAAAAAATATCGTGGTTTTCGTTACAAATACCCAGACACAGATTTTATTTATATCATTTACGTCAAATACTGAAATCCAGATAGCTAAATTCAATTTACAATTACGCTTTGAATATTACAATAAATGCCAAAGACATATCCATAAATATATTTTAACCGTAGCACCTGAATTAAGCCCGAGCCTCGAATTTCCCAGTTGGAGCATAAACAAATTATTAATTGAATAACTTTAGTACAGAAAACAATATTAAAGGGTCAAGTTCATAAAACATAATCCCGTAGCAGTGTTCATAGGCATCCTGCTTGTAGCCGTCATCGTCGTAGTCGTCCTCTTCGTAGCGCTACGACGCCGACGGCTACGCTCGTAGGCGAGTTTCGTAGCAATTGCCCTACAGCACTTGCGAATGAATTGATGAACAGAGTAAGCTGATCCTATCCTCGACGTAATTAGTCGCGTTTCACGACCTCCATAGAAGGCAATTAACAGTGTTAATTATCTAAATAAGTAGCTAAATTTACATAAGCAGCTAAGTATCCTGCCGAACATTTTGCAGGCTTTTTTGCAGATTTTATCTCATGAATGAACGCAGAAATGTTGGCAGTGCTTTAGGTTTCAGTATGATGTTATTAATCCACCGCACCGGTGGATGTTGCGGCCAGTTTTATGATACAATAATCCCTTAGCTACATAGTATACTCCCACGCAAAGTGACTGGGTGGTTTATTCGCTACAGGCTCCACGCCTGTAATAACACAATCGTTTTTAGAGCAAGACATAAAGTGTAGAAAAGCAATTTCCTTCTTTTGCTTGTTTACTTTACAACGTGTAATTAGTACCTTCAAAAGCAAGAAAAATTTGTAGGTAAAATTGTGGCTTCTCCCACGCAACATGAAAAATAAATCCGTAGGCCACTTTATGTGCAAAAGATTTCGGAAATTTGGTTATATAGAAAACATTTAATTAAATTTTCGTATCTTTGACCATTGAGAATCAAAGAGCAAAGTTCGATACACATTGCAAGCTTTTGTACAACAATAACATCACCTCATTAGAGTTACATCAGTTATAATAGCTGGAAATTGTTCACCGCGTCTGTCAAGAAGCATTCTTTTGATATTATTATGAAATTTCGTTAGAAATGTCTTGGTATTTTTATAGAAAGAGAGGCTCAAGATGGCTCCAATCTCACTTTTACCTGGCGCATGCCCCCGAACAGGATTTAATAAACGAAAACTACAAAGGACGAACCCCCCCCCCCCTGTTACCCTCTGTGCAAGTTTTTGTGTCGTTAGAACTCGATCTAGTATTATTATACCATTTTATGTGGAGCTGTAAACAATATTATGGCAGAACCCGTGGGAGGAGATGAAGAGCACCATGACAAGCAAATTTTATTGTTATGTACCCATAGAGACTGAGGTTCGAAGAAAGCTCTCCGTTAACTTGACTCACAAACATGTGACTCACTCCCAGACATTACGATCACGGTTTTTTCTTGACACAAAAGTCAACCTCATTCCAACTCCTAGATTAATAAGACGCACTAAACTTATTTCTAACATTATGAAGGCTTTCCTCGTAATTAAATAATATGCCCAATACCTTCTTGGTGCATGTACTGCTAGCGGCAAAGTGAGAACTAAAACGTTCTTATTTACTTATTTGAGAAGTCCTCGCCTCGTCCATAAGTAGATTTTTTTATTAACGTGACATAGGACCTGAAACATGTCCACCCAGCCCTTTACCAATATAAACAGAAAACAATCAGCTTATTGACAAAACTGATATAAATAGAACATGTTGTGTAAACATCAACCTTTGACACTTCGATAGACGAGTATTAATGTGCGGCGCGTCACCGCGGCCCAACTCGAGAAGATGTAGCGCATTCATCGGAATGGCTGAGAAATAAATCAAATATTCCAATTTGCGATTTTATGTGAAAAAATATTTGGTGTGATATTATGTGATGTAAAGATTGTGGGGTAAATGGCGTGACGTTTGGCGCTGGTGGTGGGCGGGCGGGCTGCGCGGCGGAGTGGCGGCGCGCCGCCTCCAGTCGCTGCCCGCCACCGCGTCAGCCGCACGTCCGCGCCCTCTCAGACCCCGCGCCGGACCGCGCCGGCACAACAAACGAGCGTCACCGTGCCTGAGATTACTTTGTGCTTCTAATTGTTTCCCACGGCGAGGACGCACGCGAGGATCGCACCACAACAAGTAAGTTAAGTCGCTTCTATACGCTCACATTGCCTTTAACATTCACCGTTTAAAAAAAAAATCGCTTCTTTGCTTTCATAAATTGTAAGCACAGCACAGTCTTAAGTTGCACAAGTAATTTTAAACGAGATAATTAGTCAACAAAGGATGTTTTCGTAACTTAATAATTTGCATCAAGTTACCCCAATTTTAAGTTATTAAACTTCTTGTTAGGTAAATTTAAGTCACAGAACCACTTACTAATTGAGGCGATTTTAGCGTCTATTTAAGTTCTTATTACTGTTTGCTTTCTATTTTCGAAGCGCCGGATTGAAAATAAACCCGTGTGATGTCTCTTATACAATCGAACCTCGGACGGTAACGACCTGTACGCGTGCAGGCTGTCGATTTATTCACGTGAGGCTACTTTTCCTACAAGAACATTGGAAATCGGAAAAATTAATGAAACAAGCACCGCTCATCGACTTAAATCTTAAAAGGAGGTCCTTGTTGACCAAATTTCACTCAAAACAATTAGTATCTACACCTTCACGTCTGAATTTACAAGGAACACGAAAGATGTCAAGTGATGAAACGCAAAAAAATAAGCCAATATTTGCCTAATAAGTAATAAATGGAACAAAAATGTAAAAACCTTAACAGAGAATTGACGTCGGCAGTCTAAGGTCACATTGAAGAGCATAAATCTCTTTCAAAATGAAACTTTGGCAGTACTACCAGTACTGAGTACCTACCTACCACATGTACGGGCACAAGAAAAAATATGATATTTTTCGACTACGACTCTTCTGAACAAATATGAATGAATATGGGACGATAAAGCCTTTATTTGTTGGAAGAAAACAAATATATAGCCGTAATAAAACTCTGCTCATAGTCCCAGGTGTAGAGAATACTCGAATAACAACAGAACCCTAAAAATTGATTTGTATTTCGTTTTGGAGAAAATTGAATCAAACACAATTTTATGGTTAGTTTTTCGGTTCGATAGATATTGACATCGTGGGACCGAAATGCGGGGTTGTAAAATATCCATGTAATACATAATTAGCTTCATGTGGGCACTTTTTAAAAAAAATTAAAGATACATTTGCTTGGAAGAGTATATTTGAACAATGAGCGATCATTTGGAATGATTAATTATTGCAAGATGTGCGTGTCACGTTTTGAGAAATTTCCGTACACATAATAGGTACGCAAAATTACAACGCCATCTTCACCTTGGCGGTCTTATATTAAGAAAGCAGACGAATGAAAAGTGTCTCGAAAAGCAGTTTTTCCTAGTCAAGCTTTGTGAAAACTTATCAGTGCGCACGTCATGATCTTCAGTTTATAAGCAAAGCTCGGCGAAACTATCAAACGTGATATTTGGTTTCAGAATGTTTCGGTCGCAGACGTTTTCCGGTTCACTGAATATTGTTTAACTTTCATTCAAGTTCTTTACTATTTCCATTCGAGGCCGCGTTTGATATTGGTACAACGAATTTATATGATGTAGGGCGACGTAAAGTTAAGACGTTAAAATAGAACTGATTTTTTATATTTCAGTTTACTTGTAATACATTTTGTTTTTCAAGTTCATTAATGAATAATAAGTTTTTAAATCAACCTTTTATCTTATCTTTACAATTCCCTTTTTGGGTCAAGTATTCTTTTAGGGAACGATAAGTAGCAAACGTTTCGTTCCAAATTCTCTTCAAATGTTTACTTAAATAGAAACGTTATTTTTAGACATCCGAAGCGAGTTGAATTATTTACGTGATAAAAAATCATAAATATGTTATAAGCTGTTAGCATGGCGTTTACGGAATAATTGCCAAAAAATTACGTAGTCTGTCGGGATTATACCAGGTATATCAATTCAATAAGTAAGAAAGGTAAAAGAGAGACACATAATAATATAATGTTATGGGTGTGTCAGCTTTTGAGATAAGCATATAAATTTCTAATAATAGTACTTTGTGCATGACGTCATATTTTCGTTGCTACATATACGCGGAATTAAAAATAAGGTTCGTTAGTGTTTCATTCATGTTAAGTAACACAATGAATGCGCGAAGGGTCGGCCAACCGCAGCGCCGAATATACTCCTCTACACTACCGCTGTATTGTCCTGTATTATTACATTTATGTGTTTTCAACTTATTAAAGGGCAGCCTTCCTACTTCGTAGACACGTTTTTCGTTTATTATAATAATACCAGGACAACCGCCCTTACAACTGGAGCTATATTACACCTACATAAAATATTATCGCATTACGTTTTCATTAAATTAGATTTAATATAGCGTAAAGTTCAGAGAATCTGAAGGTGAGCTGGTTGTTGCGACGTCACAGGACAGTGAGCTAGCTGCCTACGAGCTGCGGTCTTATCAGCATGTCACAGGACAGTGAGCTAGCTGCCTACGAGCTGCGGTCTTATCAGCGTGTCGCAGGACAGTGAGCTAGCTGCCTACGAGCTGCGGTCTTATCAGCGTGTCACAGGACAGTGAGCTAGCTGCCTACGAGCTGCGGTCTCATCAGCGTTGTAATACATTGAGCTCTTAATACAATAATCTAGTACATCTTCACATCGTTTAATGTTACCTAAGGTACTTTACATTTTATTAAACTTGAGCTCCCTTCTACAAATATCTTGAAATAGTTCAATGAAACACGCTTATTCCAAAGCAGTTAGAAACTTCTTGTCTTATTATTGATGATGATGATATCTTACAATGTAATGTTTTGAAAATACAAATATGTCACTACCACCCACCACCTGACGTCATTCAGTCTTTGCATTGACCACGGTTATTAATGGTATTACTTAACAAAATATAAATATTTTGCTCCTTCATTAAGTAAGTGTTCAGCATAGAAATGTATAAACATTTTCGACTTGGTTAATTACTAAATAAAATTATCCGATGAAAACTTGAACCTTAGTCAGTGCATTAATTTGTTGAAATTATATCTAAGGATGAAGCGTAAACTTGGAAGTTTGATTTAAGTCGACTGTAATGAAAGTAAATCTAAACTTTTCGCGATTAATTTGTCTTCCCTCAGTACCCTTCAAGGAAAGACAAACAAGATTTGATCCAAATATAATACAGTTGAGAAATATATACCTACGTTTAAAAGTTTCGTACCTACAATATAATAAAAGTGGGTTTACAAATCCTAAATTAACTTACATTCGAAAATGTAGAAAGAACCGCTGCGTAATTAGTTCATTTAGGGCGTGCGCTAGTAGTCCTCAGGCTCTTCATTTTTAAGAATAAGGTCAATGTCCTTAGGCGACCTTCAGGCTGGCTACGTAGCCAATAACAAGCTTTCGGCAGATTTTTCTTAACATTTGTAAGAAATTATGAAACCTAATTGAGTGAGTTATTTTATTAAGTAATACCGACATAGGTACATTTCTATTAAGTTCGTTTCACACAAAATTAATGTCTTTATTTAATGATGATTTACCTAATGATGTAAATTAATTCTTTATTATTAACCTTTAGTTTTTAAGTGGTTGTTTGTATGTTTAACAGAAGAAGATTTGAGTGCGTATTAATTAATCCACTTACCGACGACATCAAAGCAATTAGGTGATTAGCGCGGCTTTCTTACTTAATCCCACAAAAAAAAACCTGAAAAAATGCTTTAATTTATTTGTTCAAGTTATAAAAAGTAATATTTTCTTTACATTTTCTTTTTTCCAAGTTTAGATGATTACATTCCATTAAAATCTTGATGGCACCTTATTCCCCGAAGGACGGTAACTTCGTTCGAGAGAGAGGAAACTCCTGGTTGACTTAGTAACATTCTGAGGACCATTACTTGAAAAATAACTTTATTTGGATGAATACCTAAAGTTGCGAAATACTTGGCATCGTTTCAAAAGTGGATTATAAGAAATTGTGTCCCAAATGAAGGGTTTGTTTAAAATCGTTGGAGCCTTGTCTTCAACCGTGCAGTCACCGTTTATCTCATTTAACGCAACAGCGAATTCCCAAGGATGTTTTTCGTTTCGTCGAAACACAAATTTACATCTGCTACCCGTGTTTATTTTTTCTATTCAGCGAGGACGGGTTTGTGTCGTACCTAGGACGTTCGAATGGCCGAGTGTGATAATAGTATCACATGAGTGTTGATACCTAATGATGTACAGTTGCAAACAAGACTTTATCTACACTCATGATATGAATCCTCTATATAAGGTTATTTTCTAATTCATGAAATCTTGGTACTTATATTGTTTTCTCGACTTTTCTGGTAATAATCAGTTAGAAAAGTCCTTTGCTGCATTAAAAATAATTGGTAGTGTGTTATCAAAGTTTGTATTAGGTACTCATTTTTGTAAAGAACAAAGTAATAAATTTTTGAAATAATAATAGTGAACAAAAATGACGGGATAGGACGTGATTTCGAATAACCTATAGGTTTTTTTTATTACTATGGTAGTGAAACGCGCGTGAATGACAATGATCTTTTTTTAATTCATAAAGATACCTAGAATTGAGTAGTGAGAATGCGGCTGTTTGATGAGTAAAGTAAATCCCATGTTAAAAAAGCGAAGTAATGAAATTTAGTACAACATTATAACACTTGTTTGGATGATAATAATATAATGGTTACTATCACACTGGTTGTTTTAATGTTGGCAATAAGCTTACTGTTTCAGAAACTTTTATAGAGGATTTATAGCATGGAAGTAGATAAAAGAATTTAGATTCCATCTCTTAAAAAAACTTAAAAAAAAATACAACCGATTTTCAATTTTAAAAAGAATCTGCAAAATACAAAATTTTAGTTTCGGAAATCGGTGGTTTTGGGTATTTCTTCGTAGTTCAACACCGACTTCTGAAATTAAAGTTATTTTGTACTTTGTAGTGTTTTTTTTGGAAGTCAGTTTTTTTTTGTGAAAAAGTATTTATTCTTCACTTTTTAGTGGTACCCCACACCTCACAACACCACTGTAAAGTCACAGGAAAGCAGAATACGCAATTTCATATATATGGATGATTTTTCCACATATTTATTTCCAGTTATTTGGAGTGAAAAATCAAACTACTGAACCGATTTTGATAAAATTTCAATGGGACCAATCGAGTAGTATATCCTTTCACATAAAACTTCAAATCGGTTCATGTTTTTATTTTTCACTTTTTAGAGGGGCACCTAAGGTACCTCTGGAAAGTCACAGGAAAGCGTAATTTCATTTACTTGGATGACTTATTTTGCCAGCTATTTTGATTTAAAAACCAAACTACTGAACCGATTTTGATGAAATTTTAATGGGACCAATCGGAAAGAATATCCTTTCACATATAAAAAATTGAAAATAAGTTTATAAATGACGGAGTTATGAGGTAACAAACATACAAAATACAACCGTATTGAGAACCTCCTCCTTTTTTTTAAGTCGGTTAATTAAAGGGGTGAAAAGAAAAATGTAAAGAAATATTTATAAGAATGAAACTGAAAGGCCAAAGTGCAATCCGTCAAGTAAAAGCTGTACAAAGCAAGAATACTGAAATGTCATGGAATTTATAAAAAAAAATCATTGGGGTGAGTTTTTGCATAGGGAAAAGCTCTGAAACAGATTTCGTTAAAGGCGTTGAGTTGACTAGTAGGTACACAAAAAACTTAAATTTTTAACCGACTTATAAAAAGGAGGTTATCAATTTAACCCGTATGTATGTACCTAATATTCTCAGAATTGCATAGTTTTTGAATTATGTTAGTTAATACCAGCTTCTAAACATGGGTGCTAAATTTCATATACACAGGGTGAATTTTTAAAGTGTGCGTGGATGATATTCTTTTTATCGTTTACCCATGTCTTGGGGTGTCGTTGGATAGGTCGTTTAAAAATATTGAGGGTTTGGTGCATCTATTTTTCCATCCAAGGATTCCTTTGCGAAATATTAAACTATAAAGTGTTAATTTTTGTTAGAGTCAAGTGCCTTAAAAGCTAAACGGTTGTTTTTGAAATTCATGGCATTTACAAAGAATTTCAAAGGAAAATTATTACTGCTAAGTAGGATTTAAAAGTTAACGAGTAATAGTCGACCAACTTATAAAATGTAACTGATTAAGTAAAAATTTCGTAGTCAGTACCCCACAGAAAATGAATAAAAAAAAAGTTTGTAAATCAGCTCCGACGCACGACTGGAGTTTACACCACTCCATTTACTGTAGTAAACACAACTCACTCAACTTCACTTCTCTACACTTCACTTTCACTACACTTTCACTTCACATTCCCTTCACTTTCACTTCACTTTCACTTCACTTTCACTTCACATCACTCCACTTCATAGTAGAAACTCCTCGTACCACCAAAGTCAGAAAAGATTAAAAGATGTACAAAGGAACGTAGCGCCTCACTTTTAGTCAAAGCTCGATTTTACTTTTCATAAAATTTAATACCGCGTGCTAAATATGAAAAACTCCAATAAGTGTATTTGTTACTTTGTAATGTCATAATAAAATTTTCTATTTTTTATCATGGCTTACGGGACGGGTTACTACGGAACCCTACACTGTGTGTGGCCCGACACGCACTTGGCCTTTAGTTATTAATTAAATAAATAACAGTTTTGAAGTCGGTTTAATTTTTTAAATTACTTTTTTTTTAAACCTTCCATTACATTGAAACAGTAGGTATGTAACTGGAAATAGTTCGGGACCCAAAAGGAAAACTATAGTTAGTCAAAAGCTACCGCTAATCGTTATTGACGCAATCCGGATGGTAAGAGTTGAGAGTGACTCTGGACGAAGTTTTTACATCCAATTTGCACTTTTCTTTGTTCGTTAGTTGGAAGATGAATCTCTACGAGAAGTTGGTTCTGATTGGATACCTTTTTTCTGCATATTTTAAGGTACCTTCTGTACAATCTGCTGAAATCATACAGACCTATTAGACATGAAACAAAGGCTTTGAAGACTTCGGAGATATTCTTCTTGCTCGTGTTCAAAATAGTACGAAACTTTATTTAAACGCCAGTCGTTTCAATAAAGTTTCGCTCACAACGAAAATGAAACATGAAAAAATGTTTTAAATCGAATCAAACAGAAAAGGCGTGTCGCTCTTTTAAGCACCTATTCTATGGATAAAAAACCTATTCCATTATGATTTGCAGAAATGAATAAATTATTTTACTACAGAATGTAAAACAAACTTTGAATTACCATCATAATGTGAATATTAACACTGTGCAGACAAATCCGAAACAAGCTGCGACACCGAATTTTAAGGGCTTATTAAACCTTCAATGCATGTTTATTCTCAGAAGTATGGGATTGTCCAAATGAGATGCAAATAACGTTGAAGTAACTCGTAGGAGCTTCGGCATTGTACAACAGTTGCTGAAATCAATTTCAGCGTTTATATTCGAAATAGCTATAATCGAAGCGTTAATAGTTAAAATTAATTGAAAAGCTGTACGTGGCGGAGTGGGTTGTTTGCGCCGCACCGACACTCGCCAACTAGTTGTCGTGACTTAGCGAGCGAGGCGTCTAATAGAGTTTCTGTAGCAAACTCGTCCCAAGTGACCAAAAGTGGGAGTACTAGAGAGCGGGTGGCTAGCACCACGGCATACGTCCCGTTGTGCCTATAACTGCCTTAATGGCTTGCTTTACTTAGAAGACGGGCAGAATAAATTAATTTAGCCAGCTATCCACTACTCCTCAAATTGAAATATTAATTGAGGATTGTGGAAACAGAGTGCACTTTTCTCTCATTTAGATTTTATATGTGGGTAAGTATGATAAATAGTCGTTTATTTTTTTTTACTTTGCGGCTTTGCCACTAAATTTATATATTCTAAAGTGGCATAAGTTCTGATTCTTAATTCCAAGACGTTATAAAAACCTGTGGCAAAATTTAATGTTTTTTTTTTAATATATAATTTAACAGTTAACTTTATGGGACAAAGAGATTTATATTAAGAGTTATATTCGTCTTCTCTTGAGCCAATTTTGTTTAGTTTCCCATGGAATGAAATTAATGTTCACAAAGACAGAGTATTTCGTTGTTTTTATCGTAAAGGAGGTTTAATTACAGTAATCCAACAAAAGTTTTCACAACTTGAATTAGGAAAAGTTTAATAAGTTCACCTTTGTAAAAATACAAGAGTTTCGTAACAATCCAAGAAAAGTTCCCGTACTATTTCCTATGTGTATAAATGTGTAGATAGGTCACTTAACATAGATCACAATATATCACGCTATTAATTATTGTCAATCATTAAATTAAATACGATTTGTGACCAGTCGCGACAAAATCTGATAATTGTCCCACAGTCTATGCAGATTAAAAGATTCCAGACAAGTAATCTGATGATGTTTTTCCAATAATTAAACTAAGATTTTAAAGTCAAAATAGTCCGTGTCAATGAACTTTAGTCATTCATGGATACATTTTATGCACGAAATACTTATTTTATGTAAAACGGTCGTTTTAAACGTGTTGTCTAGTTATTTATTCGGGTAACAGAAAATAGACCACATATAACTTCATCTTTCTATGGTAATTAACAAACTGTTATACAAAAAAATACAACCGACTTCAATAAAAAAAAATAAAGTAACTTTAATTTCAGAAGTCGGTGTTTTTGGTATTTCTTCAGAATTTAACACCGACTTCCGAAGTTTTTTTGTACTTTTTAGTGTTGTTTTTTATATTTGGAAGTCGGTTGTATTTTTTTTGTAAAACATTTTTTTTATTTTTCACTTTTTAGTGGGCCCACACCTAATAACACCACTGGAAAGTCACAGGAAAGCAAAATACGCATTCGTTTACTTGGATGACATATTTTTTCCAACTATTTGGATATAAAAACCAAAATACTGAACCGGGTTTGATGAAATTTCAATGGGACCAATCGGGGAGTATTATCCTTTCACATAAAAGAAAAAAAAATCAAATCGGTTCATAAATGTCGGAGTTAGGAGGTAAAAAAAAATACAACCGAATTGAGAACCCATCTCCCCCTTGTTTAAAATGCCCTGTTCTCAAAACCAATATTTTGAGAAACCTTTTTTAATGTCTTTTCTCATAATGTTCATTTCTCAAAAGAGGAGGTCATGGCTAAATAATAACCACCGCCCAGGTCGATCTACAAGGTTAAGCAATGACTGCCGAGGTCGGTACGTAGATGGGTGACCATCTTAAAATACCGAGATTCAGTCATGCAGTCACTTGTAGATCTTTGTCAGTCGTTACGGCTAGTCAAGAAACTAAGAAATCTGACACCAGTCTCTTGCGAAGCGGAATCGTGTTACCCAATTACTGGGTGGTAGAGTTCAGATAGGCAGTCGCTACATGTAAAATACTGGACAGTCTCACTCTGGGCTAGACTGGAAGCCAACCCCAACATAGTTGGGAAAAAGATTATTCTTTTCTCTAAATATCCTTTCCTCGCAAAAGTAATTGTGCATCCACCCGCACTATAATACTAAAAACCGTAGACCAAGATTACTTCATAAGACTAGCTGTATCGTCCATAAAGTTTCCCAAATTAATTCAATGTTTGAGAAGTGGCACGAGGTTACCGAATCACCCGAGAGATTCTGCAAATGTCACTGGGCTTACAGGTGTGCAAGTCAATCTACTAAGTTCTAACACCTCCTTGAACTGCAAGCCAGACTTGATCTTCAGTGAACTTGGTGTTATTCTAATTGGCACGCCAACATGTCAACAAAATGATTTAATAGCCCCGCTGCATGGATTTTGAAAGCGCCTCTTGATTAGGGTAGAGCCAGTGCCGCAAAATGAAGGACACAGTCTGTCTTATTTTTTAATTCAACGTATTTTATTAACAGACGCCGCCAGTGCGCGTTTTACAGAATTAAAAGAATATTTTTTTCAAAAGTATAATAAAAAATCGTTGTTACCTACAATAAGTTGAATAAAAGCTTTTAAAAAATGGTCAAGTATGGAAAAATGCCTTCTAGAAAATCAAGTTCTACACACAATAAAAACTATGTCAAAGTTATAATAAGCATCACGACACAAAACGGCGAACCCTTCGCTGTAACCATAATCAAAGGAAAATTAAATCAATCTTTTTTCGTGGGAAACTGAATTTCATCATTTGATTTATTCAAGCTTCAATTTCATTAATTATTTTAAAGAAAAAGCACTCCTGCTAAAAGCCCGGTGTACTTATATAAAAAATGAATACTTTTCTACCTTTCTATTTTAACTAAACCTTAATTTAGTCGCGACCTTTCCATTCACAAAAAGACAAATAAGTGAATCATTGCGGATATAAATACCTACCGTATTTACTACGGGGAGAAGTTTTTACAAAGCTGGGCTCGTGTACCTATTTGTACAAGTATATCACATATCATGTTCAGATTTATTTGCTGATTCATCCAAAAGGGGAATGAATTTTCCGAATGCTGGAGATATATTCGTTACGATTTGATCCCGTATGATACGTCAGCAAGTCACGGAAAAAAGAAATCAAATGATCTCTCGGAAAGTTAGTTCCAAACTTATTATTAGGAAAATTACAGCAATCACGGTTATTACGCTTCTTTATATAGGTTGAGGTGACATGCTCATTGCTAATTCTTTACCATAAAACACGTCACTAACTAAATAATGTACTTAAACACATATGAAGTGCGTGTCAAACGACATTAGTTTCGGTTCAGTCATTTATAAAAATAGTTGTTTTTTCGTTTTATGCTACCTATCACAATTTTCTTAAGATACAACAAATAAAAAAATATAATGGAAGCTTATTTATTTTTATTTCGAAATTAAAATTTATATTTACGATCTCATGTTGTAATTTCAAGTTTCGAATTTGATTAAAACAATTTAACTTTAATGCATATTGCCTCAAAGTACGCGAGAGTGCAAGTGTTGTTCTTTCTCAGAAACCTTTTATTACCCTGTGGTTATTATCATACACCTACTACTTAGCTTAAGTTCGTACTGGTAAATATTATTTTACTAATAAAGTATAATGTAATCTGTCTAAGTAAGAAGATATGAGTGTCAAATAACATACTATGAAGCTGTGGAGCACTTGCTTTTTCCTTCGCTCAAAATAGAATATAAAATCCCAAAAGTGTTTTATAGTAAATCATCACAATGTACGAATACTTTCACAGTTCGTGGGAATAGCAATCCAATTTAACTACAACTTATACAAGAACCCGTGAGAGCAGCCGGCTTAGCCAAAGGCAAGCAACCTAAGCTTTACGCAGCCATTGTCATCCGACCTTGAGCCAGATTCGACAAAGGCTTCGGAGACACCACATTTCAAGGACTCTATTATATCCTTCATTGTTATTATAAATATGTGTTCTTTAATATTCAGCCTCTTACATAAATTGGCTGCCATAAAAGCAAATATGAATTGCAATGATCAAATAAAAGTTATGAATTTTACTGTTTCAGATTCAGAGTTTATGTTTTTATTTCACATTTTTTTGTTAGAATATTTCAATTCTCTGTTTAAATAGTTATTCGGTACATAATAAGTACAAGTCTCAATTTACTAAGTATTTTGCAAATCTTCCAATACATAGGAACGTCATCATTATCAGCCTTTATTAGCATATCGCTCCTGAATAGAGACCTGCGCTCTAACTGAAAATGCTTATTTGTTGTCTACTAGAATCTGTATTCTACTTCCTCAAAAAACATTAACCTACATCTCTCTCTCACATGGTTTGACCGTTACATTAATTTTATGGACTTTAAAAGAGACTTTGACCTCTGAGTTTGTGTCGATATTTCTTTCCGAGGTAGTCAGTTAGTAATCACACGCAGGCCTTATCTAGTTTAATTAAATATTAACGTGTAAAATAGTATTTTTTAACGTATTTGCAAAATAAATATCATTAACCGATTTCAATCTCTCATGTTTTAACAAATTCTCGTATACTAGTAGTCACCTTGTGCTTGGTACAAACAGTGGCCCCACATAGCTTTTGATACAGAAACCAAATAACCTTGCAAAGCACTTCTACCAGACTGTAAGGTTGTACAACGAATGACAATTTAAGCTATATTAATTTCCAGTGAAAGTTCAAACCACCGTTTGACAATGACACATCGCGTGACACAACACATGTGCAGGGAATATACATATACGTATGTATATAGGTTATAATTAGGAGAATTGTCCGTCCGTCCGTAGGGACCGGAATAGATACCTATGAACCTACACGCGTGGGTCGAATCTAAGATTGTACGTATACATAAACTCTGCTAGGCTTGAACAGCAAAGAATAGAAGAGAGGAAGAGGGAGGCCAAAGAAAAGATGGATGGATTGTGTGAGGAACGATATGAAAGAAAAGGGAGTTAGTGGTAGTGTGACGGCTGATAGGACAGAATGGAAGAATAAAACGTGTTGCGCCGACCCCAAGTAACATGGGATAAGGGCAGGAAGATGATGAACAGCACAGATCTCTAGTACTTATCGTTGTGAGTAAAAAATATCCTGATTAAAAGATATTTCAATTCTATTAAATTAAATTAAATTAAATTGTATTCAGATTTACTTTAGCCTTAGAGACGCTGCTTGTTATTAAATATTCATGTCTACCCAGTTAGATTAAAGTGTATCGTTTCTAACCAAAACTGAGGTCCTTTTAAGATGATCAGTTGCTTGTCTGTCACAGTCGATCTTCTGTGAGATGGATGAAGATAAAGAGCGATAGAGCCAGCTTGTTTTATAAGTAGAACTAAAAGGTAAAGGTTAGACAATGTCTGTAAGTGAATTGGGTTGGGTATTATATTTTCATACCAAGTATATCACCAACCTTTATTATAAATTACCAATAATTTTCTCTAACAAAGTACTACATTTAAAATACCTAGGTTACATCAAAACCGATGAATAAACTGAGCAGCCTTTATAATATTTTAAAAACTAGTATCTACTAAGTATTTGTCCCGCGTGCGATAGGAACTTAACTTGAATATGAAAGTGAATGAACCAGCGTTATGTAAACCTGTCCTCATTTCTGGCTTCTAAACTGAAAGCTGACAGAACGTTGGAGTATGTTCTCGGTGGGTCTATCGCCAGCATTACTGTTAAACTAATTCCAGTGATACGCACTGTTACGTAATCGACGTAGCGATCCTGAAAATTAGGCTTTATGAGGGTGCTGAAGTGGCTCCGGTGTATAATGTAGCCGTGAACAGCGGAGCGGCAAAGTTATTTGATATTAACTGCGCAATGTTTGACGAACACTATAAAGTTGTGCGCCGGCCACACGAGCCGTCGCGCCGGAAATAAACCTTCTAATTTAATCGATTTAACCTAACAATAACTTCGTAATACATATAAATATTCCGTGCACGAACTAACATGGAATACAATAGACTGTATGCTACCAAATTAATAATATATTCATGTACTATTAATTTTCCAATTTCTGATAATCTATACCAAAATAATGTTCTGAATTTTAATTGCCATTCAAAAATGAGACTTGCTATGTCTCCAGCTTATTTTAACGAGTTAGCAAGTCTGATTGATGTCGATCAGCCAATGTAATTAATTCAGAAAATTATTTTCTAAAACATTTTGGCTGTAAAAACACAATAATTCAAACAGATAACGTGATACCCATTTATTTTTGGGCATCTGAACTTAGGTATTCTGAGATAATATAAACAGTATTTCGACAAAAACTAACCGGAGGTCAAAGGACACAGACATCTTGTCCTTGCACAGAACGGCAGCTATTAGGTATACATTATTTTGTTTTGGCTAGTATCTGCTTAATTGTCTCTTATTTTTTATTATTTTCTTTTAGACTAACTGTAATCGCAAGAAATTCAATACTCAATACTCAATCTTTTATTGCATTCCACATGTAGGTATTTTTAGGTGGTAAACTTATAGTTAGATCATATGGACCCTGTCGGGCACAGCAAATAAGTGAATTAGGAGAGAGGAAGCATTAGCTAATTATAAAACGTTACATAACACACTACTATACTATAATTTATTAATTAGTCTTAATTTATTTATGACTTTATAAGTCTATCATTTAGGTATTCGTTTACCGAGTAATAGCTTTTATGTAGCAGAAATTGTTTAAGTTTTTTTATAAATAAATGAAGTTTGTCTTCCTTTTTTATTTGTGCGGGCAGTTTATTATATATTTTAATCGACATTACATAGGGGCTCGAAGAGTACATTTTTAATCGAGAACTTGGTAAGTTTAATCTAGATGGGTGTCTGAGTAAATAGCGTTTATTCTTTGTTATATCATACATTATGTAGTTTTATTTCGTCAACAGACTTTTAAAACATTTGAGACCTTGTTAATTATAAATAAAGGCCGCTTTTTTTGGCTTTATCAGATAGATATTTTCCATTTCAAATAATTTAATCGGACACCGAACTAAGATTAAGGTCATAATTTGATAAAACTATTCATTCAATTTATAAAAGTACAAATTTGCCAATTAGTAATTTTAAAGATTTTAACTCAGTTTTGTAAAATAAGAATATTTAGGTTAGAAAATATAAAAGAAAACCGGAGTTCGACTTTCTTTCAAGGATTTTCTTTTCATTCGGATTAGGTAAATCTGAAAGTCAATATTGGAGTGCCGTCGATAACAGAATTTGATCATAATTTTCATAGAAGGAAGACGGTAAAAAGGTTAAAAATAACTGAAATGAATATTAATGTACTGCCGAACGTCCTAAGCAAAATAACACTTGGCACTACCTTAATGTTTAAACTAAGTAAATACCTTTCTGAGGAGCTACATTGAAGTCGTACATTTTCATATTAAAACGTCTAAAAATAACTAACGAAAATGCATTTTTTGTGTTTCTTCAGGCCACATAAAGCATGATTTATTTTCTATTTGGACATTTTTATCCTCCAGTATCCAAGGACGGGCGTGCACCGGGCTGGAGGTAATAAAATCAACGAAATGGCTTTGTTGTGCCTCCTTGAGGTCTTTTTCAAGCAAGAGTACTTAATTATAATTCTTTTTATCCGTTTATTAATCGTAAAACCACAAAATGGTGACCGAAATATGGTGTTTGTAGAGAAAGATTCTTAGAAAATTAATTTCTTTGGAACAATTATGCGTTGTTGAAACAGGTGAAGTGCTCTCATTACTGTAACGTTAATTAGAGAATAAATAGCTTTTGTGCGAGTTTGGATAGTCTCGGAGCGTAGAGCGACTCACATGCCTGAAGCTACGAGCACAAATGACGTAACTGGTACAAATGCTCCTTTTATGCTCACGCCACGAATAAATCATTTTGTTACAATAAGTATGGAAAATTATAAGTACTAAATGAATTGGGTTTTTGAAACTATATGTCTATTTAACCTCGAATATTTCCTTCATAAACTGGACCCTAATCCATTTGAACTTACCTAAATCTAACGTGATTAGGTAAGTTTACCTATATTTGTTACTTTATCAAGTTAGATTTAGGTAAGTTCAATCAAAGCATATATTGGTGAGTCTCTACCCATATAAACTCTACGTTTTCCTAAGAATGAACCTCTAGCAATGGTTTGTTAAATAACCAGCTGAAGCAATTGTATGCTTGTTATGTAAAATGGAACGTATAAAAGCGTGAAGCTACTCGTAATAAAAATATGTGACAACGCGTTCCGCAACGCTCGCAAGTCACACGAGCTCGTGCTCTAACGCACCGAGATCATTGACATGCAAAGCGGAGTCACAATGTGCATGTGAGTGCCAACAATTCCCGATTATAATATCTAAATAGCCACGAAATGGAGCCTCGACTCAGCATGCTTCAAAACTTGAATACGTACGGATCATATATTTTACTAAATTTCAGTAATGATTCAATTTGTCTACACCCACATTTTTGGAAAGCCAAATTAGTTAATGTACTACAATTACTTGCCTGCGCAATCACTTATTCTAGAGGTGCACGCTCTCGTTAACCCCTATAGGTAAGCTAAAGGTGACTGCGCCTGTGCTAGATGCACTTATCGGTGTACAATGCTGGAATTTGGATACTATTATTCAATCTACATACCAAGCAACATGGGGTGGCGTAGTTGAACAGCAGAACAAGGTAGTAACAAAACTAAACAATGCCTACTTTGATTTGTGGTTGTGAAACCATGCTCAAACAAAACATACTGCACATCCCTATCCCGCTTAGCTAAGGTTGTCAACTTGCCACCTCCGCGTCAGGTGAACAAGAGATAAACGCCACACATTCCACCCGTCAATTTCCAATAATGGTGGATGAAAAAATGCTACCTACAACGTATCGTAACGTGACAGTTGTATGCGGAACACTAATTCATCAGTGAATCCTTTTCGCTCTGACTCTTCACTTAACTATTGAACTGTTGTAACATTGTAACGTTTGTAAACTACAATGATCAAAATATTTTATTGAATAAACTTCTACTGAGGCGTGTAATTAGATAGTGATTGCGATTACTTCTCGATATCGGGAACAAATTGTAAAACTTATTTCTTTTACTAATTGATTGAGTTGAAACAACTATATAGTTTATTTATATAATTCAATCCGTGTTACCTCAGACTATTTCGCTTATCGTTCGTGTCGCTTCAGGTATATTTTCCAACTCCGATAATAAATAAACATCTTAAACATCCGCGGACGTCGTCGTCCCACTAAATATAAATCTTAATTAATATTAGTTTTAGCTACCTATACATTAGGGAATATATCTATGTGTCTCTGCGATGTATTCCCTCGTACCTATGTATTTTATCTAGATTTCTGTGATTTTATCCATGTATAATTTGTTTGGTGCAGTTCATTTATAACAATCCCAATAGTATATGGAAAACTGTTGTAGCGAAATCTTAATAATAGCTGTTTTCATTAATGTTTCAGTTTGCCTGTGGCAAATCAGTTTGCTTTTTGGTATGTTGTAGAGACCAACACCACCTAAATAACTGGTCTGTAAGAACTTGCCTTAGTAAAGCGATGTAGCTAACACAAAAGCTCAATAGATACCCTTAATAATTCGTAGAGTCAGAGATCAACATTGCAAGAAAATCCATTGAAATAGCCGGTGAATAGCGGCGGAGCGGCGGAGTGCTGGTGTATGAGGTCTGAGCCGCAAACAAAACACCGCCCGCGCCCGCCGCCCACGCTCGCTACCCGTTCTATCTTACCCTACACACCTCCAATAATTCAACCCGTCCGATGGGCACTAGCTGATATACGAGAACAAAGACCAATCCACCTCTCATTCATCCAGATCACTCCTCATCCGCGCAATCACGCCGGTCACCTACATACATCAACATGTTATAGCCAATACTGTGCCAATTCTCCTCCCAGACCAATCCAACCTTCGCCGAGATAAACTTAACAATTAATTACAGTGTGGATAGAGACCTTTCTGAATAGAGTCTGGAGGGAATGAGAAGGGAACATGATCGTCATAAAATTTACATTTCCCGAAGAATCGCCGCCAATTAGGTTAGCGGCACAATGTTGTAGCTCGGCGCGCCGACTGCTCGCCACTTCACAGCTCTATTTACATATTATTTTGATGTCGGCCGAGTTCACTCCTCTGTTGTGTCCCATACGTGCGTTTTAATTACTTCCTCGATGACAAATCCAAGTCATGTTACCTCATACTCGTACAATTACATTAACAGCAATTACGACACTTGTCTTACACAGGTACCTCTTTGTTGCGCGTACCTACGCTTTATATAATTATGACGATGCAATTGGCAACGTTTGATGTTTATCCGAGTACCACCTGTTTGGTATAGTCTGCTACAGATACGAGTTTCTAATGTTTATAATAATATCCATGCAACACCAGACTGGGAAACTAAACCACAGACAGCAATCAATTGTGTATTGAGTAACAGATGATATAATTTGCAAGCGGCGTATAACCGCAGAGATCACTTATTTTTAATCAAACGTCATTCGTGAAATTAATGCAATCTTTAGTTTAATGCTTATGTCGATGTAGCCTACAAGTTGAGTGCTTATAAATTAAATAAGTACTTTGAGTGATGGGCATTAAAGTGATAATTAATTTATTTATTTTACGAGGGACCATAACTAGACAATAATTCTAACTACACTTTCTGAGTGGGTTGAATATAAGCTTTATTTCAAACAAGATAACGTAATAAAAATGGTAATTAAGTCACAAAGAAGCGAAGTGTTAATTCCACTTCAAGCTTTGGTCAGTTTAAGAACATTTCTATAAAAGTTGCTGAAGTGGCTTTACTTTCAGAAAGTTTAGCATAAAGTAAAGGTTTGCCAAGTAGGTTGGTAGTACAATGAAGACATTGCTGCTGGCGGAGCTCGTCATATCATTTACATCCACAATGTCTCAACTTATTGTGTTCTCCTCTGACGCTATACATACGCTTAGCAGAAGAATAACATATTCTTTCAGTATTAATAAATAATTCATAATTCGGTGAAGGCGGTATATTGATATACCTAGTTTAAATAGTAGACGTACCTACACGAGAGGGCAATACCCGGCCGAATACTTATGTTATTTCGGAGAAAATACTTAGTTTGATTGGTACAAATAAAATGTAAAAATGTTTCATGAGACATTATGCTGATGTGGCAAGTGATAATAAACACGCGTCGTACTTCATCGCTTTTCAATTATCTCAAACGTGAAGATTGTCGACACCACGTCGCGGCGCTGATAAACGTCTGCCATGACACCTGTCGCTACTTATTGCCCTTCTCAAACATCACATCGTCGTTATTAGACACAAAAACAGATTTTTTCCTAAATGCATTCTATTAAATAAAAATACAGTGGCGAGACGCGAGTTTACAAAATTAATGCCACAAATTACACAAATCAAGATGAACCTATGAATTCAGAACAACTAGCAGAACATTAAAACTAGATACATATCACAGTTTAATTAAGCACACAGCTTTTAGTGGAATTTTGGCTGATAAGATCCTGAATATAAAAGCCGTTTTCCAACGAATTAATATATGAAATATGTATACTGCTTCACTCAAGTTAATGAAATTGTAACACAATCAGATTAACAGCCGACGATAATACTTCAAATAATTTATATTATAAGAATTATATTTCTGTATGATTGAAAGAGTATACAATATGATCTATAATAATAAAAATCGGAATCATATCTGAAATGTAATCTCAAAAGTTGTAGCTCATGGGACGCATCGATTCTTCTCGACCTTTGTATGGAAGGCTTTTAGAAGGAAAATGAAATCCCTGAAGCACCTAAGAGTTGAGTCATATGCGTAATAGATGGAACATGACCTCAAACAATTTACACGAATAAAAAAACGTGGCCATATCACTTCACCGATTTATACAAGCTTACTGAGCAGGATACCGTACATCTCGGCTTATGTTGTTACGCTCGACTCTGGCAGGAAAATATAGCCGTCGTAACACCAGTCACGTACGTGGTTCGTTACTGCTCTTCTTAGCTAAACATAATATATACAGTATTTCATTATATTTTAATGAACCGAGAAATAACTTCACACCGTAGACCCGTATTAATTTGACAAAAGTTTCAACCCGAATATAGTTTTACGATCATTTTATTTCAGTATAAAAGTATTGTATTTACTTGCGTAGTTTCTTGGTTAAGCAGCGTGTTGCGTGATACGTATAATTGAATTGAAACCCGCATCAAGTGGAATTATTGTGGGGACACGGAACAGACCAATTTACTGAAGCGCACGTACCGCGCACCGCGCACCGCGCACCGCGCACCGCGCACCGCGCACCGCGCACCGCGCACCACGCACCGCCGCGTCGAGGAGCTCGGCGGTGGTGGCCGCCGTCGAGGACACTCTTGATGCTCCACTTTCTCACCAAGTGACGTCGTACGAAAATACTTTGATATTCCACCTAAATCAGGATAAATTAAAACGTAACAAACTCAAGATGACGCTCCTTTTTAACCGACCTCAAAGAAAAGAGGCTATTATTTCTAAGGTTTGCTAAACGTAGAAAGAAAGGTCTGTCACGATGCATTTTAAGCCGTTTGTGGAGCCAGGAGAATCAAAACAATCTTTACATTCCACTACCGGGTTCACTAATGGGCGCACTCTCCTAAGCTTCTCGAATTTTATACAAAGCAATTAAAACCGGTTCAACTTGTACAGTTCTAACTAAATGCCAGTTTTATAAATATGTAGCAGGTTATTTTTGGCAGCGTCGTTACGGTGTCCATCAAAGTAAATTGTTGCCACGATCCTTCGTCTTCAGGTAATTACCCCATCTAAAACGCCCATAATGGTTAGAATGTTGTAGTTGAAGTTTTCTAACAATAGAAAACCGAACCTTTTAAAATTAGTCTTAATTTGTGGTTCTGTTTCAAGTGTTATTTCTGAACAATAAATTATTTTAGACTGCTTGAGCTGAAAGGGGTCTCGTTCACAGCTGTTGTCCATCACCCTCACACACGCACCTCAGGAGGATGAAAATGAGTCACGGCGGCAATAAACACACGAAATCGTAAACCTGCAGAACAAATACATATTAAGAAAACATTTGGCGTTCCAAGTCAGGTCCGTGTAAATTCGGCGCGCGGCTAAGGATAATTTAATTCCTCCATTCATGGAGGTGCGAATTTGCAAGTGCGTATCGGAGGGCGCGCCGCCGCCCCCCCCCCCCCCCACCTGAAGCCCCCCCCACCCCCCCGAGCCCTCAGCACCCGCGACCCTCGCGATGACGTCAACGGCCCACCGCGCACCACCCGATTATAAATATAGCCACGCCACAGGTTTCGGCCCTTATAGCATTCAGTGTTCTTACATTAGAAAGGCTAAAATACATTATTATTTCCTATCTTTCTATATATAATTACGCCCCATCGATTGTGATTGAATACCCTAAGCTAGGACTTGGCTGTCTACTTCCACGCCAAGTAGTGGGCGTTTCATGGAGGTTTAATATATGCACGTTCAACGCTACAGACAAATTACCACTCGTTAAACTAGTTAACAAAACATGATAGGTTTCTAATAAGATTGTCCAAACTTATTCTATATACAAAACAACCCATGTGTTTGACTTGGAGCCTTTGCTACAATTTAAGTTGGAGTAACTAATCAACAAATTGAGTAATTTGATTTCGGGAACCTTGGGTAAATCCTCCTTTAAAAGCATTCTTCGCTTTGACCCTTTAGCCTTTGGAAGTTCGAAGTGTAAGAACTTATAATATCGGAGTTATTAAATTAGTGTATTGAAGTGGAACTACGTCGGCTGGCGTTCGAGCACTGACGACTTTCTTAACAAATTCAGTGCCAACGTCATGGCGCCGCGCTGGGGTGTATTGACGCGGACTAACTTCTGAAGCTCAAATCGCCGCCAATTTCATTTCAAGTGTGTTGGGCACAGATTCGCGCGTACCTAAAGTATTTCAAATAAAAAAGTAACACAGAATCTTGGAAAATTTCCCCCTTGCTGGTTTTATCTTCCTTCTTGGAATTTTGGTATTCCCAGTTAAAAGAAAGATTCAGCTGAAAGATTCTTTAAGGTACGCTAATACTTTTCTATACGTCAGTATGTTATGGAGAGACTCTGTGCCAACATTAGTTTTTGCGCCCTCGCACACCTTTACAGACAGGACGGATAAATTGATACTATCCATATATTATATCCTACCCATTATCTTGGAGCCCACGCTAACTTTTCCTGTGGTTCCTGGTAAAGAATAGTCAAACCTTTCCCGTGGGTGTGGTAAAAGCGATTACATCAATAATAAGGGTAGCACGACCTCCTAATGACAACAAATTGTGGAGCTATCTGTATACCGTTCGCCAACGATGGTGATTGTTACAACGTTCTCTTTGATAAATGTATCTGTCATTTGTCCCACGTTTTAGACCATTTGTATCGTGGATAGATTTTTTAATCCTGTAGGATAAGATAGACCAAGTTCTGTGTTGATTTAAAAAAACATCACATTATTCAAATTTTTGACGCATCTAAGAAACAAAGGAGCATCCTACTAACATTATAAATGTGAATGTTTGTGTAACAATCAGGCAAAAACGGCTGAAGGGATTTGGATGAAATTTGGCTCACATGTAGTTCATATACTGGAATGAGACATAGGCTACTTTTTATCCCGGTAAGTGGCATGGATTAATGAAGACTGAGGAGGAACTGGAAATTCAAAGGATTCACAAGTACCAGTAGACCAGAAACATCAAGTAACAGGATACCTGAAACCTGGTAGACCTGGGTAGGTGTAGGGTAGGTGCAGGGTAGGTGGAGGATAGTTAGGTAGCCAGTTGACGGGAGCGAAGCCGTGGGAGGCAGCTAGTTTTAAATAAAGCATAAATAAATATATATTACCAGTCCCCTTTAGAACCAATGACAACACATTTATCTTAAGATGTATGTCTGAATAAGAAGAGATAAGAAACGTCATCGGCCAGGTTCTTATAATTTAAATATATTTTTAGAAATCCTGCTAAAATGGTTAAAATTGAATACTTCAGGAATCACATCGGTGTCTGTTTGTGTTTGAAACTATGTAAAATTCTCGTACATTACTTTCGATACTTCAGTCAATTACACAAGTTGAGTTCAACTTTTACTTGTGCGATGTGTTTAAAAGTAATATGAGCATTAATACCAACAAAGATAAAACACAATTAAGTCATGGCTTATAAAAGCATTTCTTACCAATCTTGCTTTACTATTTCCTACATTAAATGCTATTTCTGTATTCACAGTACAAATAAAACTAACACTAGCAGTGCGTACACAAAGTTGAGTTCTACTCAACTCTCTCTACGCACTGCAAGTGTTAAAGTTTTATTTAGAGAGAGAATTCAGTTGCAGCAGCTCTTTTTCTTTCTTTTCTTTTTCTTTCAGTATACTTTAGCCTCGTCTTTCATAAATCAACAGCTTTATGAGAGCCACATGATAACAAGCTATTAGTATAACATTTCCATTAGACCTTATAATTAATAGTGCCTCTATTGCTGATAGTTAATTAATATTTATAAACCGCCGTGATGTTACATAAGCCCTTTAAGCATTAACGGAATCAAACCGACTACACTTACCATGATACATTCGTAACGCGACAGATTATCATAATGATAGGTAAAAGCACCGGCAACACACCGGTGTGCGCCGAATTAATCGCGAATTTAGTGTTTATTTACCTATGACATAAGATTTATTTTTTATTTGGGAATTTCCACATGTCGGGCCCGGAGTCGTTAATTGCTGATTTTAAATAAACATTAAAAAAACAGAGCTGTGAGATGTAAATGGATATTGTCGGATCACTGGATTGTAGATTATTCATCGTCAGACACCTCCAAGAAATTGTTACGCAACAATTAGCGTTGATGGATAGACGTCTCACTGAAACGAATTGTATTTGTGCGCTAACCCAAAACTAATTTCGTATTCATTATTAGGGTAAGAAGAATAGTCTTGAGAAACATTTGCTATTTACTTGTAACGTTACAATAACCGAGGAATTAAAGATTAACGAAGTCCTAATCATCGCGCTTTTATAATGTGTGATAAATTATGTAAATAATACTTCGTTATCAGACGAATTATGAAGCTCATCAGAGGCTTAATAATGTGAAGAGGAAAGATAAAGTAGCGAGCAGCGTCCCGGTCAAGAGCCAAGACTAACCGCAATTAATTTACATTACAAAATTAGCAATTAGGATATCATATGCCGAAAGTTGCTTCTGATTCTATTGCGTTATGGAGGCCTATTAGGATTGTTGTATTGAGACAGACGGAAACTGTAATCGTGTAGACAGTAGTTTTCACTACTAAATTAAACATTAAGCTGTATGACATGTCAATAAATTGTTTATCTCATCAGAACCAGATTAAACGCATGCACGGCCACAAACCAATCAATCACCATAAATCTCCACTAAATGTGATTCATAAACCGACAGGCATCTGTGAAAGCGACACAAACGCATGCATACTTTATACCTATATAGCGGCACTGAGCCGTGGGCGTAGTATAGTAATCAGTCACCAGTTAATACCAGTGTGACATTAAAACCTACGCGACACAGGTGGCACGTGGCTTCAATTTACAAACGATTGCCATATTCACACCACACTAATAGTGATGGACACTCTCCAACGAAAAACAGCTTCACCATTCATGCACACACACCTAGGTGCTACAGAAAAGAGACGTTGCTAGTTCTTTATTCCGTAGCCCAGTCAGCGCAGACTATTCTTAGATACATTTCAGCATATCAAATAAGGTGTAAATTAGTTTAGGTGTAGGAGTAGTATTAGTGCTCTTCGTGAAAGGACTTGTCAGGAGAAGTGCTACAATTTCTGCGCTTAGCAACATTTTCTGTCTAGCTAATCTATCTAAAAATATAAAAGCGAAAGGTCACTTACTCACTCACTCACTCATCACGAAATATCGAAAACCGCTTGACTTATAACATATGAAATTTAGCAGAGTGGTAGTTTATAGTTAGTAGACGTCCACTAAGAAAGGATTTTTGGAAACTTTCCCCGAAAAGGGGTGAAGTGAAGGGTGGAAGTTTGTATGAAAAATCTTATTCCTTAGACCACTTGAAACTACTTTTTCTTCTCTTCTACTTGAAACTTGGTACAAATACCTTACCTAAGTGAATTATAAAGTTTGTCATCATTAATTTTCAGCACTAGCCGCAATATTTAGAGATTTAGAGGGTGTTTAAGTTTGTATGGAAGAATCTTAATCCTTGGGTTTACAAACTTGAAACTTGGCATATACTGACCTAATTGAATATAAATAATTTCACAATTCATTTTTCAAATTATCCTCTTATGGGTTTTCGGGGGGTGTTAAAGATTGTTTTTAAGAATAAATGCTTGGTCCGATAAAATTGAAACTAAAGGTATTAACAATCTTGATAAAAATGAGAAAAACGTGCATTTGGATTTTTCTAAAATCAACCTCTGAAGGGGTGTAAAGGGCTGAAACGGATCTAATCTTTTTCATATTCAACCCGCAACGGGTGAAGGGCGCACCAGTTGCGCGGATCATATGGCATCAGCAGTAAAAAAGCCCGCGTAATTAATGAAAACTGTTGTGATTAATTTTCCAAAACTGCCCTTTAAAGTGGGCAAAGGGGGCGTTACAGTTCGTGGAACAAATACTAAATCCACGCGGACGAAGTCGTGGGCGAAGTGCTAGTGATGTGTTGGTTGAGGTACAGGCACATGAAAAATTTTAACATTGCCACGTGCACGGTTAGAGCACCTGCTAAGCCTATTATATATTGCTAATGCCACAGCAAATGTCCGCAGAGATAGCATATCATCAAGTGTAACGTTTGTTGGTTGTCCACTCAATGACGCTGTACCTCGGCACGTTCCCAATTTTGAAGCTCATGATTTTACCAAAAGTATATTAGGTTGAACTTATGAATAATACTAGAAAGAACAAAATGAACTGAAAGAAGAAGACTATTACATTGTGTTTAGTTAAAACTTTCGAACAAGTTTTGACAATACCAAAGTTTTCCTTTTATGAACAAAGCCAGTTCTGTATTTTCCCAACCATTTTTGGTTTTCCCTAGTTGTAAAAGCGTCAGTGTTTTAGATTTGGCTTAACCGGTGTAGCGTAGTGAATAGACGCCAATGCCACGCTATAAAGCAAGCGGATTAGTGAGCACAGAGCCGCTGGGCAGTACCGGCGCGCTCCCAGCCGTGACGCTTCCGTCACCGCCGCGCCGGCCAGATATGTTATTAACCTGTTACCCTGTCGGTTGATAAAGTCGCTGTTGTCACAACTCTCCAGCGAGTAGCAAACCTTGTCGCAAACTCACCACTATCCCTTTATATGTTCATAATTTATTGTCACTGAACTAAGCTTTCCTCACGCTTTAAGCCGACAACTTTGTGACTGTTCTGCTAAAGTAAACATTTGTAAACATCACAATCTCATATATGAGAGATGCTTTTACAACGAAGATGATGATAACAAGTTTCCTCGCGCACGTTCAAGACGTGACTCTAGTATGAAATCTGAATATTTTACTCCACAAATAAAACTGCTAAGGCTGAGATGAGATGTAAAATATCAACATACTAAATAATACTGAATACATTCAAATTTTTCTATGGAAGTACCTATCCAATCATAAGAACAATATTTGTTGAAAGATCCCACCGCGACAAACAATCAAATTTGGTAGTCATTGAATATTACACTGCGACGACGGTGCCGGTGGTACATGAAACAAGTAGAGCGAAAGCGTGTAACATAAATGATAGTCAGCGATCAGTTACGTTGTTTGTAATTCATTACGGGTTATTTAATATTACTTCGCGCTTATCTTCAGACCACCTTACAAATAAGATTAAGGAAAAAGTTTTACACTGAAAGTCGCCGTAGAACAGACGCGAGAGCCGCACTTAGACCACAGTTAATTTGTTTTTATTGTAAAACTTTCCACATTTTCAGTATCCTCAACGGTAATGTCTGCGGCATGTTGTGTTGGCTCTAAATCAGTGCCACGTGAATCCTATTACTTTAGTCTACGAATAAACTAGACTTCATGTACTTACGTCGTATGCATTCGTAAACAAATGATTCTACAATTCACTAATTCGGCACCACGGCACCACTAAAGCAGTACTGAGAACACGCTTAACTATTCAATTAACTTCTTTCTAGAAATGTTAGGACGGAATTCTCAACACAAACAATATTCCGGTCAAGCGCAGAAAGGTAGTTAAACTTTGTTATCTGTCGTATTGTTTATCTTACAAATCATTCTGCTCGTATAAAATCCAATTTACAGTAATCAGATCTTTTGTACGTAGAGAGTGAAAGTGTTTCACTGAATGAAATTGAATCTGGTCAATTAGTTTATTGTATACGTAAATATACATTATTTGTTTGCTATTATTAGTTTAAGGCATGGGTGTATGGCAAATTACTTTCTTTTACGAAATCATTTCCTTGAAAGTGCACATGAATTTTTTATAGGCATAACGTCAATGTCAATCTCACAGCCTGATAGGTAAAAATGGCTTTTCCTGCACTCTTTCGTCATTCTTTATATTGTTTCCAAATATTTTAAATTTGTTTCAGATAACGGAGTCAACAAACGTCGTAAAATCAGTCTCATCCTGAGACCTCTGAACTGAAGCGGAAAAGGAAAAGGTCCGTCTATAAGCGGTGGAGGTCGAATAATGTGGTCGGGCATGCGCCCAGCGGGTGCTCTCATCGTGTTGTGTACTTAGTAGCAGGCGATGCCCGTGTGGCGGGGGGCGCGGGCTGTCAGCATGCACGTGTGCTGCGTGACCACGGTGCTGGCGGCGCTGGCGCTGCGCTCGGCGGCCGAGCCGGCGCGCCGCTACCCGGCCGAGTGGCGCGGTGGCCGCGAGCTGGCGCGCGCGCGCCCACTCAGCGAGCTGTTCGAGGCCGAGGGCGCCGAGTATGCACACGCGCCACCGCCGCTACCGCCCGGTGCGCTCAGCAGCGAGCGCCGCCGCACGCGCACCAGCAAGCGTGCGCCGCACCAGCTGCCCTCAGAGATAGCCAGCCAGATGATGTTGCGAGCCTCGCGCTCCAACCGACCCTATGATGTGCCCCAAATTGGTAAGTACCTAGCCTACCTACGATATTACCTATACAGTTCTGCAAGATACCTACTTAGGTACGCTACCATCAAATTGCAACACCGAGATGAAAAGCAATTTTATTTATTGAACACCTTAAGCACACAAACGTACAGAGGCGGACTTGATGCCTAAGGCATTCTCTACCAGTCAACCTTTGGTGATACAGAGAAAAGTGGTAGGTGTAATATAAAAAATTAAAAGCGATTGATAATTAAGTATTGAAGTACAACCATTTAAATTTATACAGACATGGTAGGAACAAAAATAAGGTGACTATAACTATACCCATACACACACTTAAATAAAAGACTCAACTAAAACTAAAAGTAATCTAAAACATGGCGTCGAAAAATTCCTCCGCATCGCAGGCCATTGCCACGTTGTATGGCAATGCTTATCCTTTGTCCGAGGCAAAAGCCAGCCCTAGGGTCACGCGAAGTGTCAACTAAGCGTCTTGACAGATCTTTAAACAAGTAATAAGCACTCGGACCCCACGACCCGAGAGTTTCAACTCCAAACGGCTCGAAAATATAACTACCTACAAGGTTATTATATTTCCGCCGCTTGAGATTCATTAGATACCATTTAAATAAATAATATACATATATAAACTATACATACTATATTATATGGATTTACTTTTAATTTAGCTGCGCGCCGTCAAATATATAATAAAGACTCAAATCACCAAGATAAATATGTACACGAAATACTTAAACAACTAAGTAGTACAAATAGATAATTGGAAAACATTAGCGCTGTGATGATAGGTACTACTGCCAACTTCTTACGAATGTGTTCGCGAACTTTAACTTTGAAGGTTAATCGGTTGGTGGCCATCCTGATTTCCAGGAGAGCGCATTCCACAGAGAAATAGACTGAATGAAGAATGAATAAAGTCAGTACGGTGAGTGGGACATTCAAGGAGGCGGTTATTTGATGAGTGTAGATTTCGATTGTGGCTGGCACAAATGTATTGAAAGTGAGGGGCTAGATAACTGGAGGAGTTGTAAGAGTCAAGAAAAGAAAACAAGGTAGTTAGAGCCGTTAACTCTCTGCGCTCGCGTATGAGCAACCACTTTAGAAGCGACCCATGGGCAGAGACATGTTTCATGCAGCAATGCATATTTTATGCAGATTAAAAACGAATCGACTGCAGTAGTTCAGAAGACAGTCAAGTTTGTTGAGGAGATCTGCATTTAGGTCATAGTAACACACGTCGTCATAATCGACGATAGGAAAAAATAGGGTTTGTACAAACATTGCCTTCGTGTTTGATGGTAAAAAGATTTTCAAACGATACAGGGCCCGCAGCGTTCCAGTAACCATCTGACTTACACTAGCGACTTGAGTACGCCTTAAAGATCCTTCACATCAGCGCTAAATGGGACAAACGTACAGTCGAACAGGACATTTTCCAAAGCTGTTTCATCCACTTTAGCGATGCTTCGAGAACTCCCAATGATGATCGCCTAACACTTGCCAGGGTTTCACCACCAAAAAAAAAATATCAACTTATATTTAGGTATATTAAAAAAGTATTTTGTTAAAAATTTGCGCTTTCCTTTAGTTTGCCATGTGTAATCACTTCCCAGAATTTTATTCTTGTTTGCGAAACTTTCGGATAATACAGGTTTTTTTTCAAAGTCTACGTGTTTAATTCCTGCCTAGGAATACTTACCGATTTTTCAAAAATCTAATGACGCAGTTTTAGTTTTCATCAAAATCGGGCTCGAGACTCCTTTAAGTGTTTTTCGATATTCCTCATAGTTTCGGATTTGGCCATCCACGCACACTTTAAAAATTCATGAGCACACTGAAAAATGTTGTAATAATAGTACAATCTGTACTCCACTATCTGTACTCCACTTTGTAATTTCGAAACAAGTGGAAGCTCGAACAAATAGAGTTGCAGGCACGGTCGAGAGCGAAGATTAGGGATGAATGCCTCCCACTAAGTTGTGCTTATATTAGAAAGTTATCACGTTTATATAGGTACCTTAAAGTTAACAGAGTTTGGTTCAGAGATTCGCCCTTGTTACCAGAGTATTTACAAAGTTATAATCTACATACATCAACTTACTCGTTCATATTGCTAAGCCTATGCTCATAAATAAAACTATTGAACTGAAACAGCGTACGCCCCACACTGTACCTAATAACTTCATCGGTAGTCGATCTACGACAATTGAGCATCATAATTTAGGCTTACGGTGGCATGAACAGGTGCGGCAAGTGCGGTTGAAATCCCGAATGCATTGTCCGTTCCCGTATTCCGCATGACAGCTGACAATATTCTGTCGGCGACAGAGTCCGTCACACCTCTGTGCTACTGCGCCGACTGCGGCTAATTATAAGTAGCTGTGTGACGTGACCCTCCTCTAGGGTAGCATTTAGATTCGCATTCGGGATACGCGACAGTATTTGGAATTAAATACCATTGACATTTGACATTATTGTTTAGACTCGAACAGACCAAACCCGTACCAATTATTTAAACTTTAGAAGTAGGTACTATAAAATTTTAACATGATTAAAATGTATTTTTTGGCTACATCGTGATTAATAGAAATAGGTAATTCTACTTACGTATAAGCTACAATACAACCTTCAGGCTTTCACGACTCACTGACGCAAAAGGATATGCGGCTGATACACTCTCAACCGTACTCATGAAAGTTAATGAACCATTAACTAACAATCACTTGAGGGTACCCCATATATCTTTCCACAGTTCAGAGTGGCACTACACGATATTTCGTCATAGAGTTGCTCTGCTTTATTTGGGGTATCGTAAAATGAGTAAGTACCTACTTCTTTACAGAAATCTTCATTATTTTTATTTCAATTGTCGACACATCTATTTACCGTTTGTTGAAAACTCGTGATTGCATGTTGTTATTTTCTTATCGTTTCACTGATAATTCAATAGGTATGGAAAATTCAGAGTTAACAGCCATTCTGATAAGGTTTACAAGTATTCTCTATTGGCCGCTTTCTATAATATATCTCAATCCCAATCTTGATCCCGATCCTTGTCCGTAACCAATCAAAGGTGAGGATTGTGTGGTGAAGGACACAAACTCGGCCGTTGATTGGTTACAGACAAGGATCGGGATCAAGATTGGGATTGAGATATGTTATAGAAAGCGGCCGTTAATGAACACCTGACAAGCTCTCACACCTCCGCTATAACAAATCATTCTCTTTCCATCAGGTTTAATTTACACACATTTCACCGATTATTTCACCATGCTGCTCAGTTTTAAATGTTTAGTAAAAGGGCCTTGCGATCGCCACCTCGGCTCTTAACGGCGATTATACAATAGAACCAACTTACGTAACTCAAAGAAATCCCAAACAGATAAAACAGTACATATACTCATGCAATAAAATATCCGAAGTTTTAACAAAATCCTATTCATTTCCATATAGTTATAATTCGCATGTTTACAACCAATTATGGAAACCACAGAAGCTTTCTTTGAAATGAAAACGTTAAAATAATTAAATACATACCTACAAACTCTAAGCAATGCGACATTTTTTAGTTTTAACATTATTATTCTTTCGACCTTTAAACATTCAAATTAAGACTAATTCAGTTCATTTCGTTATTTAACGTTTACTTAACTACCCTGTTTAGATTGGAACAGATTTTCAGGTATGGTATTGAAGGGTTGAGTGAATGAATGTTTTGAAGAGAGGACGTTCAGTGTGTCGGGCACACATTCATGTATTATAGAGGTGTCGGGAAGGTGGCACGTAATGTGTGAGCCAGCAGCTCGGCAGCTCGGCAGCTCGGCAGCTCAGACACGTAGCTACTCTTCGATTGAGAAGCGACGCACCACGTACGAGCCTGAAACGTGACACCCATACCAATTCCCACGGCCGTATTTATTTTTTCTCCTCGGCAAACTTTTATTCTAAATATAGAACGCGATATCGTCTCAATGGCTACATTATCTCAATTTTATCAGAACAATAATCTGGTATTGTTAACGCCCTGCCATTTTGGGTATCGTCATCTGCATGAATACGATGCTGAAACGTTACTTGATGTAAATTATTTCATACATGCAGAGCGCATAGTTCCCTTTCAGTTGTAATTTAATAGCCGCTTAGAGACCATCGGTCTCCAGTCGCTGAACTGACTGCTCCGTAAATGAATTATTTCGCTCTGCAACATAAAGAGAGCGCTTTATAGAGACAGATTCTTTTTCTAAATCAACTAAAGCGTGTTAATCTTGTTATCTTCTACTGCTTTCACACAGCTCTCTGCTAAACAAAGTATTCCTAAGGAAAATGGTACGTCGAGAAACCGTCAGTTGATCTGAAGTATACTCAGCGGCAATAATACTCTCCTGCTTCCTCTATAGCCATCGTCCCTACTGGGCAAACAGATATTTTCTAATCATGGAATTTGTGATTGCAACTTAAAAGGATGCTCCTGTCTATCAATTGATTGAATCACAGTCGTATAAAACCCGATGAGTTTGAATTGACAGCGCATTCAGTAAAAGATACCTCAAGAAAATATAAGTTACCTGAAATAATTAAACAAAAAAGTCAGATTCATTTGGATTATCAAAAAAGATAAAACGATTTTTGGTACATAACCGAAATCAGATATCCTTTCTTCATTATTTTTGTAGTTAGTTCAGAAGTAGTGAACGCTAGCGTTTTTCACCGATGTAATTATTGAACACTTAGGATATGTTTTCTCGCGGCCGAGTTAGTGACCTTTTCAGAAGTGGAAATAACTTTTTAATAATGGCACGCGTTTTTGTTATTATTTTATGTAACGCTAACTCTCAACAAGCCTGTGCTAAATCCGCGTTTTCAGTTAGGGTTCCAGTTATGGACCGGGATTTGGAAAAGTGCCCAGACACTGACAAAAGGCTCCCGTTACTTGTAACGTTTCGTCACTGACGACATGTGGGCTACAGTCTCGTACAGCTAGCTAAGTACCTCGACGAAGCATTTAATAATTGAATACGCTTGGCTGTTACTGATTATTTTTTATGTTTAATTGAACCACGAAATCAAAAATACATAAAAAACTAGCTTTTACTCGTGACGTAGTAATTTGAGGGAATTCTTTCTAAGTGCTCCCCTACACTCCCCAAGGAACCTACATGCCAAATTTCAGCTTTCTACAACCAGTTGTTTCGGCTGTGAGTTGTCTGCCAGTCACTCAGTCACTCAATCGCTAAGTAACGCAAGAGTTTTATCCCTACTTTCCTACTAATCCCTACTAATCCTATAAATGCGAAAGTAACTCTGTCTGTCTGTCTGTTACGCTTTCACGCTAAAACGGCTGAGCAGATCGTCATGAAATTTACCATGACCCCTTTTAAAATATTGCGTTTATTCTGTTACACGTTGCACATTCAGTGAAGGCCCTTCTGACATCTGAGATATTCTGGTTGTTGTGTAATTTTCACCCACGCCTCGTATGAATACTGGCGTATTCAAACGAGGCGGGTTCAAAATTACAACAGGGTGATCACGACTGTGTCGCCAGAATAGATAATAACAATGTAGCGACCATCTGCAATACTATACTAAGATACCTTTTGTATGCTCGTATACACAATACATTTTTATAAATACTTGTGTGACTGGAAAGATTTTTATTTGAGTTTGTGTCATCGTGGTGAAAGATTAGTCAGCAAGACTCTTAGTTACCGAGTGCTAGCTGTCCAGGGTGCGCCGGGCGGTGGAATCGCAAACGATATTCGGGGAGGCTCCTTTCACGCACCCCAAGATTTTCATTTCAGAATGCATAACTTGTTTGTGATCATTAGACACTTAACAGTCTTATTCATAAGAATCCCTTAAAATAAGTTTATAACGTTCATTAGTTAAAATGCTCATAATAAGTACTAATAAACGTATTATAAAGTTCTTTAAACATTAACGATCAATAAACCTTCCAATGCTAAGTTGACGTTATTAGATATTTTAGCGTTATTATATTGTCGTTCTGACGTTTAATTCATAGTAAAAAGGTTTGAAAACAAGTGTGGTATATTAATTAATTACTGGTGCGTGATGTTTATCAATGAATAATGTCTCTATTATCTCCACAAGCGAGTAAAGTAATTAAAAAGAGGCAAACAAGTGAAAATTGGCTGAAGAAAGTCAAGTTTTGTACAGCAATTCATAATAAAATTCGTATAAATACCCAAATAAAACTGAAGGCAGCTCTGCCTTCGGTTTTCTTTGGGTAAATTAATGCAAGCATATTATGAGGATTAGCGGTGACCCACCATCATTTCCAAATCCGACCAAATGATAGTTCCAGAGATTAGCGCGTTCAAACAAACAAACTCTTCAGCTTTATTATATTAGTACCTATATAGATTAGCTTCTGCCAGCGGGTTGGCCCTTTTTAAAGTTGGATATTATCCCAAATATCCTGTTCTCCATGGTCCAATCTAACTGTATGGTAGGCGCCAGATAAATGCGCAATAACGGTCATTGACCCATACACATTTATTGATTTTTTTAATATCAAAATAAGAAATAAAGCTGTCCTAAATCGACTTCTATCGGGATCCTTTACGTTCTCTATTAATGAAAAACGGTTCATAATTTATTGTTCGGGTGTCTACGAAGGATGGGGAAGTTCAATGTATTTTATCTACACTGACAACGTAATGTTCCAAATATGAGTTCAAAAACGAATGCATAAACATGTCCTTTTTTTTCGTGGATAGGTAAAATTTAAAAAAAAAATCATTACAGTTCAACCTTTTCCTTCGATTTTTAAACAACTGCATCATAAAATAACTTTTTAATTTTTATAGCACACTTTTACTTTTTAATTTATTGGCGCGGGCTCATTGACTTAAGTTAATGAGCCAGCTTTTATCTTTGTCTATGGAGACGCGCACTGCGCAGTCATTCGACTACGCAATGAGAATATCCGCCATATTGGAATAAACTATTTTTCCACTTATTTTATTTAAACTGTATGAGTGAAGATAAAATAGTGTATGCAACGGCATATAATTGGGTATTAAAACACTCGTGTGATGCTATTATCACACTCGGCTACGCCTCGTGTGATAAACCCACACTCGTGTTTTAATAACCCCTTTTATATGGTCGTTGCATAAGCTACTATTATTGCATGTTTATCTGGCGCCTACCATATACATCAAATCATCAAAATTCGTTTAAAACGTAACACACAGTCAGACAGACCTATTTCCACATTTCTACATACTAGCTGCCACCCGCGACTCCGCCCGCGTGAATGTATAAAATTATCCCAAGCGAATAAACTCCCTGGATAAAAATATCCTATGTGTTATTTCAGACTATAATATACCTTTGTGCTTTGTGTTTCATCTAGATCCGTTCAGCCGTTCTGACGTGATTGAACTTCAGAAGGGCTGAACGGATCTTTCCAAACTTTTACATTTAAATATTAGTATAGAACTATAGTTAAAGTATTTATAATATCTACACTATTATCTATAAAATTCCTGCGGGATATTGTTAATTCTAATTCTATCGTATACTACCACTTCCAGTTCTAAGAAATCCGTTTATAAATTCTCAGGAAGCTCTTTAAAACCTTTAATAACAGACGAGATAAGAGATTTGATGAAATTGCCGAGCGCTCGCGCCGTGCGGAACACCTGGTGGCCCTGCTTTTGTCATTGTATTAGATTTCAGATAGAGACACGAATCTCTTAATCAGGGTTGCTTCTTGCTATTTTTTAGTAAATTTTCATAATTTATAGATCTATTTAAAGACAGATAAGTCACTGTTAGTCTTAGTTAACATAGACAACTTTTTGAAACATCTAAGGCTATCTACATTCGTTTTATTCAGCTATCCATAACACTCTACGGCCTTTCTAGACTCTATTTTCTAATAGCTGTGTCGAATTGCCAATTCAATGCTTTCAAAAATTCATTTTCTATTATGTCAGTCATCAAATAGATAGAGCAAAAAAAAATAAACTAACGTCGAATAATATCTTTTAAAATTGGCATTGACGTACGTTACAAAAATAATAGAATTCAATTTTTATATTTTGGAGCCATTAAGAAAATACAGCTTTGTTTATTTTTAGTCGCATTTAAATGGTTTAACGTTGTAAACAAATACTTTAATTTACTAAAAAAATGAATTGATTTATTTATCAGGATTTACAGTCACTAGTGTCGAAATCTAGTCAAGTTAAGGATGAAATCTAAAGTAAATGTCTTTTTTAAATCCAAGATCTTCCTTTTTTTGAACAATGCAATCGTATATGAAATGAAATGGAAACTAGCTAAATCAACTGGACCAAGAGAAATCAATCTCCCTTCGATACCTCTTCCCTGCTCGGCTCGGGATATACCATGATTCTTAATAATTGACAAGTTTACCACCGGTGGCTGCCTCTTGTTTAAAAAGATTATTGTGAAAATCATACCTTCAAAAATCATACAAGTTTTTTCCTTCATCTAGCCCTCATAGCTCCCAACTCTCTCACTAATTTCACAACAAATGTCAAACGTAAATGATTATAACGATGTTGACCTCCATACGTCACACACACTCCATAACTTTGCCTGCTACAAAACAATTTATATTATTCAAATGTCCCAAATTGTTTTTAAGGCACAAATAATTCAATAATTGCCCAATAATTTAAATTGAATGGACTGATAAATAAAATCTGAAACACAATCGGTCGTGCTCAAATAGTAACAGAAATACAACGAGGTGAATTAAACCACTTGATGAAAGCACTCATATTCGAAGCGAGCTTAACACCAATGTACATAAACATGCAAATAATACATTCGGTTGTTACGTAGAAATGTTGCAAATCAGAACATATTTACTGAATGGGACATGAACACACATTATGCAAACTGGCAAACAAGAATATTACCATAGTGTACAAACTCATCACGATTAATCAAGCTTACTTACATGTATCTGCACTTATTCACTGAAATTAAATTACAATGCTCGGAAAAGGAAACGAGGAAAATAAGAGAGCAAGGGATAAACAAGGTTATTTCTGACCCTTGATGAATAGGATAGGTAGTTCAAACAGTGCAGACCTTTCGGGCGGAACGGTGAAAGAAGAAGGCGACGAGATACATTCAAGTAAACATTTGAAAGTACGTTCGCGAGTGCTCCACCGCGCTTCAATTCGCAGAAAACTGCTTGATACCTCCTAATACCTATTTCCGATCGTTATAAGAACTGAACACAACTCATCTCCGCTCCGTTTAATCTTGTCGCCTAACATGAATTACGGACCAAACAAGCTATTTTGGATCTTTATAGAAGTACTACTAAGCAATAAAAACAAAAGCTTTGATTGTATGTTTGAATATGCCTTTTTGACAGGTTTACAGGGTAAAAAGTACTTGCCGCGGGCTTGTGACATGATTAAGCAAAATTAATGTATTCAAATGTTCCTATAACTTATGTAGATGACTTTACGCACACTGATTGCCATGAAGCTTTTTTAAACACCTTTAATTCCTAAAGCAAAGTGAATCACACGGCACAGCACTTGCATTCGTTGACTTCACGGAAACCGCAGTGAGTACATTATTCATGTTAAGTCCTTGTCCGTGCTTTGTATGACTGACGATGTTATTACCTCGTCGAGCTGTTATAATTTCTAAAAACAATGTTCATGACATTTATGGCTTGCCTGGAAGTCCAGGCCTAACCCGCTCTATTTAAAAAATAATTCTTAAGTGCAATGCGCAGCTACAACAAAGAACGCAATATCAAGGAAAAGTTAAACACAGAGAACATTGGCATTGCTGAAAAACGCAAACCCATCTACGGTGATGAGCATCTATCTTCAACTTTGAAAAGGCTTTTCTATCTTGCTCGTGACTTTTCGAAACGTAATAACTTTGATTTCTGCTGGGTATCCAATGGGAAAATCCTACTACGCAAAAGTAGTGATACAAAGAAAGTTATTTTTGTAATTTCTATAAAAATATTTTGCTATAGTGAGATAAATAGGGTGACTGACATTTTCCTGTACATGCCTCTGCAACGTAAACTTATAACATTGCTTTGTTTCGATATATTTTTGGATATATCAAAAGCGTTTGATACGGTGTGTGTACTTCTAAGTATCTAAACTAGAGCTCATTAGGGTTCGAGGTCTGACTTTAGATATATTTAAAGATTACCTCTCCAATCGCACTCAGGTAGTTAAAATTGACGATGTTGTGAGTGAGAAAGAGCAGATCGAATACGGAGTCCCACAGGGAGGTATTCTGGCCCCTACGTTGTTCATAATTTATGTCAACGACCTGTGTAGGATGAGAGGCTTGATAATTGTGATATCTTTACCTACGCTGACGACACAGCCTTATTAATTTATGCGAAGAGCTGGTTGGGAACCAAGTCTTTGGCCGAAAATAACCTGAGAGAAGTGTTATGGTTATCTTCAAATCTGTTTACTAACAAAACTAAATTTATACTCTTCTATCTCCCAAATTCTCCTACACCATCAACTGAAACCACAACAATGACGGCTCATTTTTGTAACAACCTTATTACGACTTGCTCGTGTCTACTTTTAGCAAACGTTTCCAGTATAAGATATATTTTAGGTGTTATGATTGATGATAGATTGGACTGGAGCAATCAAATTAAAAAATCTTACCGAGGGCATAAGAAGATTCCTTTCTATTTTTAAAAATCTTCGTCATTCTGCCGATGTATCAGTAATACATACAGCCTATATTACACTATGCCAATCAATTCTTAGTTATTGTATGGGGTGGTACTTATAAAACTCTGTTTTTGTAAATGGAAAGAGCCCAGAGATACCTCCTAAAAGTTATATACTGCAAACTCCGTTGCTACTACTACTACGACCTGTATAAGGAAAGCCAGATATTAACTGTTTTACAATATTGTTTGTCCTCCGTACCATACTTGGGCGACATTCACAACATCCCCTTAGTAAAAAGATTTTACAAAAAAGACGCGGAGCACTTGTTTGTAGGACCTGTTCAATGTAGGACCAGTTTCGCATTACGTCAATATACCCCACTAAGTTCTAGAATATAGAATATTATATATATAGAATAGAATAAAATCTCACTACATTAACTAAGTAAATATAACTAGAAAATTAAACTAATTGGCTTAAGTCCTTACATTATGAAGAAACAGAAAAGCTCATTTTAATTGATAAGTAAAATGGACAGTGAATAGAATATAGAAATGGTTAGGTAAGCCTAAATAAGTTTAAATTAACGGAGTTCAATGTTGCAAATGTTAGATCATAATTATTGTAATGACACTAGAGTGGAGAGCTGCCGAATCCCAAAATACGAGTTCGTCTCTCGTTTGGGAATCAGTGTGCTATATATAGTTGCTACACTGTACAATGATTTAACCATATGCCTACATTTTGTTACATATTTGCTTTTGTTTCTTTTTGATGAAACATTTATTTATTTATTTTTTATTTAATTGTTTATGGCTGCCGGGTGCCGGCTGTCGGTGCCGGCTGTTGGTAACGCGTGGCGGGCCGGCTGCCGCTATGCGTCGTGCAACCGCATTGCCAAAACATTGAAATCGTAGTTTTAATAAACTCATGAAAATTTAATCAAGTTATTATATATACCTACAGGGTTATTTGTAAAACACCAACAACCTTTCAGGGGGTGAAAGTACTCATCATTATAAAGAACTTTTACTTTGGGACCAACTCTGAAGTATCAAAAATTAAATCAGCTGTTTCATACAAAATGCAATAGTCACCCGATGAAAATGTATGAAACAGTAGATATTTTTTTAGATTTTTCAGTATTGGTCTCGTAGCAAAAGTAGTTTATAATGATTTACTTTCACCCCCTGAAAGGTTGTTGGTGTTTTACAAATAACCCTGTATAAGCAGGGTTCTATTGTTATCGGATTCGTTTTGTGAGTTTATTTAATGCGAATTTTGGGTTTGAGTAGTCCACTCATAACTGAATTAACGAAATATTTCACACTCTACGTAAACATGTGAATAATGAAGCTTTATTTGAGTAAATTATGCGAGTAGCAAAAGTAGTAGGTAAGTAAATTCCTTTAAATAAATAAAAGTGCTTTTTGGTAAAGATTACGAGACCGGTCATTCTCGTAGTAAGGCAGAGACAGTATTCATAGGTCACGTGCAACAGGTCCATTAGGCACTTCCGACACCACTACAACACTATTGTTAACTAATACATTTACACTTGTTGACGTAAATCATAGAACGCTATGTTAACATAATGCAAAAAACTCGGAGCACTTGTGGTGAAAAGATTTCATTAAAAAAATGAGTCCATGGCAATTTGGTAAAAGAGTATTCCAGTTTTATTGAAATTATGAAGGCATGAAATTCTTAGCAGACACAAACCTCCGGAGAGCTGAAGTGTCTAATATTAGATACCCACTTACCTACATGCTTGGTGCGCGGCGAAAGCTTTATGGCGAGATAAAGGAAAAATAAAATATTTATGTTGGAAAAACCAACAGCTTTAACGTCTCCGCAAAGTTCAAAACTTCAAACGTGTTCGCCATTTTACCTGCACATTACTTTATTTTAAACAGCATTATTTGATTTTCACTTGCTTATTTTTCGTCGCGTATAGTTAAGGGTACCCTAGTCAGTCATTGTTTCATACAAACGTAGTCTGGCGATTACTCTACTGATTGACGGAGTACGTTCAGAAAAAAAGTCACATTTATTTATCTCGGCATTATCTAGGCCTGTATGGAAACAAAACAGAAAAAAATATATTGATATGCAAGTTATTTGTGTCGAAACTTCCAAATTTTAACACAACTTTGGGCAATTATAAATAACTTATGTAGTACGAAAATGGCAAAACATTAACTATACAGGCATAGATTATTTCCTAAATTAAATATAAAAAAAATTTTAAACAGATACATTCAGTACTTTTTTCATAATATCCTGACTACTTTCAATAAATTTTACGTGCTCATTTTCGTTATAAATCATCTTATACGATATGGAACTGTTTTGTGTGTGAACTAGCTTCATATACTCATCACAGCGTTTCTTTCTTCCTTTATATGATTTAAGATGAGATATCATTCATTTAACCGCGCCCGTCAATGAGTTCAGCCGTTCGGCTAGGGCACTCTTAAGACATGTTATCTGTTGAAATCATTTAATGAATATTAGAATCTACACTAATACTATAAAGAGGAAAGTTTTGTTTGATAAATGATAAATGATAAATGATAAATGATATTTATTTTGTAAGTAGGTTAAACATAACACTTTTACACGTCAATATTTTTTGGTCATTTTAAGCTAGATGAGGCCGGTGTTTCCTAGCTGACTACCCTGAGAAGAAACACCGAAACAAACTCAGAGGTCACAGTCTCTTTTGAAGTCCATACAAATTGTACTGGTCAAATCATACGAGAACCATGTAGGTTAATGTCTGAGGTGGCCTTTTGAGGAAAGTGCCACACAGATTTGAGTGGACCTGTCCAGACAGTGCAAGCATTTGTCAGTTATTATGGAGCTCAAACTTAGAACTTTAAGGAGCTCAACGATTTGACGAACAATACCAAAGTAAGGACATTTGGGTAGGCCGCATAAAAAAAAATCTCAAACTGCCAGACATTGTTGACTAACATGAAATGAACCCCTATCATAGCGATCTGCATGGTCCCCACATTCACAATACGATATGAGGATCATGCAGATCAGTGTCTGAAATGGTCTTTTGAGGAAAGAACCACACAGATTTGAGTGGACCCGTCCAGTCAGTGCAAGCTTTGGTCAGTAGTCGCGTAGCTCAACTTAGAACCATAAAGGAGCTCAACGAACCGACGAACATGCCAAAGAAAGGACATTTGTGTAGGCCGCATTTAAGTACTCAAACTGCCAGACCTCGTTAAAAATACTTCAAAGAAGAAGTATTTCAAAGAAGAGAAAAATAAGAAGAAAATAACCCACATGGTCCCCATATTCACAAAATGAGTTAAATAATAATAATAATAAAAAAAAAAATACTTTACAAAGTAAGTATTCATGTCAAACATAATAAATTGAAAAAAATAAAATATATTACTTTACAAAGTAAATATTCCATGTCAAAAATAATAAAATAGAATACTTAATAAAGTAAACATTCATGTCAAAATTTACCAACGAGATGAAAGAAAAGTATACAACAGAGCTTAAAAAAAGAAAAACGACAATTTCTAAAAATTAAAAAGGTATATGACATTAGGCCATGTACATCATTGAAGCAGCTCAATCCCAAGCCTTTTTGTCTTCAAGATAGTCTTTAATTGTGTAAAAAGCTTTCTGGCATAGCTTACGTTTTATAAATAATTTGAACTTATTCATACTAAGGTCTTGAATATGGCTAGGGAGTTTATTATAAAAACGTATACATTGGCATCTAAATGAACCACCTATTTTTTTGAGCCTGGTTTTAGGAATGACAAAATTGTGTTTGTTCCTAGTATTTACGTTATGGATATCACTGTATCTTTTAAATAGATTAATATTTTTATGTGCATACAAAAGATTCTCATAAATATACTGAGAGGGCACAGTCATTATATTAATCTCTTTAAATTTGTCTCTGAGGGAGTGTTTAGGACTTAATTTATAAATTGCACGAACAGCCCTTTTTTGTAATACTAATACTGTCTGAATATCGGCGGCATTTCCCCACAACAGAATGCCGTATGACATCACACTATGAAAGTAACTAAAGTATACTAAACGGGCTGTCTCTAAATCAGTTAAACCACGAATTTTTCTAACGGCGTATGCTGCAGAGCTAAGTTTTTTTGACAGTTTATCTATATGGGGGCCCCACTGTAGCTTCGCATCCAAAGTTATGCCTAAGAACACAGTGGTATCTTCGGGTTTCAACTCTTTCCCCTATTATTGACACACTAGTGTTCACTTGTCGAACATGTGGTAACGTGAACTTTATGCATTTGGTTTTTTTTTTATTAAGCAGAAGATTATTAATATTAAACCAGTTAACTACAGTTGCGATGGCACTATTAACATCGTCAGTAACCAGCTGCTGACGCTTGAGTTTAAATAAAAGTGAAGTGTCGTCTGCAAATAACACTATATCGTGCTTATCCTTTATGAGGTACGGCAAGTCATTAATATAAATTAGAAATAAAAAAGGACCTAAAATTGAGCCTTGGGGGACCCCCATCTTGACTACAGACCCGGGAGATCTTGTACCGTTCACATCGACTCTCTGAATCCTATCACTCAAGTAAGAAGTAAGAAGATTCAACGAGGCGTCCCGGATTCCGTAATAGTGGAGCTTCCTGATTAATGTCTCATGGAGAACACAATCGAACGCCTTGGATAAATCGCAAAAAATTCCCAAAGCATCGCATTTGTCCTCCCATGCGTTATAAATATGTCCTAAAAGTTCAACACCAGCATCGGTTGTTGAACGACCCATTGTAAAACCAAACTGTTTATTATGTAAAAGTTTGTGTTTATTAAAATATCTTTGCATTTGATTAAGAATAACTTTCTCAAAAATTTTACTAAAAGTAGGTAGCACTGATATAGGTCTATAATTAGTAGGGTCTGATGTGCTACCCGATTTAAATAATGGTATTATTTTACTATATTTCATTAGATCAGGAAACTCACCACGGTCAATACATTTATTAAAAATAACAACCAAGATAGGTGCTACAATGTGTATAATAGACTTAGCCAGGTCAACAGAATTACCCCATAAATCTGCCGTCTTTTTGAAATTCAAGGAATTAAAAGTTTTTATTACATCATTGCAAGTAACATGTTGGAATTTAAATTCAGCATCACAAACTGGGACGTTTTCTTTAAGTAACGTTTCTGCAGCAGTGGGTGATGAATTTAGAGACTTAGTTGTCGATACGGGAATCTCTGCAAAGAAATTTTCAAAAGCCGCGGCGACTTGGGAATCTAATTTAATTACGCTGTCATTAATAGCAAGGCTATAATCATTAGTTCGGTTGCAAGATTTTCCCGTTTCGCTATTAATAATATTCCAAGTCATTTTAATTACATTGCTACTGTTTTTAATTTTTGAACTCAAGTACCTAGACTTGGCGATATAACAAACTTTTTTATATAATTTAGAATAGTTTTTAACATATAAATTAAATTCTACTGTATTAATATAAGTCCGTTCTTCGTACAACTCGTAAAGACGTTCTCTACTCTTATAAATACCAATGGTGGCCCAGTCACTAAAAGAAGTGCTATTATTAACAGAAATAGTCTTCGGAATGAATGTAGTGTCAAATTGTGTGCAATACATTCTGAAAAAATTATTGTAATGTTGATTAGGGTCATCATTGGTTGACAAAGATGGCATTTTATTTGAAAGTTTAGTTTTAAAAGTCTCCAGACGATACTTAGATTTTGGGTTAACAGTGATATCTTTCTTTGGCTTTATTTTGTTTACATTTGGTATAGTAATTAATTGCCCACAATGATCTGAGTCCATTAAATTAATATTATTTGTATTGTTTGTTTGAAATGAATAGGCTCCGAAAGGGCTGGATCGATTTGAAAAATTCTTTCATCATTAGAATCCGTGATGGACATAAACTATAGAATATTTTCAAAAAAGTTAGGGATCCGTATGAAAACTTCGATAATGTAACCCAAGGTGTGAAAAAAATCCTGTTATCGCGTACGATGCGAAAACTATTGACAATAGAGTAAAATCAATATCTACAAAAAAGACATCAATATCTACAAAAATATGTTCAATCAAAACCCGGGTGCAATGCAAAAACGGAGATTTTGGTATCATGATATTAACCCTTATCCATTTAAATGGTGTGATAATTAATATTGATTATGTCCGCGTAAATTACACTTTAAATTATTCAAATCGGACCTTTCGTTTAAAAGTAACGACGGGTATAAACATGCTCTAAGTAAGAAAAATGTCACAGCTTGGGCGAACTGGGGAAAATCTTATCATATGCTTGGTCAGAAGTTGAAACACGGCATTTAAATGATTTCGATAAAAAATAAGAATAACAAATAAACAAATGTTTGGATTTGGTTTGAAGGAGGGATGATAAAGTTTTTAGAGGAGGACATTATTGCTTGCTTCAATTTACGTCGGAATGCTATGAACAAACTAAAAGTGGGATAATTGAAACAGATGTAATATTTTTCGCATAATCAACCCCTGACGGGGTGAACGGGGTTAACAGTTGCGTTGATCCTGGGCACGAGACAAGTGAGATTCTGTCAACAGTAGCGTGGCGAAGGCGATTGTCAATACTTACGTCAAAAATGTAACACAGGATGTAATTTACACCACCTACATTTTGGCATTTCGACAGTCGCATTCGCTAATTGAATGGCACATTGTCTATCTAGGGCCTCCTGAAACCACAGAATAAGCAGAAATGGCTAGGTAATCAATAAAAATCGTTGTGCTTAATTTTCCAAAACTAACCTTTATTAAAAGAGGGTAGAGGCGGCGTGAAGTTTGAGGATTACCTACTAAATCCGCGCGGACGAAGTCGCAGGCGAAGTGCTAGTATTGAATAAAACAACAGCAATACGATATAAATTATATTCAGGTACTCGTTACTTCAAAAATGTGTCGGTATTTTTTATGAATGATTTTCTTTATCAAGTAAGCAATTTTCCTTAAAAGATTTGTCAACATGTATTAGCACTTCCTGCTAGAGCTACTTCATAATATTATGGACGTAACTTGAGTAGAATATAATGATTTAACATGAGTACAATGCAACAAATATTTCACAATACTAAGAAACCTACATAGGAAACTCTAGGTAAGTAGAACGTCTCAGTTTGCGCCTAAAATTTAGATTTCTTTAAAGCATAGGCATTTAACCTCGTCGGGGCAACCATTTGCCATTACTCACGGTTAAGTAATAGACATCGTGAATACGCCAATGTCTTCTCTTTATTGCGGACTGCGTTGGGAGACAAGCTCTAAGCCCTGCGTAGAATTACTTTGCGTAATCCGATAACAAGGCAAGAAGCCAAAAAGCAGTCAAAATATAGGAAACTTAGAGGTGTTGTTGACGGGTGTAATGTTTGGTCTAAGTATTTTTAATATACTTAACAAAGAATGATATGATTTCGTTTCAAAATATTTTCATTTGTTATAATCATCAATTGCTATATGATCTTATGATATACCTCCATAAGCTATAACATACACTTGAACTAATGATTAAAAATTAAATTAGTTCGTTTACCGCGGCGTGCGGCGTGGCGACAAACGGAGCGTTCGACTTTTTTTAGTTTACGGTCCGTGCAGCGGCCAGCATCATCACACGCGCAAACACATACATTATGGCAATGTGCGATGTTGTTTATGGAGATGCGGGGCGTGAAGCGGTGGCGGGTATCGCGTTATGTTTTGTATTGCCGTGGACGATGCCGCGGGGGCTCCACCTGCATCTCAAGCAAACGAGTGTAAAATCGCTTCTCCATAAACGCTCTTATACAACGCCATATATTTGAATTTAGTGCGGGCCGCGTCCCTGAACACTCCGCTCGACGCCCCGCGTCTCCGTAAACGAGACCTAAAGAAAGTCCACGGAACCGCGGAACCGCGGATCCTATTTCTGTTTGCAGGGTTTTATGGAACCTAACATGAATGGGCTCACGGGAGCTCCTATCAACCCATTTGTACTTAACCTATCGGTGTCGGGATGCCCTAAACTACCGAGCGTGACCCCTCTCGCTCTTTGTTCAGTGGCTAGATCAAATGTTATACAAAATGATATTTAGATCAATAAATTAAAATATCTAAACAAACTTAAGTGAAAATTATGTAAAATGTTACATGAAGTAAACTTCATGTAATTCGGGAGTTACAGCTTTTGAAATTAAAGCATAATTATATTCTTTACAGTAAATGAGCGGCACCCGTGTTTGACCAACCTGTCTATACAGGTAGGCCACGGTATGTTTTGCTATATAGATTTATATAACACCCCAATTTTACTCTCCTGTAATTAAATTGCTTTACAAAATTTAGCGATGAATTTCAATGTTTTATGTATTACTTCAGTCTTGGCATCAAAAATTGAGTTTATAAAATATGCGGATTATTACTAACAAACTATGTAATACGCGGCGGGGGCCGCGCTTTGTGTGCAAACTTCCTTAATTTCCGGGATACCCTTTGTGCTAAATTGGGATACTTTCTACCGCAATATCAAAATTCATCCAAATCCGTTCAACAAGTAACAAACATCCCTTTCGCATTAATCTTGCTTATATTCTATTTTAAGCTGTTATATTCGCACCTTGAATATTTTTACATTCCATTGCGTCACGTTGCTAGGACGTTCTCTGTTGTTCGTGTTTACAAAGATTGCAACACTTTTGTAAGCGAGTAGGGACATTTCTTTTATGGTGAAAATGTTTTCGCTTTATTTAACTTTTTGGATTCTATTTATAAATTACAAAAGGTTTTTAATTAAACCGTACGTCATCACTGACGACTAACTGCCACAATATTGTTGACATAACGCGTAACACCAGTGTGTTTCGCGTTATCTCAGTGTGTTACGCGTTAAGTGGTAAGTGGAGTTTATTTTACAGAATGTCTCTATTACAGAAGGTCTTTATTTTACAGAATCTTCTGTAAAATAAACTCCACTAACCACACATTGAATAGTCTAAATCCGGTATCAAAGCACGGAATACGTGAAAACTATGTACAGAATGAGAACGACATTGTTTTCCTCAGTGGGTCTAGTTTAAGAGCTCCAAACACATGCTAATAGTAGAGACGAGTGGGTGTCACCTTGTAGGTAACGTGTTTATTGTTTATGCATGTCCCTTTCTGCGTAATGCCCTTGTTTTGTACGGAGCCCTGCACGATCAAGATAATGGAATATACTTTAAGAAATATCATCGGCAGTCTATAAACGTACATAAAATAAACGTCGACTATATTCCCGCGCTTTTCCATCAACGTTGTGATAAGTGAATGTCGTTTACTGAGCCCGGAACAACATGCTGAGTTGTTCAGGATATTGTAGGGTAAATCTTTTATTTTTGGGAACGACTTTCAATAGATTTCGTTTATAAAATAATGCTGTATAAATTTTTCTTAAAGTCAGACTTCGAAAATAAAACAAACGTTTTTTTTTTCGAAGTCTGACTTTCTGCTAGCGGTAGCGTGGCGAAGGCGATTGTCCTAACTAACGTCAAAGAACGTCAATCCCTAAAATTTTGCCATTTCGTCAATCGCCTTCCTTAATAAAATGGCACGTTATTTAGAGCCCTTTGTATGTCACCATTACGACAGGTTATAAGATTAATATCCTACCTTAAGACCTATCACTTGAGCTTCAGGAAACCGAAACTGCAAACTTCACTATTGCTTGGCCTACATAATGGTTAAAGTAATGTTTTATTAGCAAGAAGCAAAGAGCCACTAATCATCCTCTTGACGTAATCGGTTAATCGCGTCTTACGATATCCTCGGGTCGGAAAGGAGTAACCTATTCTTTGTGGGACTGACAACTGATATCTCTTTCAGGTCATTAATCTTTTGCAACTACGATTTAAGGGAATTATTGAGCTAAGGTTAATCAATTGGAAACTTGTTTCCTAAAAATATCTACAACTGGCATTAGAAAGGTTACATAGTTCAAATTTTGCTAGGTAAATATGAATGCTAGATTTGTTGCTGAAATCGAGGAAATTGGAAGAAATACTTCGTTGTAGTTTATATTTTGATTTTCATGTGGCGTGTCTGGGCATTTCGTAAATTAATTGTTACTAGTTTTACGAATCGAATCAGAACTATTAAATCTATTTTAGCATAAGTGTTATTACTATAAAAATATACTGCAGGGACTACTAAAATAATTATTTCGTTAAAGTAATGATAGTTTCTGCAAGCTTGTAGCACTTGCGTAGCAATCGTAGCACTTGCATAGCACTGATAGCTCTGGCGTAGCACTCGTAGCACTTTCGTAGCACTCGTAGTTCGTATGCACATAGCAAACCTAACATTGCAGCATTGTAGCCACCTGTGAAAACTCAGTAAGTAAGTATACCACGAATAAAAGCTTGTTAAATATACGTTGTAACTTTTATTAATTACACAAAGTAGCCAAGTTAGTTGCTTAGTATTAATATATAGCTCGTGTTTAAATGAAATGAAATTAACTTTTTCTCGGAACACGGTATGCGCCACGCTCAAGTCCCCTAGTTCAGAGAAGCTGTAACCGCCCACGCCACCCAGACCGTGGCCACACACAGCTATATCATTTAAAAGCAGTAACTGTACCGCCATTTCCATCAAGCAATTTTTTACGATCAATCCATTTAGCGTAACGAGACACGTCAATGTTTATGTCTATGCGCACTTCCTCAGGACGAATGTTCCTCGGCGTGTGTCCCATATAACCCTACCGGTCCATATAATACAATTTGGCTAAGACGAATGTTCACTTCACAAGGATCATAAAACATGAGCTCGGCGTCCATTATGAAGACGATCTATATTCATTCGTACAAAATCTAACAGGACCTTTCCATAACACTCAACATTGTATACCACTTACCCTCCCTCGTGTGGACGTATTGAAGCGTGTCCCTAACTCCCGACAGCCACAAACTTAAACAGATGGATTTACTTGCGTTGAAATTAAAGACAAACGTATTTATAGAGGTTTCCTGTGACCTCATTAAGAAAGGAAATAATTTCCAGTTGATCAAACATTATGTACCAATTGTTTCCACTGTGAGATCTCACATTTTATAATATGTCCACAAGGAAAAGCTCCTTGTTTGGGAATTCTTAGTTTAGTGATGATATTCGACTTCTTCCACTATAGTCGAATATCTTGAACTTTGTAAATCTTTGAGGCTTATAAAAATATGTTTATGGTTTGAATTAATAGGAAAAAACAATCGCTCAAATAGTGATCCTGCATCATTAAAAGCGACACATTACTGGCATGTGTCGTTTTTAATGATGCAGGATCACTATTTGAATAATACCGAATTAATATATTTTTTAGTTTTTTATGCAAGTCAGTCGGTCAATCATTAATCTTCATGTAAGGACTGCAACTTCGCGAAAGTTCTGAGTTTTTATTATATGTAGCACATATTTATTGCGGTGATAGAACCCAAAAGAGTAAACTTTTGTTTTCCACACCACTTTATTGATTTCCTAATCAGTTTTCACGTTAAAACAAAACAATATATATAGTTGTCAAAAAGTTTTCTAGGTTAGGCACACATGGAGTTATCGTTCGCTAACTTTTACACACAAAGCCACTTTTGCCCAATATCAGGCCTAAGATATGGTGCTTTCCTTGGACTTGAAACTTTGCTTTTATTTCGATATCAGGTGTCCATATTAATTTGAAAGAGTATCTTTCCATGGCCTCACGGCAACAGGTGAGTGTCGCGGCGCAGGCGCGGCGCGCGCGTCGATACCGCGCCCCGCCGCACCCGCCCCCGCGCTCTCTGCGACCCTCGCCCATTCACACACGCACACATGCCTGCAAGCGCCCACTACTCCGACCTGCCATTATTACAACACATGCACACTAACACAAGGCCTTCGTAAAAATGCTAAGCCGTTACCGCCACCTCCACGCTACACAGAGAAGCATAGTTCACTGTCCTTGCTAAACTAATTGATACATCAAAGTTCACAAATGTCAATGGGATCAAATGTGTCGCAGACTCACAAATTAAACTCCTTATTGCGTGTCAGCTGTCGTATTTTGGTCGTTACAACAATAACAAAGCTCGGCGGCGGCGGAGACGTGATGGCGTTTATTGACAGGCGGAGAGATTAGGCACGAGCAGTCATGGTAGGCAGGCGCGGGGTGTGGCAGCCCGGAGTCACGTTCGAGGTGTCCGTCACGACCCGGAAAACGTCGCCGGTAACAGCGCACGGCACGCAGGCTCGGGCGCGCGCCACTCCGTGAGCTTTCACTAAGTACCTCTAATTGGCCGTCACTACTAATTTCACCGGGCATTAATGACGTCATAGTGCTCTTTCCATGGCTTTTTAAACTGCTTCCAGTTGCATTTGATTGCTTAAATGGCGTTAAATGGAAATAGATGAAGTCCATTCGAGTAATAGCACTAAACTCAACTGAAGTCGTATCCTCCAAGGCCAAATTTTAGAATTTCAAAGTTATTTGCAATATTTAGGAAAAACACCAAATACAATATCTAAGAAGAATGTTCCCATCGGATAATAATCTTTTATTGAAGATACCTGAGAGTCATCTATGTGTCTGCATCACTTACTATCAGGTATATTCGAGATTGGCTTCACGCATTGTGTTCAGGTTGCAGAAAATACGATCCGACGACGAGTAGTTTCTCGCGAACCCAATTTTCCTGACGATACACATTAAACCGGTGTGACGTGTTGGTGATAAGATCTTATTGAGCTTTCTGCTGTGAAATCACACCTCAAAGGTATATTAATAAAATAGGCGGGACTTTAATAAACTCCTTTCAGTTTTTAATTAAGTCTTAGCAAATTTCGAGCCTCTAAAAAATAACAAATTTCCCCGACGTAGCTTTCCAGAAAATGGTTTACCAATAAGAAAAAAACTATCTTAACGTTCTGTTCATTGGATGCGGTCTTACTAACTTTAGCACGTTTTTATGGATTAGCATACTAAATATTATTTAAAATGAATCCTCCAGCGAAAAACAATTACCAAACCGATTTTAATAAAGAACAAAAAGTTAATTATTCCTCAACACTTAAAACTATACTCGGAATTTTAATTCGATTCCAGATTTGACAATTTCAGTGTTGGCACGTTATGACAAGTACTAAATAGTGACGTTGCGAAATTATTCGATACGGAAATGGAATATTTCCGGATCGATTCCTCTCGTTTATAGTAGTATATTTAAACAACTACTACTTTAATAGAAACTAAGTAGGTATATCAGGAAATTAAATATTTCTGAACGGATAATTTAGTTATGAGTTCTCTTTTATTATAAGTTTTGTTTTTAATATAAAAAACAAAAATATTAACTTTTTATTAAATAAAGCAGCGGTTACTAATTAATAAATAATTATTATGAATAATTATGTATTTATTTAAATAAAAATCAATAATTTAGTCTTTAATTGGCACACCAATATTATGATTACATAAACATAAATCGCGATAATTTATCGATTTTTTGTGTTCATCACTACACTATTATATGTGGTATCATTATTTTACAAAATGACAGTAGCTAGTGTCAAATGTGGAATCGAATTATAATTCCGAGTATAGTGTTAGCTGTAGCGTTTTAACTTCCAGTGAGAAAACAGAGTCAACTTCAGAAAGAAATATAATAAACGAGACAAATGGAAATCTTACTGTTTTATCGCACGCTTAATTTGCGTATTTTATTTCTTCTTATCGAAATGAAATATTTGCTGTCATTTGTAATTTCGCTCAATTTCTTTATACAAAGGAGAAAGGAGGAATCATTGCAAATGTCTTTCAAGGATCACAGCTTGCAATCAGTGTTAACATGAAATAAATTAGGCTGAGCGGGAAGTCACGTTTTGTGTTTTTATGTGTGGGGCATAGAGGAAGTCGGTGTATTTATGCCATGCCTTCCGTATGTTGACGCCAGTCGTGGGGGTTATAATAAATGATTACGGGATCACAACAGGGAGCGAGTTAATTGTCTAAACTTGTTATGTTACCTTACAGGGGGGTTAGTAATATTAGCTATCAGAAAGATTTATAACTAGCTTTCGACCGCGACATAGCTCCTGTGCGCTATTCCGCTGATACTGTGGATTTTTTCGGGATAAATGTTAATACTTCGAGAAATAACCCTTTAAAACGTTACACACTTCGTCATTTTCCTGCCCTTATCCCATGTCGGATGTTTGACATTCTTTATCGATGCCGTGCATTTGCTTATTATAATTACATAATTATCATTTCTATATTATTTTATTTTTGGTCTTGTGTTGTCCTATCAAGAAAAATGCCAATTTTTCACTTGACTATTAGAAATGAAATACCTCTTAAAATTCAGCAAATTGAATTATATATTTATTACGCTTATCACAATGTTAAGAGAAACGCAAGAATTTTTATTTTTATTTTTCTATATACTTATAGTCAAGGGTAAACGTGTTGTACCATGTTTTGAACGCACCCCAAATACCCATTTTTAGGGTTCCGTAGCCAAATTGCAAAAAACGGAACCCTTATAGATTCGTCATGTCTGTCTGTCTGTCTGTCCGTCCGTATGTCACAGCCACTTTTTTCCGAAACTATTAGAACAATACTGTTGAAACTTTATAAGTAGATTTATTCTGTAAACTGAAATTCTGTGCATTAAGATTTTCACACAAAAATAGAATAAAAACAATAAATTTTGGGGTTCCCTATACTTAGAAACTGAATTTTTTTTTACATCAAACTCATACGTGTGGGGTATTATGGATAGGTCTTCAAAAATTATATTGAGGTTTCTAATATATTTTTTTTCTAAACTGAATAGTTTGCGCGAGAGACACTTCCAAAGTGGTTAAATGTATGTGCCCCCCCTCCCTGTTACTTATAAAATAAGAGAATGATAAAACTAAAAAAAATGTATAATGTACATTACTATGTAAACTTCCACCGAAAATTGGTTTGAACGCGATCTAGTAAGTAGTTTTTTTTTAATACGTCTTACATCGTGAACCGCAATTTATCTTTTCATTCAATCAACTCAAATCTAATTTTCACAGAAAATTTTTCCGCAAAATTTCAAGTATAAGTTTACCGGCCTTCCTCTCCTCGGTCCACAGTACTGATACATTAACCAGGAATATTTTATCATCCTCACTGGTTGATTTTGAGGTACCTTGTTTGACCGATGCGTTGAACGCTTGGAAAATGGCTTGTCCCAACACGGATTTGCCCGACAATCTGTCCTCCCAGAGACGGTGGGATGTGCCGCTCTGCAGTATTTTACGGAATAACTTAATTCATAAGTCATCAAATACTGTTGAGCGTGCGCGTCTGCTGGCTGTGGGGGAATGGGAGTCGGGTTTATGGCTTCAAGCACTCCCGTCGGATGCGTCGGATGACGCATCGTTTCGGCTAGCTATCTGTCTTCGCTTTGGTACACCTTGTGTTGCTCCGCATCAGTGTCACTGCGGAGTAGATGTCGACAGCCTCGGGCACCATGGCCTTTCCTGCTGCAAGAGCGCTGGTCGCATAGCACGGCACGCCAGCATCAATGATATTATTCGTCGGGCTCTTGTCACCGCCGGTGTACCTGCGGTATTAGAACCAAGTGGCTTGGTACGTGACGATGGGAAGAGACCAGATGGTATGACGTTGGTGCCGTGGAAGGTGGGTAGGCCTCTGGTGTGGGACGCAACATGTGTAGACACCCTTGCACCATCACATGTTCCAAGTACGGCGGGCTGTGCCGGCGCTGCCGCTGCGACTGCTGAGGCCCTCAAGCGGCGCAAATACTGTAACCTTATTGGTAATTACAGTTTTGAGCCATTTGGGGTCGAAACGCTTGGGTCATGGGGTCCGAGTGCACGTCTCCTTTTCAAGGATATATCTCGCCGACTGATCGACACTTTGCGTAACCAGAGGGCTGGCTCTTTCTTTGCCCAAAGAATTAGCATTACCATTCAACGTGGCAATGCTGCCAGCCTTCTGGGCACGTTTCCGGATGACAGCGATGCGGAGGAATACTTCGACGCCTGAGTGTATTTTATTTTTATATATTACTTATTTTGTTTGTTTTTGTTTTGTTTCAATGAATAAATTTTCACAGATGATGTATTTCTGTTGCCGTTATAACAACAAATACTAAAAACAGAATAAAATAAATATTTAAGTGGGGCTCCCATACAACAAACGTGATTTTTTTTGCCGTTTTTTATAGATAATGGTACCCTCCGTGCGCGAGTCCGACTCGCACTTGACCGGTTTTATGACGTTCAATTTTACACAGCGCTACTTAACTGTATGCCACTCTGTTTCTGAGTTGTATATATTATTTTACGTTTTATTACTCAGTAAGTATTTCTTTATTAGTCAGTGTATAATACAGATTAATTAAAAATAACATAATAATTAAATAAATTAATCATGCAGAATGAAATTGAGTTGTGTACTGTTCTATTTTGTGTGTTACTTCTTTTTACGACCCTATTTAACGCCCCTGGACATCGATATCTTCGTCATCTGACGACCTTTGCTTGCCATACCGTCTAAAACCGTCCTCTTGTCAATGTCGCTGTCAAATCCTAACCTAAAAAGTAACATTAATATGTTTGGACTTTGTAGCGTTTAAATCGTAAAAATGACAATTTGACATTATTTTCTAAACTTACAGGTAGTCTATCTACTATACCTTGTAACTATACATAAACTTTCATTATCAGGTTTTGAAATGTATGGGAAGTGGGCATTGTTCTTTCACCTTCATCCGTTCTACAATTATTATGGAGTGAGGATATGAAGAAAACCTTATATATTATGACGTATAGGTAGGTACTATTTTTGAAATTGGTTTATATTGTCAAGATATTCTTTGAGTAATTTACGAAATTCAAAACACACTTACACCGAACTCAGAACTGTCAGAATTACAATTGTACAAAAAAACTGAAGTTTTCATTCAAAGAAAGATTTACACTACTTTTGACAATTAGTAGATTAATTTTAATCTAACTCAAGCACTTCGCTAAAAAGTCAATTCCATAATCAGACCCTATTAGAAGCCTTAGAAATATAAAACTACGTTCTTTTTGAACTTTAGCTAAATAGGCTAAAAGGGTCCGAAATATTCAAGGGACTGAAATAAAATTGATTGTTTTAGAAACGATTACAAACGAGCCCGTAATGCTGTAACAAAGGTCTATTAAAATGTTAAACAGAAAATGGTACTGGCGTGAATCTTTATTGCAGGCCTAGCTCGGAGAGCTGGCTAGTTATAATGCAAATCGCTATTCTATGGATTGTCAAGGGAAGACAGAATGCTGATCTCAACTGGGACTCTGGTAATAGAATCAATTCAGGGTTTTATTTAAACTAACTTCAAAAAGGAATTTCGGAACTACCTCCTTAAGAAGGTATTTCCTCCTGTGTAGGTATATTATATTACTAGTAGGTACTTGCAAGGACAAGTTGGTATAAATTATTTGAATAAATCAGATTAGTACATCTATTACCCATACATACACCCAAATAAACGGGAATCGTTTCCGGAAAACGTTACTATTGAGAAAATTTTGAGACACATACAGGTAGGTAATGTAAAAAAAATCATTATATAGACTAAATAAATGAGTCAGGTTGTGACTTAAACTGGCCCGTATTAAAAAATGTATGTCTATCCTGGAGCTACATAATAGATACCTTTATCTCAAGTGACATTGGAGCGAGGCTTTGTCGGCCACTCGATGTCCGAGCCAATCTCGATGTTTACTTAGGAGTTGCTAACCATGTGATGTCTCAAACTACATATATTATTTATACAGATTTCAGCACCCATTTTAAATGTATTTTGGGTATAAATGCTGAGAAAAGGGCTTTGTCTGCCTTGGCTGGTAGTAACTGTAATCAAATTAATATGGTTGTTTTGATGGTGAATTACTTTCCACACGGAAATCAGTTTATAAAATCTCTATTCCAAAACTAAGTATGTTAAATCAACACAAAAGAAGATGCTTATTTCAAAATGTAGGTAACTATTTGACTTTACACTGGAATAATAGCCGCAACAATCAATAAAACTACACGGTTCACTTTAAAATTCAACCTTCTGGAATTGTTCGAGCGTCCATTATCAGGAATACTGCTCCAGAATTCCTGACTTGAATTCTAAATCCGACCTCAGGCTGACGCAGTATTATGTTATCAATGTGCAAGTGGGTGCTGCTACGTCCATATTCCGTTACATAATCTAGTAGTATTCGCTTACGACACCGTCGGAGATACAGGTAATCCATTCCTTGGACGAGCTACTATGAACGTATAGCCGATCCACCCACACCGTAGGAGATTTTACGAGCAGAACATTTCCACAGAAGTTCAAACAGTGTTTCTACATTTATTAGATAATACGAATCAAATTTTTTAAACCAGAAACTAAGATAAATTGAACATAGCCATAGCTATGATATAACTTACGATTGAAACAACAAAATTTCATATTATGTTAGGGTCGACTTCCAAACCCCCCAAATACACGCTCTAAGTTCAATGTTATCCAAGCCAACTGCAAAGCAGGATTCCAAAACAGCAGTCGACGGCTGGCCGTAGGTATTCAGACAGATTATTAAATAAAACCGGCCAAGTGCGAGTCAGACTCGCGCACGAAGTGTTCCGTACCATTTATCTACACTAATATTATAAAGAGGAAAGATTTGTTTGTTTGTTTGTTTGTTTGTTTGTTTGTTTGTTTGTTTGTTTGAAATGAATAGGCTCCGAAACTAATGGACCGATTTGAAAAATTCTTTCACCGGTAGAATCGTACATTATCGATGATGGACATAGGCTATAGAATATTTTCAATAAAGTTAGGGATCCGTATGAAAACTTCGATAATGTAACCCAAGGTGTGGGAAAAAATCCTTATATCGCGTACGCTGCGGAATCTGTTGACAATAGAGCAAAGTGATGTACTACAGTTTTATAGAGGTCATCAATGTCTACAAAAAAGTCTGCGATACCATATGTCTAACTATTATGGTTAAGTCACCATGACCGCTTTTTGTTCAAATTATTCAAGCAAATCCTTGGTGATTTGAAAAAATTATGATTTCGGTATCATGATATTAATCCTTATACATTTAAACGGTTTGATAATTAAAGTTGATTATGTCCGTGTAAATCACACTTTAAATTATTCAAATCGGACCTTTCGTTCAAAAGTTACGACGGTAATAAACATGCTCGGAGTAAGAAAAATGTCGCGGCTTGAGCGAACTGGGAAGAATCATATCAATGCTTGGTCCGATGAAGTTGAAAATGATTTCGATACAACAATAAGAATAACAAATGTTTGGATTTTTCGCAAATAAACTAAATACATAAGAAGGGGTGAAGCAGGGGTGATTAAGTTTTTAGGGGAGGACATTATTGCTTGCTTTAATTTACGTCGGAATGCTATGAACAAACTAAAAATAGGATTATTGAAACAGATGTACCTAACAATTTTTGCATAATCAACTCTTGACGGGGTGAACGGGGTGAACAGTTGCGCTGAACCTGAGACTATAGATTAAGTAGAAATGGCTAAGTAATAAATGTAATTAATGAAAATCGTTGTGCTTAATTTTCCAAAACTAACCTTTATAAGGGGGTACAGGGGGCGTTGAAGTTTGTGGAGTACCTACTAAACCGCGGACGAAGTCGCGGGCGAAGTGCTAGTCTATAAAAAAACGGCAATATAATCACGTTTGTTGTATGGGAGCCCCACTTATATTATATTATATTTTATTCTGTTTTTAGTATTTTTTATAGTAGCGGTAAAAGAAATACATCGTCCCTTGAGTACGGAAACGTAAAAACAATCTTCTCTTTCCTGTAGATGAACAAACTCTTCGAATAAATTGCCTTTAAAATGCAATTATGGTTAACATTTAGAAGTAAAAAGGAACAAGTGAGTGGTTAAGCCAGCTAGTCCTCGCGCGGCTGCACGCGACCACTTGTTAGCGAGCGACCGTGTCCGGCGGGCGGCGCGCAGCAGCGGCGAGCTGCGGCGGCGTTAACATTAGCTCGCCGGATAAAACAGACAAGAAATTATTGCATTTTAACTCCACTGCTCGCTACTAGCTATCTGTTTTGTCATTTATATTCCAGTAGACAACTTTTATCGTTTTTATCTATGAATAAAATACTGTCAAGTCTCTGTTACCGAAAAAGAAATGTAGGTTCAGCCACATTTAGAAAAACTCGCCTCTACCAACTTTGTTCGTATCCAATCATAATTTCGTAGTTTCGGTGATATAATATTGGAAAACTTTTTTCGAAAGCCAAATAATTATGCCGTTACGAATTCTTTATTCAAATTAATTTCAGATTCAGATTTGAAAATGATTACTTGATTTCGGGCTCCTGATCTACATTTAATGCTCTAGTTAACTTTATTTGAGTATTCCTTTATTCAGCCAGTCCCGAAGTAATGCTATTGTAGTAAGCTAACATAAAGCAGTTTACGCTTTATTTCAGACTTGTTCAAAATTATAATTAAAGGTCAAGTTACTTTTCCCCATAAAAATCCAACAACAAATCTTGACCTTTTCGAAAAATATTAAATTAGGGATACCGTCATATTTTTCGTGTAATTACCTACTATATTTAGCTACTCCTTCATATATTTACTTCTTAAAATATCTAGCAAAAGCCTTTTCGGTATCACAGAGCTCAAATACATTCTCAAAGATATCTAAGGTACGCAGTATCATTTTACTCAACAAAACCTTTTATAAACTATTCAAGTTTCAATAAAGAAAAATATTATAAGGGCTTCATTGTGTGCATACAATTTGTATGAAAGTAAACACGACCTTCGAGCGCCCGATCGACGATCGAATGCCAGCTCCTGACAATGCGAATATCAAACTGACAGAATCCCATGTGACCGACTATTGTCGTCCCAACAAAATTGCCGCAGCCTCTAGTTTCTTTGCATTGTTTGAGAACAAGTACAATCTAATAATAACCTTTATAAAGGACACAAAGAAACAGAAAAACTCAATGTCTAGGTTTACTGACGCTATTGAAAGTAAATCGCGGCTGCCGAGCGTGAACAGCGGGTATGGAGTTCGTACAATATCCCACAAGTCGGTTATCTGGCTTTCCTTGTACGACAATTCTCAGCATACGCAGTAACTGTTCAGAACTGTGCTCGGTGAATGTTGATAGCTTAGTTAATAAGCTTGCTCTCTGTAACGTAAGCCCAACACATGGCAATGAACTTCATTCGTGCCTTATTAACTACGATATAACATTTCAAATTGTTTTTTATACTTACATATAGAAATATTGTCAACCAAACGGTTCGCTAGCTGTTTTCGACAGCAGATAATCGAAAACCCCGGTCGCGGTCAGCCAATACTGTTGTGGTGTTGTGTTAATCCTTTCCGTCGGCGAACAGATTTTATATACTGTTTCTGTTGAATGAAACGGTGAGCTTTTTCACGTATCTAGATAATTTCCATGAGCTGATAGGACGCAGTTTTAGTACCGCGTTTTCATAAATAAAGTGTTTCTCTTTTATTTAATAAACTGATATAATCGCCGGGAATAGGAATGCAGCCGCCGCGCGCCGTCGAGATAAAATCTTAGACATTAAAACAAGATGCCTTTGAAAAGCTTGAACAAGCGCTCACTGATACCAATCGCAATGTTGATAGAACTTTTGATTCTGTTTCAATTGTTAATGCTGTTAGGATTAGAATCACGGATTGAAGTGGTTTCACTTTGTGTAAAGTGTGATTTTTATGTCATTCAAACATGTAGCTTCGCTCGCTCTCATATGTTTCTAGGATCGGAGGGCGATATTTAATAAAATAAAATTAATGTGTCAACTTTATTTCATATTCCTTAAAAAAACTCATGAAAAATCCACGGATATAATCTGTTATCAAACTCATGCTACTACAGTCTAGGTTCAGTAAATGTGTCACCTTTCGTAGAGTAATCATACAGCCGGCTGTACCCAGTTGAAAAAAGCTCTTAAATAATTTGGATGCTCGCTCAACACTCGCAACCACTTACATTCAGTGAACGTAGCCTTATTCCACTTTCATAAGTCCCCACAACTTACCAACAGGAAAATTTAAACAAAAACTTTTTACAAAAAAATATAACCGACTTCGAAACAAAAAACACTACAAAGTATAAAATATTCGAAGTCGGTTGTATTTTTTTGTAAAAGTTTTCTATTTTTCACTTTTTAGTGGTTAGCTTTAACTAAACCCAACGCAAAAAGAATCGTCAAAATCGGTTCATAAACAATAAAGTTATGCCTGAATACATAACCCAAAAATCGTGGTTGACTTGTACACATCTGTGTACCCCTTCACAGCGTACCGGCGTTGAAGAGTTCAGTAACCTATCTCCGAAGTTCTTCATCAGATCTTCACCAAATTAAAATGGGACCAGTCCGGGAAGATACTCTTCCAAACACAAAAATAATCATCAAAATCGATTGACAATTGGCGAAAATATTGCTGAACACTAGACAAAAAAAAACAAAGTCGAATTGAGAACCTCCTCCTTTTTTGGAAGTCGGTTAACCGCTCCGGCCCCGGCGACACACCGGTGTGTCGCGAATTAATCGCGAATTTAATGTTTATTTACCTATTACATAAGATTTTTTTTTTTTGGGAATTTTCACATGTCGGGGCCGCAGCGATTAAATATAAGAAAACATTTTGCACCTCTGATCTTACGGCTCTCGTCGGTTTTAATGAAACCCAATTTTATGTATAGTGTAATACCTACACATAAAGCGTCATTTCAGGGATTTTAAAATTTTCATACAGCTATCCTTGTCTTCGTAATATTTCTTGTTTTGCATTGTATTGTATCAACAATATTATTTATTGATACGAAACATAAAAATATGTTTCGTATCAATAAAGTCTATAACTACATCGATGATATGTTTAGAGGTATCGCAACAAGGTATGGTCTTTATAATTTAATGCGAAATAATGGTAACCTAAATAAAAGTTACATACAAAGCCTTTACAATATACTTTCGCCCTTCTTATTACACGATGATGGAATGGTTTGGTTCATGTTATAATTACTTGGCTAATTCCGGGGTAAACTAACCCGACCGCCAAACGAATTCTTTAATTAAATACCGCTAGTTGTTTCGGTTTTCATTATAATAACTAAGTGGGTGTGTTTTCTCTTTTGCTATACTTAGGCGAATAATTGAACATATCGTGGAAAAATATGATTATATGACATATTAAACAAAAAAGGTCAAAGTTTAAGTAGATACAGACCTATCATTGTCCAGAAGCAAAATTGCACAAACTTCGCAGATAACATGTGGGACGCGATTGGCTGTTTTAATAAAGGTACGGCGCGTGTTAAATAAATAAGTGAAAGTGAACAATACAACACAGACGTATTTGAACGTGATAACAATAAATCCTTCCTGACACGAAGGGTGCGGACATTTGTGACGTGAATAGATAACAATGAAAGGCTTTTGAATAAGGTTCAAACCGTTTATAAAAATATAATTTCGCCATCTAAACAAAAGACTGAGATTTAATTTCTAAGTAAGCAGCGGTACATTGATAAATCACACACCCGTGGGAAATAAAGACGGGCATTTTTTTAAGTCTTATGTAACGAAATAAGGAAAAATATTGAGGTAAAATAAGTCAGAATTCGTATGAGTGGTTTTTTACCTACTTACCTCTTGGAACTGGGACGAGCCGAGCGCCTACGAAATTATTTGAAAACCTAATATAAAGAAAGGGTAAAAAACTTGTATGTATATTTTAGTAATCTAAGTACACTTATACTTATATCTATACCAATATTATAAAGCTGAAGAGTTTGTAATAGTAGTTTATGCAACGACCATATAAAAAGGGTTATTAAAACACGAGCGTGGGTTTATCACACGAGGCGTAGCCGAGTGTGATAATAGCATCACACCAGTGTTTCAATACCTAATTATATGCCGTTGCATTCACTATTTTATCTTCACTCATACAGTTGAAATAAAATAAGTGGAAAAATAGTTTAGTCCAAGGCGGATATTCTCATTGCGTATTCGAATGACTGCGCAGCGCGCTCATCCGTAGACAAAGATAAAAGCTGGCTCATTGACTTAAGTCAATCAGCTGAAGAGTTTGTAATAGTAGTTTATGCAACGACCATATAAACCCCTTTTATATGGTCGTTGCATAAACTACTATTATTTTTTTAATTTTACCTATCCACGAAAAAAAGTACGTGTTTATGCATTCGTTTTTGAACTCATATTTGGAACATTACGTTGTGAGTGTAGATAAAATTCTTTTTGTATATGATGGCCATATTTATGAGGAGGCTATCTAGCATTACGCTAAATCTCTTAGTTAGCCTTCAATGTTGATGTTTGTAAAGTAACTCGGAAGAAAAAGCGCTATCGAACTGCTTTATCCGCGTGCGGTTAATGGCTAATTATACGTTAGTACCATGTACTACAAAGGCATTGGTTTTTAGTACTTAGATCTAAAAAAAGATAGCGAAACTACATATCTATCTCTTATAAATTAGCCAAATTAAGGCATTTTGGATCAAATAATTATAAGAAAAATTAAAGGTGATTTTTAAGCATTATTTTTAGGCCGGCTTATTTTTAACCTTTGGCTTATAGCATATTATTTGGAGTCACCGTTTAGGAGATAATGTAAAATTAAAATAAAATTAAAATTCAACATTACTATTTATCGAACGGGCGGGCGGCGCGGGCGGTGCACCACCGCAGATGGTGCGCGAGACGCGGCCGCCGAACGTGAACGAATAATTGCCGAGAAGAACCGAAGTGTTAATGCTAACAAGGAGCGTGCGTGCGAGCCTGCGAGGAACCAGGAACCATATTATACCCCGTGGCTCCGACGCAGGTCGTATCGGCGCCTTTCGCAATACATAGTAAAGTTGAAGAGTTTGTTGGTTTGTTTGAACGCGATAATCTCTGGAACTACCTACCAGTCGGATTTGTAAAATTCCTTTTGTAAATGATGGCCACATTTATGAATAGGCTCTACGGGCACGGGAAATTCCTACAGGAACGGGGAAAAAACGGGACATGCGCGTACGAAGTCGCGGGCAAAAGCTAGTTATATTATAAATGCGAAAGTTTGGATGGATGGATGTTTGGTACTTAATCACGCTAGAAGGGATCTTGATGTTTGGCACAGAGGTAGATTATAGTCTGGAATATCACATAGGATACTTTTTATCCCGGGAGTTTGTTCCCTTGGGATAATTTTCGACATTCACGCGGGTGGAGCCACTCGCGGCAGCTATTAGAATATCGTTTTAATTAATTCCGTTATGTTGGATTCGGCATTCGTTCCTTATACCGAAAATGGGCGAATAAAAACAGGTTTTTAATATATCGGGAAAATATACCTAGTTAAACAGATTACTTAGCTGATAATTATTATTTTCTGAAATTTATGTAAAAAAACGATCTATAAATCAATCGTTTTAACCAAATTTTAATTAGGTACAGACGTTTTTCTGAGTGTAGGTATCTGCTAATAGTAAGAGCGCACAACAAAGCAACAAACGTACAAACATGAGCTACAATTTGGCGCAGCAGTCCTGTATGGAATATATTTCTATTTCCAGTGGCGGCGACTCTCAGTCTACCTTGTCTCAATCCCGTCTCCCGCAGCGCACAACTTTATTATCGTTACAAAATGCTTTCAACCGCTAACGCTACTCTTGTTTAAACTGGGCAACAAGTAAACATGTATAAACCACAGCTGCTTCACAGAATTTTCAATGAAGTTGCCGTTCTTACACAATCTCGAATCGTAAGGTTATGTGGATAATACTGGCTGAATTTAAATCGTCTTTCAAGATAATTTTTATTATCATGACCGAGTAGTAACATAATGGTTACGGCGATAACTCTTTTAGGAATCGTTAAGAGTGACCCATCACGTCGCGCCGGTATCCTAAAATGACGGGATTTTATTAAACGGTCCAAATCGGTAGTTTATTTTTACGCGAGCCTTATAGATAATAGCAATAAAAGATAAGGTTACTCAAATGCTATCCGTTCCTTGAAGGTGGTATCGTACGTATACATGTTTACAAGTGTATAACCCGTAGGCCTCGCTACTTAGTCACCCTGTGCACTTCGCCTCGAACTGAGATAAACGATCGCGGTTACGGTTAGATTAGGAGCAGTGTACACGGTTAATGGAGAATCATGTGGCTAATCAATACGTTTGTATTCACAGACGATATTAGTCTCTGTTTGGATAACTGTTCCCGACTGCCGGACACATAAGGATAGTTCGAATCATTAAAGAATCTCCGCCGTATTTGTAATTATAGGTAAGCATTATTTGTGATGTAGGAATTAGGTAATACTACGTATTTGTTATTTAGAGCTCGGTCACGTTATCCGCCTTAGAAAAGACCATATGTCCACACAGGTCTTGGCCATTAAGAAAAGCAAAAAAGGCAGAGGACCCAACGGAATACCTGGACAAGGGTAATTCACAACGATATATTGACTACGGACTTTAACGCCAGAAATGGCGCAAAATCGCCAAGAGTGGTGTAAAAGTGTCAGGAGGGCTGACCCAAAATAGAAAAAAAGCCTGAAGCTAGATGTAATTTTAAGGATTTATACCTAGGTACAACGTATGTGGAGGCTACAAAGAAAAAGCACTTAACAACAAACAAATATTCCGTGACGGACTTCCTGACAGAGAACAACCTTAAGCACTGCGGAAAATAGAAACATGTAGGTAAGGAAGATGTATTCCCCACAGAGTGCTGACGTGCGTCCGAGAAATGATGTTGGAGACCTCCTCGCTTGAGTGAGTGTACCCAAAATAAAGTCACAACATCATACATGGAACAAAAAACAATTGAACCCGAATCAAAAACGTAGCATTAAAAGTTTAGAAAGAGACTGTCAGAAAAGATTGAATGACAAAGACAAAGCATTTCAAAGCCGAACATTTTCGGTCGTGTATGTTGATGGTATAAGAAATTATGCGTTTACCAAAATCTACGTATATTTCAGCAAGTCAGTACAATTTGTCTAATTACAATTGAATCTAGTTAAGAAGTAATGAGGAGGCGTTTTGCTTGGTAAATATTAAAATCATATTCCGCCCCCGAGCTATTAACAATGTTAATACAGTTTGTATCGTATTTTCTTTAATAAATTACTTGCATCATGTTCAAGGGAGCTTACTAAGTAATCACATTGGTAATTAAGACGATTTTACTCACATGCCTTGATTAAATACCGCCTTCTGTTTGTATCTATCCGTTATTCATTAATAAGTTTCTACAACCCACGTTAGTAATCATTATTTCCTTCCATTTTCCTTTCCAATGAAGTAGGATCAAACATAATTCTGTTACCATTAATTATGCAACGTTTTATTAAACACATCACTTGTGTGAATTAGAAGTTAACCTTTTTCCTCGTACACATCATGTTATGGCATAAAAGGTTACTTGCCCTTAAATATCCTTGAACACTTATCTTTTACCCTTTGATGATGGATTTACACTCTTCTATTTTACGTGTTTAGCTCAGGGTTGGGCGGATAATGATCACACAATAGGCGATCAAAGGATTTGTTGTGTAACCCTGCCCGGTGGCGTATCCCAATCCAAACTATGTAGGTACAAAATATTGACACTGATGGAAAATCAGGAAATCTTTTCTAAGTTTTGAGTATAAAATATTATTCAATTGAGGTATAAAAGGTACCTAGTGTATTTATAAAGATGTTTTCGTTGTTTTGGACTACTTAGTGGCTCGGAAATACATGTATGTATGTAAATGCAACAATGTATAGTGCCGCCATCAAATTCCAATATAAAAATTTTATTCACATAAAAAAACATATTAATGAAACGGCGCAAAGTTTAATCGTTTTGCAATCAAATATGCACATAATATATTCAAACTGATACACATATAGAACAGTAGGTACCTACGTCTAGTAATTAATACATAAACACGAGGCTATACAAGATAAAACCGGCCAAGCGCGAGTCGGACAAGGGTGCAAAGGTTTCCGAACGTTTTTTAACATGTTACTTTGAAATCATAGACCTTTTTTTATACTATAAAAAATCTAGATTATATAGATTACAGGAAAACCAATAAAATTAATAGGTTTTACTGTAATCTATAGGTAAAGACCGATTATTCGTATATTTTTTTCATTTCAGGGTCATTATTTTCTGAGATAAGGCCAACTTTCATCTATTTTCTTTAATAATCTTCAGAGTGGAATATTTTAAAATTATAAAAAATACTTTTGAGACCCTTATGATGAGTCCTTTGATTTGATATGTCACACGGCACAGTTGGAAATACTTTTATTAACTAATTTTCACTCTATAAAGTTACCTCTTTTTCAAAATTTATTTATGTTCGTTACGCGTTCGTGTTTGGGTCACAAAGGTTATATGGGTACCAAATTTCAACTGAATAGATCCAGTAGATTCGGAGAAAATTAGCTGTGATAGCTGGACAGACAGACACAGACAGACAACCGAGTGATCCCATAAGATTTCCGTTTTTCCATACATAGATTCGGAACCCTAAAACTAAATTAATGTAGAATACGATGCAGCTTTCAATGAAATATCGGTAGTCGGGAAAGCGGTCTTGCTATTTTAAGGTGATGTTTCGACATTAATAAATGCTGTGTTCTATTTTGCAGAATTAAATACTGCAAAAGACAGCAAACTAAACTACTAGAACATTGGGGTATGAATAAAATAAAATAGTAGAAAGACCTTTGATCTTTCGTGATTTCTAGCTGAGGTTATAGGAGATAATTTCATTGAAGTAGTTAGATAAACAACGAGGCGCCGGCCACCCACGCTCGTCTCGTAGAGGTCACTCAAAGACTCGCCTTCTCACTTACGTTCGTAATTTGGACTACTTTTCTACTAATCTAAGTCTAGAACAATATATTTAACAATTTAGTGCGAGTCATAAAAGTTCTGCAAATGTGCTTGAAGGATTTTCAGAGATTTGTAATTACCTAGTTTTCAGTAAGTAGAAGTGTCTATCCAGTTTATGTCTACGAAAAATGAAATTGTCATAGTTGCTGATTAGATAGCAACTTAAGTTCTACCTTTGATCTGTCTAATCTACACAGCTAGACAAAGACTTGCTCATTATTATAAAATTAAGCTCATCTTTCCAACAATTAACTTTTCATGTTGAGCCTTTGTAAGCGCTAATAATTCAAACATTTTTCTGTCGCTTATTTTAAATGAGCAAAGTTACTAAAGAGCTCCAAACTTAAAAACATTAAATCTAATAGGTATTTTTATACTCTGAAGCCGTTACAAGTCTTTCGTCACTGTACAGTAACGACTTAAGTTTCAGAAAATATCATTCGAAAAAAATTGCGGAAGTTTGGTAAAATGAGAGTCAAAACATTTTCATTATTCTTGAAGTGCTATTAAAGTGAGGTGCTTTTGTAGCAAAAAATAAAACATTCATTCGGATGTGTGGTTAAAGGCAAGGTAATTGAATGGAGCGTCGTCGTTTAATTGGGCAGAGGCAGTAACATGCAATCAGAGCAGCGCATGTATTCATTACCTGTGTAGGACGTAAACTTAAGTAATGCTATATGAGGCTGTACATTTGATATTTGCATAACACTACGTACTTAAGGCGTAACAGCACTAAAAGCGTAGGCACCTGATGCAATGACTCATTGGAATACTTACTCTGTACATGGTATTTGTCTAGATATTGGGACTGGATGAACTGGATCAGTTTGACCAGTCCGTCAGTAGGTACTCTTATAATTATTTTTTCACATTTAAATTGTATTGTAGAGCGTCTTGCCTAAAGACATAATGCAGGTAGCGTTTCAATATATATAGTAAGTACTATTACTCCAATTTTATTAATAGATCCTTATAATTCGCAAGTAGTAACGTGTCAGCTGGCAAGACTAAACTAATTACATTTACGAGATACAAAGGATTAATACGAAATAGTAGTCGAGTGAAGTGTTTCAGATTGATCCGATAATTAAGTTTATAGCTAAATTACAATTACATTAATAGGCCCTCTCGGCTTCCGGGGAATTAATATACCTAGTCATACAATAGGCCGAAATTACCTTGTATATTAACTAAGGTAACCACTTCCGATGTGTTTGCTTTTGGATCTAATACAAATATTATAATTTCTTTATTAAGCTTACACAAAAATCTTAAACAGACTAATAACACGCTAAGACAATTAGACTGTCAGAAGACAATTCTAAAGGTGAAGCAGCGGGTCCCAAACAAGGCACAGCCTGTATCTGGGTGACCCAGTCACAGCTCAAGGTTGTCATGTTCTGCTAGCACAGGATTGTGTTTCGATTACATAATTTGAGTTGTTTAAACAAATGAATGATAAAAATATAAGATACAAAGTAAACAAACATCGTACAAAAACAGTTGAAGTGAGTGTGAAGTGTAAAAGTGTGAAAGTGTAGCATGTTAAGATAAATAGAGCTAAAGACTTACTGCTGACGATATCGAAAATAGTTTTCAGTCATAACATGCATCGGCCCACTTTGTTTTGTCAAACAAATCGAACGATCGATAGAAAACAGTGTCGTCAAAAAGTTGATTTTACAAAAACAAAAGCATGACACAACATGAAAAGTTTAACAGTGTGACCGCTGTCAGCAGTCCCATTGACGAAGTAAAACAATACGTCCACAAAACTAACGGCATGCGGTTGATGTGTGCGACTTTGACGTATCATCCGGTCGGCCCACACAGCAAGCTGCACAGCCTATCGACCAGCTAACAATCTGTAACGGATTACTACACCATGTACTGTGTGTTCATATGAACTGCAGTGATGCAACAGTCGATTGAGTGATTTGTCAATATTGCTAGTGAATTGTAAGAGAAAATACAGACAGATTATTTTGTTTAGGTCTAAAGTGAAACTTGTTCTTTTAAACATTTTATTTTAATGATTCCAAAATGAAAAACAAGAGAAGTTAAACATTTCTAAAAATAATAAATACTTTACTACTAAAAGGAAATCTGAAGGACTCACCTTCGGTTCTTTGTATTGTTAACTACCATTTAGCAGAAAAGTATATCTTTTACTTCTAAGAAGATTCTTCCAACAATTATTGAAGATGAGATGGATTCCAAGAAAAGCTCTATCAAAAAATTCGTAAGAATTATGCTCAAATAAGCCGTATGTAAATTCCTAACAGTAGCCACTCAAGAGTCACGTTTGGATTTATTTTTACTTTTAAATGAAGCAGGGACCACGAATTCAATATCTTCGTGGCGTGGCCGCGTGGCACACTTTTGCATAGATCCTTATTAAAAATGATATCAAACACCTTCTTAAGTCTCGTCTTTTTCACAGAACAAAAATTAAACTTGAAACCTTTAATAACTTTTTAAACTTACTACTTCATTATCGTAAATCTTTGACATTTATTGAGATTGAAGATTCAGAATTAAACCCAGCAAAATAATTGTAGGTATATTAATCATGCAAATTATGTCGACTCGACAACAATCATTCCAGCTCTGTAAAGTGTTCATCAATGTCGTCTCTATCGTTATGCTATCTTGAAAGCCTCTTTCTAACACCCCAAGTATTAGCGCTACGATACTGTAGCAAAGTACTATAACTTTTTTTTTTTTAATATTCAGACAATCCGAATTCCAGGCTTTTGTAATCTATTATAGGCCATTAAAAATGCAGTAAAAAAAATAACAATAAACTACGAAAATTAAAACTCCTTTTGATGGAGATTAAAAAGCCTGTAATCCTTTAGCTCGTCATGAATAAAACATTCGTGGAAATATGAAAGATGTTCCTGAATAATAAAATTAACGTTTTAGAAAGAAATAGTTCGTGGATCCGTATGGTGTAGAACGTAAAAGAATAGCACCATCCCATCACTTCTCGTGGGTGTCATAAGAGGCGACTAAGGGACTCACCAGAGAATGGGCAGCAGCATTCTCTGTAGGTACATTGCTACAGCTACACTGCTGTCGCCAACCCGCCTGCCAAGCGTGGCGATTATGGCAAATCCCCCCATTTGGAGGAGGCCTATGTCCGTCCGTAACAGTGGACGTCTATCGGCTGATATGATGGAGTTCGTGGATAAACAAAGCGCCCTGGTTTTATTTTACTTTACGCGGTCTTCATTTTCAAAAGTGCTTGTAACATTTTAAAATGATACCCTTGAAATGCTTAAATCGTCAATATCAAACAATCGTCATAATATAATAGCTAATTCTGAGTGTAAGACTTTGAGACTCGTAAATGCTCGCCTTCGAAGAGAATACGAAAATCAGGTTTTGTAACTTAACAAATCGCGTAAAAGGAAAGGAACAAGTATTTGGCCTCAAACCAAAGATATTCTAGCGCGCTTGAGGACTTCAAGAAGGCCTTGTGCAGGTTTGTGCGTAACGAACATTGCGGCATCTTGCCAGGATACGAGAATAATATACTTATAATTATATGGGCTACAAAACTTGTGTGGGATGCGACAGTTTTAGTACAACCTTACTTAGTATCAAAGTTTCTGGTTTTTCAGACACCCTTTTTCGGACTAGTGAATCTCGAGGTCAAGCGGTTCACCGCTTAAACCAATTTTGTCTTACATTGCAATGTAAGACAAAATAAATTGTACTTACAATAAAACTTTAGCTTTATTTACACATCTTAGATGAAAGGGGGTTGAGATCGGGTCACATGAACAAACGCAAAAAAAAAACATATGTATGCTTCGTTCGCGTGGATGTCGGAATAAAAATGTAGGTACATACGTACAGAGGATTCAGAGGAATGAAGAGACTGGTTGAATGAGTAGCTCGTGACTTAATAATAAAAGCCGCACGGGTCGAGATTCGTTCGGACACCAGTCTTGCCAAGAATTACCGTGTTTCCCAGTTATTGGGTTGTGAAGATCAATTAGGCAGCCGCTTCACGTTAAACAATGGTATTCAGCTGAATCCAGTTTGACTGAAGCCGACCCTAGCATAGTTGGGAAAAGGCTAGGCAGGTGATGATATTTTTACTACTGCTTGAATCGATCCAGTTAATCGTTATAATCACCCTAGAAAATCGAATATATAAATAGGTACGTTTGTTTTGTTTCGATATTGCATATTATAAAAATTCGTTTAAGGTGCCCAAAACCATTATTAGAATTAATTACAGTTTTACACTTAATTACTCAAAAACTCTCGAAACTTGTGGATAAAGCATGTGCAAGCAATCGTGCATGTACGCGAAAGTTGAATCTTTCGCTAGATTCAGAAAATTACATCAAATGAACAACGCCAACGAATAAAAAACTGTTAAAATATTCGTTTGAACAAAGAAGTCAACATAAAACGATAAATAACAAAAAGTATAAAAAAATATAAATATTCACTCTTCTTTTGCTACGTATTAAACTTTCCGAATTAACTCAACAATATAATGTGTTGGTGTTATTATTGTGCATTCGTTAGTCTTCTTATCTTAGTTAGGTTCTTTATCGGTGCTCAATAGATGGCGCCTGTATTTCGTAAACTAATTCATTCTACATGATTGATTTTCATAATATAGTGTAATAAATAAAACTAAGTTGTACACAGAGTTACGCAAATTTGTTACGTATAAAATTTATCTTTACATTATAGTATTGTTGTTTGACGACGTTTAGCGCTCTCTCTGTGAAGTTTCTTACTAAACTTAAAAATAACAATGGCTTTTGATTTCGTAGGTCGATTTGATGCTGGGTATATAGTAGTATGGTGATAACACTTAATATTTTTAAGAACTTTCCTTTCGAATCCAATCTCCAGTCAAATGGGCGGTGGTGCCCCCGCGGCCCGGTCGTCAAAAAGTTATGTTGGATTATTTTAATTTTACATTATCTTCTAAACGGTGAGTCCAAATAACATGCTATAACAGCCAAAGTTTATATCCAAAAAAAAAATATGTTTATGATGAAGTAACTTTCGCTCATAAATCACCTTAATTTTAAATGCGTAGTATTTAAACGAGTGACTGTAAATTAATGTTTTAAGTGACAAAAATAATTAATTTACGTTATAGTATTACTAAGTGAGCGACTGACAGCGAGTGACGAGAAATCAACAGAACAGCAACTTACAAACATTAATAAATGAGAAGCTTTATAATATTTGAGCGACCTAATATTTGTTTGAGTGTCAACGTTACGTCCTGCATTTTTTTAAATATTTGGCAAATGATATTTCTGGGTGGTGGTCAAGTCGGGGGCCCCAAATCCCGAGCTCGCATTACTCGCTCTTGCGCACCAAATAACATATTTGGTGCGCAAGAGCGAGTGATGCGAGCAAAATGTTAAAACCTCAATTGGAAAAATCGTCTCTATCTTAATATTGAAGTTGCCCTTTCTGTATTTCTAGTCGCTCACTTAGTAATTTAGTCGCACGGGTAGAATTTTAATATCTGAAATGGATTAATCACAACCCACTTTTTGTAAGCTCGTTCTGAATTTTATTATTAATCAATATTCGTCGTTAGTTTAGTTAATTTTTCGCTTACTCAAATTCATACCGCTCAAGTTATTAAAACAGTATCTCATCATCAGTCGCTACGTTATTATTTTATTCGATCGTTTTATAATTTCCCATTTTAAATAAATTATTTGACATAAAATGCCTTAGTGTGACTTATATAAAAGAGATAGATCTATATACACGGTTATTTGTAAAACACCAACAACCTTTCAGTGGGTGAAAGTACTCATGATTATATACAACTTTTGTTATGAGACCAACCCTGAAAAATCGAAAAATACTTTTTTTAACCGACTTCTAAAAAAAGCAGGAGGTTCTCAATTCGGATGTTTGTATTTTTTTTTATCTTTGTTCGCACATAACTCCGTCGTTTGCCAACCGATTTGAAAAAATCTTGTTTTGTTTGGGAAAGGGTACACTTTCCAAATGGTTCCATTGAAATTTTATCAAAATCGGTTCAGTAGTTTGGTTTTTAAATCCAAATAGCTGGAAAAAATATGTGAAAAAATCATCCATGTATACGAAATTGCGTATTTTTGCTTTCCTGTGACTTTCCAGTGGTGTTGCTAGGTGTGGGGTACCACTAAAAAGTGAAAAATAAAAAACTTTTTCACAAAAAAAAAGAAACCGAAATTATTTGAACTTAGTAGTGTTTTTTGGAAGTCGGTTTCTTTTTTTGTGAAAAAGTTTTTTTTAGATTTAATGAAAACCAATATCTTTGTAGTACATGGTACTTACGTATAATTAGCCATTACCCCAGCGCACGCGGATAAAGCAGTTCGATAGCGCTTTTTCTACCGACTTACTTTGCAAATGTCAATATTTAATTTAACCAAGAGCTTTAGCGTAATCTCTAGAATTGAATTGAGGAAGGGTATCTATAGCCTTCCTCATGAATGTGGCAATCATATACATAAAGAATTTTCCAAATCTGACTGGTAGTTCCAGAGATTAGCGCGTTCAAACAAACAAACAAACAGACTCTATAATATTAGTATAAATATAGATATGTAGGCCACTAAAACAATTACAGTATTTTTCGACATAATTGGTGGATGTAGATTTTGTACAATTTTGTGATTTTTTGCCATCACATAAAGTAATTTTGTGTGAGGAATCATAAGAAAAATGACTTGAAAATAAACTCCCGTAGGCGGCTGGGACATAAAGAAAATTGCTTCCTGAAGAGAATGGCGTGAAATGAGAGCACACGTGCTTCATAGCTTTTAAAAACTTCTGCTTGAACTTAATTCAGTGTTTCCGGATAGCTTTGAGGTAGAATTTCGTGTGCATGCAAACAAGCTAATTTAAATCAAAGCTCTTTTAAAATAATAAAACAACGCGAGAAAGCAATCATAACTTTTTCCGAGAAGCGGAAAATAGAATTGCATTAAAATTTAGTGTATAGAACACTAAAGGAGACGGATACGATTACATACAATGATGAAAATGGTGTGAATTTATAGATTCAGATTTATCAGGTCAGTGGATACGAAACGGGGCACTATGAAAAAAAGAAAAAAAAATCAACATAATCCATCGCCTAATCAAGCCTTCGAGATCCAGTAGGATGTGGGAGTAGGGTGGGGGAACACCATGGGACACTTTAAGGTCAAAATTCCGAAAGTCAAGATCCGTGATTCTTAAGAGCAGTAACAGGTCAATATTCATGTAAAGTGACCTTGGGGTCAAGGACGACTTTGAGGTCAAGGCCAAGTGATTCCGGAGATCATGTCGACGGAGCCCCGCTTAGCGGGGTTCCTACTAATGGTTGGTTTAACAATAAAATAACCACGAAGGGGATGGCGGGGTCTCGAGAGTCGGGGTGCCCAGAGTCCCGAGCTCGCTTCGCTCGCTCCTGAATCCTAAATTTGGGACACCTCAAGGACATTGACCTTGACCTCAGGGTCATTGATGATTTTCCCCTTATTTTTAGGTGATATATAGGTACGATAGAATCACGAAACCAACGATTTGAGAAAAACAAAAAAAACCGGCCAAGTGCGAGTCGTATAATAAAAAACGGCAAAAAAATCACGTTTGTTGTATGGGAGCCCCACTTAAATATTTATTTTATTTTGTTTTAGTGTTTGTTGTTATAGCGACAACAGAAACACATCATCTGCGAAAATTTCAACTGTCTAGCTATCACGGTTCATGAGATACAGCCTGGTGACAGACAGACGGACAGCGGAGTCTTAGTAATAGGATTCCCTTTTTACCCTTTGGGTACGGAACCCTAAAAACGATGTTTTTTTAAGCCGTTATAAAAGGATCCCTTCGACATCGTTTTTATGACAAACGGTTGGTTGGTCGGAAAAATCACCAAGATGCTTTACGCCTTATTTTTAGGTGTTATATACCTACGATAGAGTAGAAAACGATTATCGACATTTTTTTTTTTTGACTAAAATTTCCTTTTTTCCTGTGCCCCGTTACTTACATACCAACCCAAATCCACACATCGATCCACATTTTCAACAATATCCAATTCACAAACGTGTTCAATCCCAAAATAAAATTCCATGTCAAACGTGTAAGCGAGTCAGCTAGTCAGCTGTCATACCAGTGAAGTGAGTAGAATAGAATAGAATACTCTTTATTATGTACACCATATACAAAACAATATAGTTGAAGAAAACATTACATAGGGTGACACAATGGGCGGCCTTATCGCAAAAAGCGATCTTTTCAAGACAACCTTTGGATGGATTTTAAAGAGAAAAGGAAAGGTAGTACTGTAGGTAGTCTTAGGTGTACTATTTATATATATAATAAATACTTAATAGATAAATATATACGATAATAATAATGGAACAAAAGCATAGAACCCAAGTAAAAACGATTAAAGAGAAAGGTAGTAATTTTTGACCATCGTTTTAAAACTGGACAAAGATTGCGCACGCCTTACCGACACGGGCAAAGCATTCCATAACCGCACCGCTTGAACTGTGCAGTGACTAAAAATATAAGTCTAATTCTAATCAACATGAAATCGAAATTCATAATATTTGTTTTTCAGTAACCTACTGATATTTTATTTAATAATATGACTGTCATTATATGCACTATATTTCATATAAGTATATTATAGTGCATTTAATTACTTTGAGTTAATTGCTTAGTGAAAAGGTTTTATTTTTGTAATTATGTAATCGATTACTCAAAATCGATAATCTCATGAAAACAATCTTTCTCATACCTATTTCACAAGAACAATAGTTCCATATGAAGGTCAAACATTACCCAATTATTATTACATTATTATTCCTCTGAGTCAGATGAGAGAGTTAAATATTTACCGACCAACGGTAATTTTAAAATGTTTTAGTATATTAAATATTTGGCATAAGTTACCATTTAAGCGACTTTGTTTTTCCAAGAAATTGACTCACTTTTTTGCCAGTGATGGCGCAATAGCCGCCTGACGTCACGTCAGCTACGTCACACCCCACCCTTAATCCATTTAATAACCTAATTCATTCAATATATTATATTGAAGTATGTACATTTTTATTACCTGTTACTTATTGTTCGTTACGGGAACTTCCTGTACATATAATATCAATTTAATCACACGATATAATAATAAATAAAGTCACGTTGGTACACATTAAAAAGCAAAAATTAAAATATGTACGTACAATTGTTACCCACGAAAAGTCCGGCAGCCGGTTTTATTTCACTTTTTATTTCACAGAATCATTTGTTATGGGCCATAACAAATAGAACATAAAATTTGGGCTAACACTCATATTTACCCTTACTTGAATTTTGGAGTTTTGTTCGGATATATCGCTGAGCCCGCGTCAAGTAAACGTGGCTCGTCCTGGGTGATACTATACTATTGAACTATAATTAAATGAATTGCCGCACTCTCAGATGTTCGTCAACGTTGGTGGCCTTTAAGTAACGACGAAAAATAAACAACCATCGCAATTAGTAATGCCTACTTGAACCTTAAAATTTCCCTGAGCTCAGTGACCACCGCCACTCTAAAGTAACCAATTCGTAAGTCTGTGAGTGCGGCGGTAAAACACGTTCACACACTACTTACGTATGGCCTATTTAAGCTGGATTACGCTCACCTAATACGTCTTAATTATACATAAGTAGTGTTTTAAGATTAGGTACCTAATCAGGCCTCGCATAATTACTCGCTACATAGTTCCTCACATGTTTCGGTGACTGAATGCGTGAACAGCGGTTAACACGATCGCTCAATATCTGGTTGTTTGCGCCGTATTGTAATGTTTGTTGATGTCACTTCGCCTCTTTGAGACGCGATCGATTTTTAGTGTTTTGTACCAAAAATTCAGGTATCTTTTTCAGTATTCATGTCTGCTCGGGAAGATTGAGTTTTGCATAAATGTCGATATTTCGGTTGTTGATATATGTACATCGAGATAAAGTTTGATTTTGATTCTGGGGAGCCGCAAATGTTGGTAGTTGTGTTTCGCCTAGACTTGAAAATACGAATATTTTAATTGTAGGTTGATCAAGTTGCTTGTTGCTTTGAGTTGAAACTCTATAATTTTAATTTACATCTGGAGTAAGTATTTAACTTCAAGAAACTAAATACCTAAAATATCAGAGAATGTTTAAAATGTTTTATTAAGTTTGACAATTTTAAAGGCAACATTTATGCAAAAAGTTTGGTTTTGGCGTACAGCCATTCATAGAAACGATTGACATACCTATAGATATTTAAGTATTTCTAATTTCAATGGAAAGTCTAAGAGAAAATCTACTTTCGCAAAATATTCCTATTGCGTGGGAAAGTTCTTTGGAGATGATAAGGTATAGGTTTTCCCACATTGTTTGTTTATTATATTTAATACCTACAACTATAAGGCCCACTTGTGCAAACTAGAGGTATTAGTTGCTAACATGAGGTTAAATAATTATAATTTTTCATACATAATGGCCTCGGGTAAACTATTAACTCGGAGTTAAAGATAACTCTGGTTTGTGCAAGAGGGCCAAAGTCATTTTGCTACAATGTAATAATAAAAATAATTATATTACAAAATCCAGCCGGACCCCATTGTGGTTTTAATAATAATAATAAAAAGGCTCTCTGTTCGATAAATACTATTATCACGATTACCTAAAGTTGAGTGAAACGTACTAGTGTTTTCGAAACGTTATACGCACTCCAATAACAAATTATCAATCAAAGTTGAAAACAAACGCGGGCGTGGGAGTCGTACGGCGGGTGAAGGCGGGGTGCGGTACGAAGTGAGGGCGGCTGGGGGGGGTGCGGAGGCGGCTGATAGGCGCCAGACTGGCTGGCGCGCTGGCTGCACGCGGGTGCATCCTGCGCAGGTGCTCGCACCCCCCCACTACCCCACCCGCGAACCTCTCGCATCCCACCGAACTTCGACATGAGATCGTGACACATTATAATAACTAACATACCGTCTGTAACTAGCCTAATCGTAAAGTGCACTTCATAAACTTGAAAAATATTTACGAACCATATTTTTTCGTTACGAAAGATTTTCAGATTTTCACGCTCATTTTCTCTTATTTCTTGAGCAGAGTCATACTTTTTTGTCTCTAACAAGTATCTTGGAAATCCAACTGCACCGCTTATGTTTGAAGTAACAGCCTAATCGTTAATGCGACTCCGATACGCATAATTATGGGGAAGGTAACATGTCCTATCTGTAATGATCGAATGATTTAACTTGTATCTACGTTTCGGCGGCATTCTGCTCAAGAACGAGCACTGATTTCACTTAACAATAACAATATGATTCTGTCAAGCACGCCTATAGGCCCTGTACAAACGACATTGTAACTGCGGTTACGATTATCAAAAAGTTCAAAAAAAGTACTTTTAATACAATTGACACGCTGTGGTTAAATGCTCAGTCTAAGGGATTGAGTATTTGACATCTCGATAGCGTTTGTTTTCTGTGTTAAAAGTACTTGGGCTCTAGGCAAGTGACATTCCGTCAGCGGTAGCGTGACGAAGGCGATAGTCAATACGTCAAAAATATATGGAATTGACAGATGCTATCGAAATGTCACGTGATCTAATTCCTACATTTTATCATTTCGACAGTCGCATTCGCTAATTGAATGGCACATTGTCTAGGGCCTCTTTTAACAATGGCTGTCACTGATAGAATGTCACTTTATCTTAATTACATCCACTACGTCACGTTACGTACGATCACATTTTAGATTTGTTTTTTGGAAACTTTGTACCCATAGTATTTCAATTTAGTTTACTATTTGAATTATTATAATATTTACACCATTTTCCAATTCCAGAAAATTTGGACTAAAATATTCCGAATGTTTTGGTGAACTTTTTTTCACTAATTCAAATCGGCAACATTTCCCAACATGTCGTTGTTTACTTGATATATGCTTCATCACACTAGCACAACAAACAATGATGCGTCGGTTGGGCTGCATTATCCTGATGTGTTCGACTGATCTATGTAATAATAATAATCTTTATTAGACCAGAAAGATTTACATATGTTCACACAATTTGTCAACAAGCTACTTATAATTAATCTTAAAAATATGATCACATCAATTGTGTCTATTTTTAGCATCTGCTACCGAACTTTATAGCCTGTGTCTCAGTACGCAGCGCCTCAAGCCCTCCAACTAAAGATGCAAGTATGAGCTCACGAACAAAAGTAAACATTAAAATTTGTACTAAACTAAATTAACAAGGTTTAAATGCATGTACTTATAAATTTTATAAAATAAGGTTATAAAACTAGGTTACTGTCCTCTGGGTGTGTAAGATGAAGGGAGGGGTGTGTGAGAGAGTTATCCAAATATTTATGCTAGTAGATTCTTATAGAAAGATTCTTATAGAATACATACACAAATCCGATTATAAATTGTATCACAACACTATATCACTACTTTATATTGCCCCTACGCTTATTAATTAATCAGTTAACAGACCCAGTTAACTAATTCTGTGTGGTTATCAGCACTGCCGCCCATTATGCAATCATAATGTTCGAGTTAGATACAAAAAGCTAACAATTTCGTACTATTATCTCTATATATCCACTTTTGATGCTGAAAATGTCTCATATTAAATTAGCATACCTTAATTTTCGCTAGAAACTTAGATTTCAGACTTAGATTAGCACACGTTGTGCACACGTAAATACATAAACAGCAAACGATTTCCAAAGAACCAAGAAATAAAAGAAAGTCGAGCTTCTTCTTAAATTCGCTCATAAAGTTACGCTCATGATTATACCAACCTGCATCCGTTTCTTGTGGACTTGCACTAAAACAGCTGCATAAGCAACGTAAGGCATTCATTCAGAAATAATACGTCCTCAAGCGAGTTAGTTCTCGAAGTCAGTAAGTCTCCAGGTAAAACCATAAAGTAAGAAATAAGTTTATTTTCTGGGGACTGCTTAGCTGTATGAACGTTGTAAAGTCAGCGATCAAGTAAACAACATAATATTTCTTGTGGCAAAACGTCAACAACTAACTATGTGCGTAGGTAACTCGCTGCTTAGATAATGTTTCAGACTGTTTTGGTCACATTACTATGTAGAACTCAGGACTTTGGATTTACGTCACTGATAGTATCTTTGGACGGAAATTATGGTAGAAGTTTTTCAATGACTGAGATAAAAACGGTGACTCAGTTTCTCTTACACGCCATTCCAAAGGAAAAAACAACGACGAAGCGATAAGATTTTTATGGCGTTTTTTATTTGGGCTAGCTAGATCTAAAGTTGGTCAAACATGGTCAGTACCTCCTTCAAATAAAAGCAAACGTGGTTTTCGATTAATCATGGCTGAACGTGTAAAATTTTCGTCTTTGTACCTTGATAACATGACTCCCTGAAGCAACATGTGACGTTGCCCACTGTCACGCCACTAAGCCAGTCCCGGTGTTACTATAGTACCGCCATCTATGATATCTCGAGTTTCAGGTTTATGCTGTTGCAACCCGACCTTCATAAATCCAGCTCAACATATATAGGTCCGTACTTCTGCCTAGTCACCTTATTATAACACCTTACTCGCTGTTTACGACACCCATGAGAATAGAATGCGTCTATACTTAGAAGGACAAATGGCTCGGGTTAATTTAATCCTAATTTTAAAGTTGCAGATTAACGTCGTTTTGCTCAATTTGGAATATAGCAAGCTGCTCCTTTCCTTTTTGTATCTTCTACCTATTACAACCCTTCTCTTGATGCCTTCAAGAGGAAAGTTAAGTTACAAACCTATATCCGAATATTATGTCAAAAGCGAAAGGATACTTTTTAACTTTATATACTCGTTTGTATGTGTACATAACATAGTTATGTATGTAGTAACTGAGTGACTGACAGACAACGCACTGGCGAAACTACTGGTCATAGAAAGCTGAAATTTAGCATGTGTTTAGGTGCCTTGGAGAGTATAGGCTCCCACTATACTCTCCAAAGAAATGCGCGTACGAAATCGCGGGTGAAAGCTAGTTTATTATAAAAATGTATTAATGTGCACTTCTACCCTACATTGTAATCTCTCTATTTACTCAAAAGTTTGCTGCGAGAAAACTCAACTCTGAATTAAGCTCGCTTTTTTACATGAATTTTCATTATGCACACAATAAAGCTACTATTATGCTGCTATTATGGTACACAATAAAGAATTAAGAATTATGTGTGTCATAGCAATGCTACAAGAAAGAGAATACCGACCATAGTACGTCTCATTGCTTGAAGTAGAATGTGTCTCTATCTAGGAAATAACGATAAATATCAACATGTATGTATTTTGCCACAACAGCGTTTATGTGAAAACTAAAACTGTTTGCCCTCAAAAACTTTGTTTTGTTTGAACTTATTTGCTTACTTAAGTCACTTAGTCTGTAACCTACTTAAGGGGTAAAAATAAAATTTAACAAGAATAGCAACGAAAGGGAAACGGCCTCATTTTGTACCGTTTTAGTTATTCGAAACCTCACGCACGCATCCATAAAGTTTATTTTTAGCTCGGCTTCGACGTATCCGACGATCGACGATTTCACCTGAAACCCCAATTAAGGCTCACAGTTCGGCCTGAAATCACCGTGATCTGCCCAATTAGTCGAGTCATTTAAAAGCCGCGCGTAGCACAAGCCCTTGACAAATTAGAGCCTATTGCTGCCATCGATCTGTATAAACATGCTTATTGTCGCGCCATTCAAATGAAAAATAACTTGCTCTAAAATACGACGTTCTAGTTAAATTATAAATAACCAATGCTGCAATGGAAACTTGGTAAGTGCCTAGTAACTGCAAAACTGGAATAACTTTACTATTGAATAAAAGTCTCTCTGACTTTAGAGCAGTTCGAGTGCCGGGCGCCGGCGCTGACAATATTCTCCAATATTGTCAGCGCCGACGCCCGACGATGTTTTTTTAATGCTTTACTTAGATTTAGAAAAATAACCAGGACTATGTACGTGCAACTGTGTAGAACAGCTCACAATTAAAAATATAAAAATACAAGACCTTTTTAAACGGTGACCATTAAATAGGATTTATTTTGAATTGGGACTGCTCCAATCAATAACAACAGCGTTTCCGGCTATCCGGGTTCCATTGAACCAGTTGCATTATACACTATTCATACGCTCACAAATGGCGATTCAGAAGATTTTCCAGAACAGGGTAGTTTATCTGGATATCGGCTCATTGTGTCGCTCGCGCGAGCAAAGCTGCAACTGACGAGGGTCACCCAGATTTATGCCGAAGCCCTAGTTACTTTTCATTCACTTAATACACTTTAATAATTCACACAACGTACCCATATTTAAGAGTTAACTTTTTACATAAACGTAATGAAGGTTTACGTTCGTTACGCAGGGGTGAGTTTACCGAAAAACTAAATAAGAACGTTATAATTTTGCCAACTTATTAAGCTACAGTAAGCAGATAAGTCTGTACCACATTGAAAATTACCATAACAGACAACTTATGAGATCAGTTTCGGGGTAAAATGTCCAGATATTACCGTCGTAGACGTTTCGTAGCTTGCTGCTACGAAGCGCTACGAATCGCTACGAATACTGTTTAACCGAATTGAGACTAGTATCAACATGTTTTGCAAGAACCATAAAACATATTTCTTGATTAAATTGAATGACATAGTTAATTAATATTGCTCTAAAGGTGCAGATTTTTACATAACGCGTACATAAATGTACGTAGGTACCTACTTTCTTAATCTGAAAACGAAACGATAGAAGCGGACGAAAATGTAAACACCGTAAAATGACCTGTATTCGAGTTCCAGTTGCAACAAATATAAACAAGCAGATTAAATGGTCTCTGAAAGACAACAAAACTATTAGATCGTGGGCTGCTTCAGGAGCTAACGAGTGTGTCGGCGGCGTCTGGCGGCGCGCCAGCCGCAGCCGAGGCATAAATTGCGGTCGGATGCTACTCGCCACTCGCCACTCGCCACTCTCTGCACCTCGCTACTCGCCCGCGGCCTCGCCGCCGCACTCACCACGCGACAGCGACAACAAGTGCCGACATCACAATTAACTCACAATCAAGCCTCTCATTTAAACTCCCTATGTTACAACAAGTTTGCCCTGTAATTGCACTCAAATAATTGCTATTTATTTTGAAACCTTCCACTCACTAACAATCCTATTGTGAGCTATTTCACTCATTTTTAAATTACATTTACCAACTTTACGTAAAACTCTTTTCAACGGACTTGTTGTTGTTTTATAAAATAAATTGTTAGAAATAAAATTTCTTTGCAATATTTATTTGTATGAGTTAAACTTGCCAGTAATAAATAAGGTAATTTAGAAATTCATCCTAATTTATCGAAGAACATGACTTCTCATTCGATGGATGGCATCGTTTCCCAATATGCTCGGCTCAATTTATTTGAAAGACTAAATTGTAATAGCATAAAACCAATTTTGAGAGGCGGCAATAAAGTATGTGCAAGATGTAGTTTATGACATGTACGGAAGGCGTGAGGTGAGGGGTGCGGGCGAGGGGTGGCGCGGGCGCGGCGGCCACATGGCGCACAACGACTTCCGGCGCGGGAGTTCGACAGTGCAATAGGCGGAACTATAACACAGACCCGGGGCTGCAGCGGCATATTGCCTATTGTTTGGCATCTCCGACTCTTGGCATCGAACGTTAACTCAGCGCCGACCGACTGCACTGTCAGCTTAAGTACTTTACCCCTATAATGTATGAATATTAACACACAAGTTTGGAAAATACAACTATTCGGCTGTCTTCACTTGACAAAAAGAAATAAACGTAATTGCAAGTTCACTCAATCATTTTTTTATTTCACATGGCATCGACCATTTAACAATTTCCTAAGTTAATTGTTGAACCTACACGTGCTTTATCATTTATCATTTAACACATATTATTGTGTACAAAGTTACGAATAATATACAGATTGTTTTTACCGACTTCTAAAAATGGAGGAGGTTCTCAATTCGGATGTTTGTATTTTTTTTTTTTTATGTTTGTTCGGGCATAACTCCGTCGCTTGCCAACCGATTTGTAAAATTCTTTTTTTTGTTAAAAAGGTATACTTCCCAAATGGTCCCATTGAAATTTTATCAAACTCGGTTCAATAGTTTGGTTATTAAATCCAAATAGCTGGAAAAAATATGTGGAAAAATCATCCATGTATACGAAATTGCGTATTTTTGCTTTCCTGTGACTTTCCAGTAGTGTTGTTAGGTGTGGGGTACCACTAAAAAGTGAAAAATAAAAAACTTTTTCACAAAAAAAAAGAAACCGACTTCCAAAAAACACTACAAAATTCAAAAAAACTTTAATTTCGGAAGTCGGTGTTTTTGGTTGCTTCTTCTTTATTTGACACCGACTCCCGAAATTAAAGTTATTTTGAATTTAGTAGTGTTTTTTGGAAGTCGGTTTCTTTTTTTTGTGGAAAAGTTTTAAAGGTAAGCTGTGTTCATAGGAACATAATAATTCGAGACATTGATTTTTGCGCCATTGACGCACAAAGCTCACATCGATATTCTAGCAACTATTTAGTCATTTCAGTGATAGAAGGTTAGAGGCAAAGTAATACGAAAAACTTGCTCATTCATCCTTGACGGGTAAACACAAATATTCATATAAGATTGCCCAAATCATAACCCTTTGTTAGGCTTATCTATAATGTGTTGGATAAATACGTTCATGTCATGTATATTCTAACTGTGTACGCAAACAATGCTCTGGTAGGTACTTTGATATCATAAATTTTTCAAGATTATGTATGTGAATATTGGTAGGCTTTATTAAAAAGTTTTGATCCTCATTGTAAAAACAAAGATAAAATTCTCCATTAACTACCTACGTAATGTTTCCGTATCCTCATCTACTACGGCTGCAGCAAACAATCGTAGGCGTTTACTAATACAGGTAGGTACCTGTCACTACTTGTGAACTACGGCAATTAATTAATTGTTGTTGAAAGCGAATTTTATTTTATTCACGTAGCCGTTAGCCGTTTCACTGACCTTCTAGAAGAAAACTGCTGTTAAAGTATTATAAGAAAAGTAAAAATAACTTACGAAAATGCTCACACTTATGCACCTAATGAATTAATGACCCTTACGTAACGTCATATGACGTCGCAGCAAAATGTTTATTATGAACTCTAACAGTTTATAGCAGATGTTTACCTACAGGTGATATTAAAATAAGCGTGACCTTTCTGTTTTAACATAACCCTTCAACCCACTCATCGATGCTGGTATAAATATCCCCAAGTGGTTGTAAGAAAGCTACATAATTTAGTTCGCAGCTCGCCGATCGATGGTGTTTCGGACACCATACTTACTGTGCCTGTATACATTCGGAAGCCTAATTATTATTATAAGCCCGTAGTGTCCCACTGCCGGGCAAAGGCTGGGACTCTTCTTTCTTTCCACCTCAATCTGTCTTGAGCAATCTGAGTCCAATCCTTTTAGGTAGGTGTCCAGTTCGTCTCGCCATCTCCTTTTGGGTCTAAAATAAACAAAAACAAGATACCTACTTATTAAATCATATTTCAATTTCCTGATCATGACACGAATTCACTTTTAGTGATGACCCGACACCGACACTCTATGTAGGTGGCGACAAAACCAATTTCCTGTGGATCTCATATACCGATGGTAGCTTAAGTAACCTTATTGGGGTAGCTTATCTAACAATATTAAAGCATCAGCAGCAGCGTATTACAATATATGATAAAACACGTACTCAAAAGTTTTATAGCCTGAATTATGAAATTGTTAATTAACTATAAAATTGGTATATCAAAACTGTTTTATGCTTTGTTCATATTAAGGGTGTTGAAACGAGCTGAGAGCTGCAGGCGGTGAACCCACGCTCTTTGTAATATTAACTCCGAAATACAGAAGTTGGGTTTCGTTCCGGTTTACCTACACCGCGCCCGAAGTCTTGCACTGCTTTGCAATGCGTGAAAATACATCCTAACAATCTCAGCAGTTAACGTGCGCATAAAAATCGGCTCAGTTGACTCAAGAAATTCACCTTCGCAAAACACTTATTCTTTAGAAAATAATAAGTTGAAAGCAATAGGTTGAAAAATAAAAACTGGAGTTACCTGTTCCACATAATGCAAAGACGTAACAGAAGAGCAGGTTAGGCGCGGCGGACGCGCGCCACTTAGGGCGCCTGTGGGCCGCTGTGAGCCGCCCTGGGCCGTACGCGTCCCATTGAGCCACATTCAACGGTCCTATATCGGCGCCCCATTGAAGCAATAAAGTATCGTAGTATGATTAATGGGTTTGCAACCTTCGCTCGACGCCCACCCATTCGAGTAGTAAGTCTTGATCATAACTCAACAACTATAAGGATAATAAAACATAATGGCAATATACGTTCTTTCTAAAAGGGTACCATTTAAATGCTCGCCAAAATAATTTTTGAACCATAACACTAAGTACCAAGTAAAATACATTTGCTTCATATAAATTCTCACCAAATATCGTTTTACTGAAACAGTAACATAAATACCGAAAATTACAGTAAAAAAATGATATTTATTTATTTATTTATTTATTTATATAAGGTACTCCAACGACTTATTCACTAAAAACATATTACATAAAGGAATACACAAATTATCTCTTATTATGGTGAATTTGTCACTTAAAGAAGTACACAGCTTATACATACTTTAATAAAAAAAAGTAAACTCAAATTTTGAGATCCATTTTAAAGTGGATAAACCAAACCATAGTTTAGTTTGGTTTATCCACCTCAAAATAGATCTTTTTTGTAATCAATAATGCATCGTTACTAGGAGAACTTAGGATCCAAGAGCGAGCAAAGCGAACACTGGACTTACGGCACCCCGAGGTTAGGTTAGAAGGGGATAGCGGGGTCTAGTGAGCGAGCGAAGCGAGAGAACTCAGAACCTCCATTCCCTTCGTGGTTATTTTTTTTAAACCCCAACTATGCCTTTTAGACAACTTTAAAGTGTTTTGGGGTTATTATTATATATTGTTAGGTTACACACAATTTAGTGAGTATTTTTCCATTTTGGCAGGTATTTCGAATTCATTTGTAGTAATATAACAGAATTTTTGGTAGGCGTTTAAACATAAGCCATAAACATCTTATCTATTTTTACAATTCATAAGCTGCAAAAATATTTTAACTGTTTGTATAAAACAAAATGTAACACGGAAAAGAAAGGAAAAGGACGAAGCGTTGAGATAAAGGTCCACATTATAAATGTCGAGAATTCAAGATCATACCAATTAGGTTAGTAAATATTTTTAAACGAATTTAATTAGGCTGCTCCACAGGTATTCAATGAAATTCGTTTATCCGAGGCCTAAGCAACTACTTCTCTTTATATAAATGTAAATTAAGTTTAACCGTTTTATTTATAGGAAACATAATTAAGACTTTGTTATTTTTACGTCAATAGGAATTTAAGTGAGTAAAGTGGGACTATTACGGGTGTATCAATTTCACTTCGATAGCTCGTGGACAGCGCGACGGTCATTGAGCTTACCGAAGATATACACGTTACGAACAACAGTTACAATGGCTCGTTTTTTTACGTAATGCCTTGAGATTTAGTCTTGTTTGTTTCTGCAATAATTTCTTATTTCTTTTTGTAGAATACAATAATAGTAAATATACAATTTACCGAATTGCTGGTCTAAATTTTACAAGTACGAAGACCCAACCTCCTCAACAAAAATTATGAAAAATTATAACAAGAAATAAGTACTATACCAAAAATGTGCGATAAATTACTTCAAATAATATTCCACAAGACTAGTTAGTGAATTCATTGGTACAGGTTTTAATACTGTCGGTTGTCTGATCACGCTTTGGTCTCTGTGGCCGACTATTTATTATTTATTAGTCATTCAATACAAAAGTGAGCTATAGCACTGATACATTTAGGACCGATTTTTCAATAGTCAGATAACTTTTATCTGAGCTATAAAAATAGCGGTTTGACAGCTTTTTAATAGAAAATATGTCAAACTTTATACTTTTATACCTCAATTAAAATAAAATCTGACTATTAAAAACTTTGACTCTGCAAAACACTTTGGAAAAATTTTAATATGAAAGATTTTGACAAAACCTGGAACTAGGACACACGGAACTTCTCATTCTGGTAAATTAAAACTGACAGTCGTGCGTACCATGGTGATTTCCTTCGTGAAGACATGTCGCGACCGTGAGCTCATTCAATTCTTCATATCAAGATAGCAAGGAGGACGCGACTTACGAGCCAGCGTGAATCTCTCATAACGACAGATAAAACGTGGAACTATGCATAAAGGTGCTTTTATTTCATCGTTACATCTTTACCCAATGAAGCTAGCTAAAATATTACATACTCATCTCACTTTATTGCCGAAAAATAAAAGCATTTCTTCCCGACTTGCTTCATCATAAACGTGTCCACGGAGGGGATTCAAATTCCAACTATAGATGATAAAAATAAAAACCTAAATATGAAACCTCGTAACTCGGAAAGTTTATCTCAAGCTGAAACTAAAGCTATACGACTTAACAACAAGTATTTTATTTGTCACTGATCGATATACTTGCAAACTTTCTGTCTACTTGAAGATCATATTTTCTGTAATGCCAAAATGTTATTTTGGGTTGGGCAGATAATTTACCATGGCTATAAATGACTCATCTAGTATAAGATATCTTGGATCCTATTTAAATTGTCGTAGCATTAGTAGTACATAGTAACGTGCATTATCGGCCCTCGTGGAATGACTAGGTACTAACTGCTACGTAGATAAGTACTTGTAGCCACCGCCGCGCGTAGCCTTAGCTGCTACGCAAAGAGCATATTTTACAATTGGTTACTTCATTCGAAATAACTTAATTGAAAATCCCGTAACCTATTAATATACCTAGAATGCCCACGTCGTCGTGTAGAGTGACTGCTACGTACGCGTAGCAATGTTTACCGCCTACGCTGCGCTGCGCGTAGCCCCGTAGCAGCTACGCCGCTTATTTTTAAATCGTTACTGTATACGAAATAAAAATATTTCTAACACAAAGCCGAAAAATACACGATGGAACATGCATGTGAGCGAATACAAAATAAAACATGACACAGCGTTTCTATTTTACTCTAAAAAAGTGATCTATTAAAAATTCTTTTGAAACGCTTTATATAACTTTGTTTTTTCATATCCTTACATTTATAAGGGTCCTGAAAGTGAACTCTTCTGTTTTAAAAGAAATATAATTTTCCCCGGAAATGAATACCTACATGCAAGCATGGAAAAAAACCACTCCTTTACTGAACTAGTAAAAACGGATCAAGTTAATGTATTTAAAACAGCTGAGCTTATACAAAGCTTACGCGCTGGCGTGTGATACTTGTCGATGCATTAAAGTACCTGTTAAGCCGGATTATCTTTCCGTTTGTGTCTGCCGACTTAAAACTTGAGTATGGCAAATGATAGAGTGAAGCATCGTCAACATTCTCCTTAACAATAGAGACACGTACTGCGACGTCTTGTTAATATTTATCAGCTGAAAGGGTCTCAGCAGCCAATCGACGACCACAAAAACATAGCACGTGCTCGAATAAAACCACTGTCAATCAATAGACCATGTTGTGTGTGTGTGTGTGTGTGTGTTGTTTAATTATAAGGATTATTATTTACGCTAAATCAATTACAATCAATTTGCTTGGTATTTAACATCCCCCTAAAATTTAAGAAAGAAAGAAAAATATTTATTTGGGACTCGCACAAGAGAAACAAAAAAAGTAACCAAATTAAAATTAATCTATACGAGGCCAAAAAGGTCCCTATCTCAGCATGTACTGCGATATTTAAAAATAAATAAATAGCACAATGCTGGTATTCTGATAGGGCCTGTGATGCCACGGATACACTCACTAAATTAGAAGCTATTCCAAAATGTACCAACAACTTACTCCGAAAACTGTGAGTATACTTTGTACGTCTTCCGCACTAAAAGTTTCTTTATTATATTTAGTACTTTCGTTTTAGTAGGTACACTAAACTCGAAACAAATAAAACAAAACCGGTCACTACTGTGAAATTTAAGTTAAATCCAACCGATGTCCAAGACTTAAGCTCTTTTAAGCCAAGTTATAGCACGTGATTCCTGCGCGCTAACTTGAGGAGAATACTCAAAATGGTTCCACGTTTAGTACACTCATAATAAAAAGTCATTCTTCATGAAGAGTTATTTATAAGAGTATCGATTTTGGTGAAGTGTGAATGTACACAAGTTTGTTTCAACCGTGGTTTAGGTGAAGTTAGTTTCATTTGTCAGCTATAACGGGCGCGTAGGGAATAAACTATCGCAAACAATGGTCCAGTCGTAAGTAACAGCTTTCGGACATTTATATACAACACTACTCGAATGAAAGTCATTCGATAGTGTGGTAACGACCGATGACGTATTCGACGCCGAAAAGTCTGCTGCGTACTCGATCCCGCGATCACTATCATGAGTAATACTGGATAACACCCACGACCGTGACGTACGGACCAACTTGGCGGTGCTTTAAGTAATCGCTGTCCGTTTTTATAACTAAGCATTTTATGTGAGACCCATTTATATAAATCAGAATTGAGGTAGTAAAATAGCATAGGTAGGCTATGCTTATAGCCGTTTAGTAGAATAATACATCAGCTGTTCGTAAAAACTTATTTTTAAGATTTGATGTTTACATGTTACATGCTCATGTCAATACTATAATGAAGGTAACGAGTGTATAAAATACTACATCATACAATATGAAAACAATACTCGTTGATTTAATTTTTTCAATTAAATATTGGTGTTGTTTTAAATGAAAAATAGCTGAAAACCAAGAGAGATGAATTAGAAAAAGAACCAATTAAATCACTTAACATATTTCGTCAGACAGACGTATGTCGGAATTGGACTATTTAACAAAATTCCGAAAAGCCAACATTATGTTTGCTGATAACCAACCTACTGGCGTACCGTAAGTAATTAGCCTAATACCAACAAAAGATATTTCAAGAAACAAGCGAAGCCTCGCAGAGATAGCAGGTTGCATCAATCGGATGTATCTGTGAACAGGTGAATACTTTCCGACTCTTACTACAATCACGATAAGAAAAGCAAAAGCACAGCTACATTTTCCCCGCCCCAACGCTCAGAATTTACTCAATTTTTAATTTACGGAAATGTTAATAATAACCTACAAACTCATTTTAGTTTATTTTTATGGACAATTAAGTTTAATAAAGAAACAGATGCGTGCTACACACGCATTAAGGTAGATTTTCCCGGAATGAAACTAAATAATGTTCACTGTATATTTTAGAAATCATATTTTTAATAAGGTACCTTAATTAATTTTCTGTAAAAATGTCTACCAAGATAAAGTGGTTTTACTCTTTTTTTAAATTGATCCGTGGCGTCAATTAAATACCTAATGACGATCTAATTTACACGTCGCTTATCGAGATTCCAAGATATCCTCGTCATCATCATCAACCCGACTTCGCCCACTGCTGAGCATAGGCCTCTATTTTCTTGTGACAATCCCGGACGGCAATAATGTCGTCTGCCCATCTTGCCGACAACCGACACTTGTTCCAGTCCGCGGACGCCACTCGAACATCGACTTACAACACCTATCACTACCGCGCCTTGCCAGACGTCCATTTCTACGTAGTCGAAAATGAAATTCTAAGATTTTATCTTAACATAACATATCACTATAAATCTCATTTCAGTCAAAGCATAGTGCTACTTAGTGCTACTATAAGTTAGCATTGGAGCAGCAGTGCATTACGGGTCCGTGGCTGTGTGAATATCACTTGATTAGCTTTTTCTGCAGTGAAATGTCAATGTAAAAATATTTTCCCAGTTTCTGAAAGCAACCTTCTCGCTAAGGTTAGCTGTATTAAATGTGAAAACTTTCTAGTAAGTTAAAACACATTTATAAGATGGTTGGAGCACACGATCCGTTTTCACAATATTATTTTATAAAATGGGTAAAAGCTAATCCTAAGTGTATTAAATCTCTAGAAAACAAAAAGACATAGGTGTGAATCTCGAGACAGTTAAACGGTAAAGTGCGTTACAAACGACAGATATTTCAAAAGTGCGAGGTCTTAAAAGACATATTAAGATCCCAGAGGCGGCTTGTATCTGGCATCGCCCTGAATACTTGATGCAGGCTTTACGCGAGCACGTAACTTCACTTTTACAGTCGCCTACAGTACCCTTTTTATAGAACTATGGTCTACTATTTGATGAAATGAGACTTAGGGACTTTTCCTTGACTGTGAAAGAAAACTAAGATGAAACCATTACTTTAGAAAATAATATTACACACGGCACTTACGGTACACATAACTTTGAGTTAGGCCGCTCATTTAGCCTTACTCTCAGAGTTTTATTCGTTTTACACGGTAAAGCGAGCGTATGATATACAGCGTCACATAAACTTTCATAATTTCGCCGTACACGTAAGAACGGTACCATAGATTTATAACGATAGTTATTTTCCTCGTTCGTGGCGATCTATCAATGCTGTCGCTTATTACTTTATTATTTTGTCATATTCTTAATCTTCATTCTTCAAACTTCTGAATGGTTTGCGCATGTTTTCATTAAACTTTTTTTGGCATAGAATAGGAAATGTTTCTGAAAACTGTTTTTATGATATTTATGCCAAATCATTTATTTCAGGGTACTATAACTTCTAAAGAAATGATCTTGTAGATGGTCCACAACTATTCTTTCCTAGCAATTCCTAGGAAAGAATAGTCGTCAAAATGCCTGAACATATATACAACTGCAACCTCTAGATGAATGAAGCAACTAGTTGGGTTCGTGAAGGACGTAGATAAAACGCAGAGTACCCTAACAAAGTACCGCTAGTACGAAAAATGGTTTCACCCTGAGTTAAATTAGTATCTTTTTATTGCTAGATAATCTCGCGCTTGAGGTGAATTTGTATGCTTATTTTAATAAAAAGTTTAAGTAAGTACAGCTTCATTAATTTTACATAACATTTGCAATGAATTTGAAACTTGCTTGCCGAGATCGTGATGGGCGTGACGCATGTATACTACAGCTTAGCTACGAGTACATTAAGTACACATTGTGTGTAAACGATTAGAAACCCTTATGGAGCCTGATCTTCTCACAACAATGTTTTATTAAAATACTACAGCAACTTTAACGTTCATAATTTGCATGTCTTCATTTTCTAACATTGAATTATTCTTAGTTTAATTAACATGTTTATTTTCTTTAAGGTGAAGATGATAAAACATGTTTTCTGGTCGAGGATAAAGTCTACTAATTATATGATTACTAGCTTCTGCCAGCGGCTTTGCCCGCGTGAATATCGGAAATAGGAATGTTTCCTGATGGATGTGATGGATGGAGGTGAAAAAATACTTTGACATGTCGGGTCTCCTGCTACTTTTGAATCGTAATCGCTCACAATTCCAGCCCAGGCAATACTTTCACATGTTTCTGGTCTCCTGGTACTTGTTAATCTGTAGTACTAAGGCAGCAGCGGCTCTGAATTTCCACTTCATCCTCATTTCCATTAATCCATGCCACTTACCGGGATAAAAAGTAGCCTATTTTTTATTCCAGGATATGAATAACATACAGTGTGCCAAATTTCTTCCAAATTCCTTCAGCCGTTTTGCCTGATTTACACAAATATACGAACATACAACATACTTTCACATTTATAATATTAGTAAGATTTGTTTTTTTTTTCGTTGATAAAAGTATAACCAATGTATCAGTTGCTTGATATCCCACGCAAGTTATCCATGTCCGAAGTTACAACGACGAGAAATTAAGTTAAATCCTAGACTACTCCCGAGGAGCGATAAATACCGATAAAGCCATGTTATTTATAAATAAGTATCTAAAGTAGCTCCAACAGCTTGGTGGCCATCGTGGCTGACAGAATGGACAGTCCAATGATGTGACACTGGATGACCACTCATCGTGCGTCATTCACATATGTGAAATAGTATTTTTAAGAATTGTGTGTATCTTTATGTGTGTATCTTTTTGTGTCTGAATGAAAAATTGTTGTTTGTTGTATGTTTTAAATGTGGACTCTTGGTCTGAATTAAATTTTATTATTATTATTATCATTGATGTTATCGTCATATTTTTGATATTTATATAATATTTAAAAAATTAGCTCAATCGGTTGAAAACATCTGCTTCAAAATTGAGTTGTAAGAATCCACCCGACCAAACATAGTTACATACATATGCTTTTATTTAACTTGCGATAAGTTAAATAAAAGCTTGTAAAAAACAAACCTGGCTGTTTATAGTTTCTACGTCCGAGGCTGTTCATTTCCATTATTTTGTTGATTGGGAACAATAAGCTGCGGTACTTTGGTCAGTATTATTACCTATATCATAGCAGTTATGCACCACTTGTTAGGGTTAATTTGCGGCCACTATATCCTGTACGTACTATTTTGTGAACTGTCTCATAACAAGAGGTTTTGATTTTGGTCATTCTCTAGATATTTGGCTGTCTGATTAGCCTTTGTTAATTTCTTTTTGCTTCTTCTTTTTCTGTTGTTAATTTAAGAACTGTGTGTAGCTACAGTAAGTAGGCTTTTGTTGAAATGATCACCTATAAAAAAACTTTTTAGTGGTAGGTACCCCACACCAAACAATACCACTGGAAAGTCACAGGAAAACAGAATACGCAATTTCGTATACGTGGATGATTTTTCCACATAATTTTTCCAGCTATTTGGATTTAAAAACTACTGAACCGATTTTGATAAAATTTTAATGGGACCAATCGAGAAGTCTTCCATCAAATCGAGAAAAATCGAATCGAGAAGAATCCTTTCACATGAAACAAGAATTTTTCAAGTCGGTTCATAAATGACGGAGATGAGGCAACAAACATAAAAAAATACAACCGAATTGAGAACCTCCTTCTTTTTTTGAAGCCAGTTAAAAATAAGTCCAAAATGTTTAACTGAAATCTCTGACGAGAAAAAGTTTTTTTTTAATATTGGCGTTATATTTCACATTAATATATCGTTTAGCAAAGATAAATAATAACATAAAAATAGGTACCCATAACAAAAGATTTGATAACCGTAAAGTGCTATTTCACGTGAACGGCACCGATAGCTGCTTACGAATGCACAAGACGTCGTCGCTGCCTCCCCGCAAAGTGAATAGATAGAGTTGTATAGAGGGCGCGCGCAACTGAGCCACGAGCCTCACTTTCCCCGGCGTTGCTAAAAATAGACGCTCGCGATAGAGAGTGGCCTGCCGTCACAGTCTGTGTAAGCAACCAGTTTAGTCGCAGAGTTTGGGAATGTCGCACGATTAACTGACCGAAACTTACGAGTATAACCTCCCGGGGAAAGAGCAAAGAGCTCTGCTCACTTAATGCAACCAAATGGATGAGTATATTATATTTTTGATGTATCGTGCCACTAACGCGTTCGCTGACTTTTCAAGTATATTTATCAAGTAATATACACTTTCAGTACGCCTTATTATAGGCCTACAAAGTGCGTCATAAAAAGGTCATCTTAATATTATAGGTAGTATTATTTTGTGCTACGCCAATAAAAACTTAGATAAACATCAAGGAAACTTAATTTAACTTCGCAGGTCAAATAACATCAAAAATTTTATTAGAGTTTTCTATGTATGTAAGAACTGAAGGGAATTTTACTGTGGAAAATAAAATGTTTAATCCGTTACAAGTGCCGCGTAGCCATGTATGTGACCTATCGCGCTTCTTAGACTATCAGACTTATAAGAATTTATTACATACGTGTGGGTCTACCTGCGATGTTTTTCTTCCCTCGTTAAAAAGGTGAGATAAGTCCCTATTTTATAGAATGTATTTCAGTTTAACAACACAATTTAGAATGCTGAGAAAAATCCACGTAACTAAATCTTCGTTACATACATTTTACAAAGCTGTCTGAGTTAATCTAGATCTATTAACGCCACCAGAACGCTATTAATAATTTTATTAGATCTAATAAAATTATTAATAACGTTCTGGTGGCGTTAATAGATCTAAAATATAAAATAAATAAAAAAGTGATGGCTAATTAAAAAGAAAATTTAATTTTTACTTTGATATTCGATACCACGAGCTCCGAAAAACTGCGATGAACATCAACAGAGGCGAACAAAAATCCTTCGACAAGGGTCCACTTTCTTAAACAATAGCCGTAGGATATTAAAAATATTTGTTTTAACAATGTCTACATTTCCCATTCGGGAACAGTACGTAAACTTCTGCGAGGGTAGGTTGCGAGCCTATTCCCAAAGCGATGATACGTAAACATTCAATTTTCCATGAGAACAACACAATATCCTGTGTACTCTGTTAGCCCAGCTCATTAAACCCTTTCCAAGAGACGGACTTCGGAGCACAATTCACGAAAGAACAAAGAACCCAAAGTCAGAAGTGACTAGGTTTACAACAGAGGTCAGAGTTCGTTACCCTCGCTCGAGTAATGACTATTAACATTTAAACCATTTTATTATAGATACATTTTTTGTCCATAAGCGCACGAAACCAAAATGAAATGACACTATGCATTGTATTTATTTTATTTATTTATTTATTTATTTATAGTTAATTAAAACGGCACAGGTCCAATTACATTAATTAACAGTAGTATGTTCAATTACGAACACTATTTATTTTTACAAAATAAGTTATGATTTCTAATCAATAAGTGATTCTATCTAGCACTATCATAATCTGTTTGAAAATTACGACGTAAATAGCTTATTTTTCGAGAGTGTGATTGTCCTTGGAACATGGAACTTGTATTGTAAATGCTTTGTGAAAAATGATACTGGTAAATGAAGTATCTACCTATTAGAGTTTGGGTTAAGACTAGATTAATGAAAATGTAGTGTCATCAGACTTTCTCCAACTTTGTCAGGGTTCTTCAATTATCATTTAGCCAATATACAGCTACAAACACGTTTTGTTTCCAGAATGTCCTCCGGCCGCAGACGGCATGGAGCGGTTCGCGTGCCCTACGCCCGACCGGCAGGGCCGCTACCGCTGCATCGACGACCACGTGCTGTGCGACGGCTTCATCGACTGCCCCAGCGGCGAGGATGAAGACCGACAGGCCTGCATGTTCTACAAAACGGTGATTCTATACTTACTTGCTCATTCGCTGATCATAGCATCTCTGCTAATCCGTCAAGTGTTAGCAGAGATGATGAGACAACAAATAAGTCCGCGAGGCCTCATACTCTGGGAGCTGATCTAAAATTACAGAGATTAAAGTACTAAAATGTGAAATACCAACTCACACGGCGTTACGGTAATTTATAGTCCTAACGCCATATGTAAGCTCATCTAGTAGCTGATAAGGTTATGTCACTTAAATCTTTGCCAATTACAGTAAGTGTCGGGTGTAACACATGGCTCCCCTCTGTCGATGATACGACCTAAGTATCGAATCGTTCACTCAGTGTGAAGCATAGACGCAAGCCTGAGGTCTCGCATGTAATTCCCATATTAGGATAAATAATTAATTGGAGAGCCCACCATTAGTGTCCCGATCAGGATAAATTAGTGTCTGGGTGAGTAAATGGGCACGCAGTTTGTGTAAGTAATAGCACCCAAGATAGGGTTCAGCTGTGAAACGATGACTGTGAAATATTCTTCACTTATAGATATATACCTATATCTAAGTCGGTAGCGTGGGAGCGGTACTGTAACGCCCGTTTGTCCACAGACGAAGGCCCACCTGGACGTCCTGGCCGACGCGCTGCTGCGGTGGGCGCGCGGCCGCTAAGGACGCCCCCCCCCCCCCCCGGACCCTGACCCCTAGTGCTCTAATACTCCGCCAGTGCTACACGGAACTCATGTAAAATATACGATCGATTGGCCCCCGTGCTTATACGCGATCAGTGAACGCTGCGAACTCCCAGGAATAGTATTCGGGCGCAACCAGTCATAACTCGTACATGCGTTGAACGTAATGAAACATATCAAGTAGTGGTGCAGCCTATGCCAAAACATGACCACTTAAAGTGTAGTGTAAGGTTTCCGACTGCGACAATCGAGACAACAGACACGCCGCTAGCGCAGCGAACGAAGGAAAGCAGTGATACGATCTGGTTTCGTCCCAATTAAACTTCTCCGCAGCTGATTTATTTTCCATGTATTTCATACCTTCTAGCACTTATTAAACTAAAATGTGAGACTGGTAGTCAACATTGTTAGACAGTAGAACATATACATAAATATTTTAGAATAGTTCTTCATTTGGCAAAACGTAAATGTTTGTCGATTTGTTAAAATATTTATTCACTTTATGTATTTACTCTACATTAAGTTATGACATTCCTTATTATAATGAGGGTTGTAAAGTAAATAAGAGAAATTTAAAATATGTTGTATATAGATAGATACCTAATGAATTATTTTGTATTTATTTAATTAGTCGGCCTATAATTTGCGAGCGGCGACTGCTAGGGCGCGCGGCAAGTCCGCCAGCACTTACTGATCAGCCGTCGTTGGCACTATTGTCTATTACTTTTCCTGATTTGTCAATAAATATATACATTCAAGACAGTTTTTAAGATGTGTGAGCATTATGTATTTGAACATAAATTAATCTCGACTAGAGGCAGCTATATTGTGTACTGTTATAAAATAATCCATAATTATAAATACTTATTTTCCTTTATTTTATAGAGTTGTATAGTCAAAAATGAATGAATGAGTTACTGATATGTTCAATACGACTAGAATAAAGTTAGTATTTTGACTGAAAAATTAATTGTTATTGTCCTTTGCCGATCAAGTCTGGGAGCTTCTCAAAATGGATATTTTCTAGTCACTGATCAGTTCCTACTTTATTTTTATTTTTTTATTAGTGTTAGGCATGCGCTTATTTACTAAGTTCTATAATTTATTTGAATAAACTTAGACATTAATATAAGTTTTAATCAGTTAAGTATTGTATTATTAGTTTTAATTCAGATAAATATACGTTGTGCTGCAACGAAATGAGGCCTGTAACGCCTGTAACGAAGATCATGAATTCATTGACATGAACTTATAAGCTGTATTAAAAGTTTATTTTGTAAAACATTTTTTAGCAGTCTATTGTGATTAAATTGGTGGAGACTTGTTGAAAGTTTTCTGCCGCTGAACTAAACATTCCGATAAAAACAATCCTGTGATGGAGACAGACTAACGTAAAGGTCGCCGTAACGTCTATTGCGTATATGTAAGTTTATTTCATCGAACAAGCCATTATCTAATTAGTTGCCCATATCAGACGAAAGAAATATAACTAAATGTTCACATCCACTAATAATATAATTATCTAGCTATAAGAAAATGTAACTCAATAATAAAGGTGACTCCTCTCTTACTTCGTAGGTGGTAGGAGCTCTATTGTTGAGTTATTGTTTAGATTCTAAAATTATAAAAGATATAACGTAGATTTAATTAAACAAAAAAAAAACATTATTATTATAAAAATATACTCTGTAGAAATATTTAGTATGTGTATGAAGTTAGCACATAGAAATCCGTCTACGTCGTTTGGTAGTAAGTAGTGAATATTGCACCAATTAGCAGTCGATATATTAATTTGTAGCACCCATACTCTGTGTGTAGCTAGTTTATAGAATAATCGGTTTTGTCGCAAGTATTAAATTAAGATTTAATTAATCTTTATTGCATCGTATTTTTAAGCAAAATGTAGGATTATTAAAATTATTAAACTTATATTGTAGTAAATTATTAAAAAGTGAATGTGAACAAGCACAAGAGATAAGTCGTATTTGAGAATTAGGAGGCACATCGAAGCAGTCTTTTTTGCATTTAAACAAATTTCACAAAAGAGAATAGTTCAACATAAGCCGAAATTTGAATAAACACCGCTATAGTCTGTTAGAACTTTAGTTCTTGAGCCAACAGACTCAGCGGTATTTATATTAACAAAATAATATTTTAGCAAAATCTGTTCGAGTTTTCCAAAAAATCTTAATATAGATAAATGTACCTGCTTTGATGTAAAGCTCATTTAAGACTTATCCTGATTTCTTCAAATAAAACTATTTATTATTAAAGTCGAAATCGATCATTTGATACAAAACAAACAAACTAACGATATCCAATGTTTCAAACAAAACAGATATCTACCTATTAGGTGTAATTAATATTTGCGTTTCGGTAATTCCTCAAGATTAAAGTTTATTGCAGTATTGACGTAAACAGTTGAAGGCTACCTACTTAAACCCAATCCATGCCATGGCTGGGAAGGTCAATTATTTCAACTTGTCAGTAATAACTACAGAAAAGGGCCTGTTCATGAATAAAACTTTACAAATACCTTCTAATTCTGAAGGAATATTAAGTTACTCTGTTTACTTTTAGCTCATAAAGTTGCATACCAATGTATTTTGAAATCATTACTTGAAACTTAACTGTAAACACTTTGGGATTTATTTGAAAATTGAAATGTCAATGAATTCTGAGAAAATGTAACAGTTTTATTAAAGTTAGCATATCATAAGTTACCCGTAGACTGTTACAGAGCACGACCGCGAGGCGCGAGGACGTACTGGTAACAGTTATCGAATTAGACTTAAACATTACGTAGTTTTATCATATCCCAAGACTACTCGGCATTTACTAAATTATATTTTTGTCTACATGTTTTGTGGATTCATATTTTATTATTTTTTTACTTAAACATTTTTAAATAGAACGGAAAATAATTATCTTAAAAAAGTAATCTAATTGCACTAAAATTTGCCTGTTTCGTATGTGCACAGCAATTTATTGTGATATTTTAAATACTTATAGGTTAAGATGCAAATCAAGATCTCGGGAATAGACTATGTACCTATCAATGTGATTAATATTAATTTAAAAGATGTACTAACTACTATGTACGATACCTATGTCAGAGTTATGTTGGTCTGTATTAAATACAGGCACGTCATGGTTAGATACTGTTTAGGCTTCGCACATTCTATGGATACCTTATTTTATTTTTTATTTTATTACCTAAAAGACATACATGTCTTTTAGGTAAAAAAGACCTTGTAATTAATCAAACCTAGTGTTGTTCCCAAAATGGCTCTTATTTTTGTTCAAATGGCCCTGTTAGTTTAAAAACATTTTGCAATTTTGGTCAATTTTATGAATATTTACCTGTATGTGTACGTAGAATAATGAGGATGCTAATCGTTGTCCAGTCCACTGTCTGTATAGTGAGTCGCGCTGGGCGCCCAGCTGGTCTAGCGTCGCGCAGCGTGCAGCGAGCTAGCGTGCCCGCTTCTCGCTGGCACTGTGACCACTCATGTGTCTTCGCCATTACTTCGACGCACCCCTCACTAACTATTTATTGTATTTATATCTAGTGATTGTTCCAATATATGTAAGCACGTAATATGAGCACAACTTGTCAAATAAATATACTAAACGCCTACTTATATCTAACATTTACAAATCGTTTCTAGACACTTTTATACGACTCGCAGTATCTTGCGACTGAAAACCGTACTTCTACGACTCTTTTGGAAAGGAAAGAAGGATGCTCATGAAATCATCCGAACTCAGTTCAAATTAGATATTATTATAATATCTATTTCTCATAACGTACTTATACCTACCTAAAATATCTCTACAACTCAAATGGGCAAAAGTACTTCGACGTTATTTACTGTTGGAGAACAATATTTTTAGATGTCACACTTGTAGTGGATAAATATTACACTAAAAACTCTTTATTTGGTCAATTAAATACTCGTATTTCACGTAAAACATTTTCGTAGAAATTTTGCTGTGTTAACCTTCGTCATTCTCGCAAGACGAATCAAACCAAAATTTTATTTCAGTTCTTCTTGAGGAAATTATTGTTTAAGAATGCAACTATTTTTGTAGATACATATTTGATTGATTACCACTAGATAGAGATTAACATATGTATATTTTCTCATAGTGTTGTGTTTGCCAGAAAACAAACGATTAACTATCTCTGACAGCACAAACTGAATCCTTGATCCTCATAATATACTGGAGACTGTAATGTTCTGTCGGACTCTGTCACCACAACTGACGGCCGCGAGGCAGAGAACGCTCGAGCTCACGCAGGCAGGCCGCACAGGTCGTTGTCATCGCATAGCTTGTTTGAAAAATGGAATAGCCTCCGAGAGAATCTCTAACTTACCGCGCAACAGCTGAACGACTTGCATGAACGACTTCACACATTCCAGAGAGGTTATGCTTCATAACCTCGATGATCTTTCCACCTTCGTTCTCTCTGAGAATATTCCCACTTTTTCAACCGTGTCATGGAGTTGCCAAGACATTTCGCAGGACATGTAAGCAACTCATATGGCGATAATCTTATAACGACTACGCTATTTTGTAGGCGTAATATACTTTTGGACTATTTATTATGTATTGTTAATTACTATGTATGTTGTATTAAGAAAAAAATTGAAAAACAAAAATAAATGTTAATAAATGCCTCAGCCAGATAAAAATAAATGTTTTATTTCAATGTTCCTCGACGTTATTCTAACTAAAATTTCATTTTTCTGAACTACATGTTACACTGAGTAGCTGCAATATATGCAAGTACTTTGGGGAAAGACATGTTCTTTAAGCACATTGTGCAGCCATGTTGCCCTGATCAGATAACAAAACTTGACTCCCAAGTCAATGATCGACGCGACAATAGCAGCGCACTCACCAGACTCTGGTCCCGGGTCAATTAAATTGAGACTCTCCCTCGTTTTTCAACAAGAATGGTGGTTTATACTAATATCAATAAGATGTAAACTGTTTGATTTTCTACGTGATTTTAATATCTGGAAGTAGTGATCCGAATATGCAAATTCTTTCACTTCCATAACTCTACACAAGTCAAAAGCTATGTACTTGTTAATCCCGGAAAAATGCAGGGATCCTGCGGTTTAGGCAAGCTACCTAATCCAATGAAGTTATAAACAGTGTGCAACCATTTTCATTTTTTTTTGTTGTAAAATACTTTAGTTCATTCCTATTTGATAGTTAAAAATAAGATTTTAGTTACCAATCAAAACCTTGAACATTTAGCGATGATATATTGTGTTTAGGGTGTCTCTTGTCTTTTTTTCAATGGTCTAGACCATTTTTATTTAACATATCTGTAAAATAATTTACTTTAAAGTCTTGTCTGTACACAGTACTTTTTTCGTCGCTAGTGTATTGCCATTGTGGAGATCTCTGCGACGAAAAATTGGCCTTTTTTTCGGTGCTCTGCATCCCACAGCGCCTTAAACATAAGCCAAAGTGAAACCGCCGCCGCAATAGCCGTTACTAGAGTCTCATTAGACCTATAATACTTTCTTAAAAAATTGTGATTTGTCCCTACAAAATGTAGTAAGATAAAAATCCAGAAAACATTTATATTTACCTGCGTATTTAACTTTTCATTTGGTATTTCAACATAATTACAATTTTGAACACATGTTTTCCACACAAGGACATATGGGGTATTTTTTTTACTTGTGCGTAGCAACGGTCTTTTTTTTTTTTGCATGAGTGGGAAATCATCAAATGACTTCTCCCGCTCTGGGCGGAGCGGAAGGGAGTGTCAGACTCTTACTGACTATAGCCCATCCGTGCTCCTCCTAGTGCCCTTTGCTTTCCAGGGCCGCATTAACTCTTTCGAACATAATCCGCTGTGGAAGCTCGCGCGTAGCACGGTCTACGATATACCCTCTACGGCTACGTATGCTCGACCGTAGCACGGTCTTCGATATTCCCCCCTCTATGGCTACGTAGGTTCGCCCGTACTACGATAATGCAATGTTTGGGCTTCAACCTGAAGAATCTTGCAGGCCAATATTTAAAGAACTTGGTTTATTACCGCTACCCTCTCTCTATATCTATGAAGTATGCATGTTTGTTAAGAAGTATAAAGACTTATTTAAAAAGGCACAGAATGTATATCCTCGAAATCGGCGAGACACTCACAGACTTGTATTAGACGATCTACCAAGACTAGCAAAATATAATAAAAGCTGTTTAGCCATGTGTGTTCGGGTGTTTAATAAAATTCCAAATGACTTAAAAACCTTAAATCTTAGATTGTTTAAAATAGAACTACATAAATGCTTATGCACTCATAATTTTACAACATAAAAGAATTTTTTGACATTTAAACAACGGGAAATTTTTTAATGTAATGTTACCTATCTACCTATATTATATATTTGCATGCTGTGATATAAGCAAAACATGTATGCTCTAATAATGTCTGTAAACAACTTTGTACACCATGTTTTATGCAAATAAAATGATTGATTGATTGATACTCCCTCTACAGCTTTGTAAGCTCGCGCATAACACGGTCTACGATACACCCTCTTCGGCTACGTAGGATCGCCCGTAGCACGATCTACGATACACCCTCTACGGCTACGTAGGCTCCCGCTTAGCATGGTCTACGATACACCCTCTACGGCTGTGTAAGTTCGCGCGTAGAATGGTCTACGATATACCCTCTACGGCTACGTAGGCTCACCCATAGCACGGTCTAAGATATACCCTCTATGGCTACGTAGGCTCACCTATAGCACGGTCTACTTACGATATACCCTGTACGGCTACGTAGGCTCAGCCATAGCACGGTCTACGACATACCCTCTACGGCTACGTAGGCTCAACCATAGCACAGTCTACGATATACCCTCTACGGCTACGTATGCTCGCCCGTAGCACGATCTACAATACACCCTCTACGGCTACGTAGGCTCCCGCTTAGCATGGTCTACGATACACCCTCTACGGCTGTGTAAGTTCGCGTGTAGAACGGTCTACGATATACCCTCTACTGCTACATAGGCTCCCGCGTAGCACGGTTTACGATATACATACGGTTGCGAAGGCTTGCGCGTAGAACGGTCTATTTTCAGTTTTTTTGTGCATTTTGCATTTCATTGAGGTTTGGTCATACAGGAAGCTGCATCACACAATGAAAGAAATAAAAAATGTATATTAGGGACTCGCACAAATTAGACAAAAAGTATCTAAATAAATTAAAACTAAACAAAAATGAAAACTAGCAGTAGGTACCTACTTAATGATTAATTATTAAAAGCTAACAATATAAATATAATCTGTGCGAGGTGAAAAAGGTCCCTATCTCAGCTTAAGCTGCGATATTTAAAAACATAAATAACACGGAGCTGGTATTCTGATAGGGCCTGCACGGATACACTCACGGAGCACATGCTACATAGAAATATACATATTAAATTAAACATTTTGTACTAAAATTATGAGTAAATATGAAACAAAATAAAAATATAATACACACTTACAACATAGTACATTACTGCAGCGGCCAGCAAAAGAGGCATTGATGGACGAACGTGTAAAAGTGGGCCGAGACCCAGCCGAGGCACAAATACGTAAGTCCATCAATGCCTAGTTGTGGCCAAGGCTTGTATAGTACTTTTCTCGAATAATGCGTGGAAATTAAAACTAAGTAGTACCTAGGCAGAAATTTTTATTTGAAAAAGTACTTTTCAAAATCAATGACGAACAGCGAGCAACAATATTTTGTTCCCGCGTTAAAGTGTTAATTTGTTTTTTTTTCAATAAACAGCTTTCTATTTGCAAGCCAGTTTGAAATTAAAATAAAACATTTGATAAGTTACCTTCTTGGTAGCCATGTTCCGGAGTAAAAGATCGTTCCATTTTTAAATTACACGACAAATATGAGTTTACTTTGTATTATAATCAAAGACTACAATAGTATACTGGCTATTATAATTTATTTCGCTTATGAGCAAGTCACCAGATTCTCAACTCACCAGATTCGCAACTAACCAGATTCTCAATTCACCAGATTCGCAACTCACCAAATGTACAATGAAACACAAAGTCACAAAAAGTCACAGAATAGTACCTACCTAGATACTTTATTCACAAAAAAAAGTAAAAACACGTTTTGGAATTGCAATTTCTTCTAAACTATTAGAACTCAGAGCTTTGAAAAAAAAAAACGTTTTATAGCAAAGAAGATGGCTAAATGACTGCCCCAAGCATGTATTTTTATTAAATATACATTCATGAATTGTGAAAAAGAGTTGGATGCCGACCGGCCTCCGTCGCGTGGTCGAGGCCTATTTGACGGATAGGGCTGTCATCTACCCCGGTCACCGGGGAGAGATGTCGTGCGGTGTTCCACAGAGTTCGGTTCCGGGGCCGCTCCTCGCTGACGATACGCTGGTCCTGGCGCAGGGTAGGTCGTACCAGGTGGCAGCCGACCTAATGACACGCGGAATTGCGATAGTCCTTGAGAGGATCCGAAATTGGGTCTCGAGGAACCAGATCAGGAGGGGTTCACATCGGCGTCGGGTCGAGGATCAGGTACCTGGGACTAGTTCTCGACTGCCGATGGAACTTCGAGCATTTCCGACATTTGGCTCCCAGACTGGAACGGGCCGAGGCTACCTTCAAGCGGCTTCCGATACCTGAACGCGACCCAAAGGGTCATGGCCTGGCTGGCCCGGGGAAATACGCACGATCTCCGGCGAGGCGGCGAGCCTCCTTATCGGATTGCCACCATGGGACCAGGACGCGAGAGCTCTCGCGCACTTTTATGCGTGGCGTGTCGAGGCGCTGCACTGGGGCAAAACTCCGCTGTCACGGCAAATTGCAGCGCGGTGGACGGAGCTCTGGCAAGATACCATCGCGGTATGGAGACTGCGACTATCGCAACCCAGTGCTGGGCACGCCACTATTGTGGCGATGAGTCCCCTCTTTGAGGAGTAGCTAGAGAGGCGCCACGGCGTCCTTAATACCTTCCACCTGATGCAAGTACTCACCGGACACGGTTGTTTCGGGAGTTACCTGTTTCGGATTCAGCTTGAAAATACGTCCGGGTGTTATCACTGTGAGGATCGGTCGGAGGACACGGTGGAGCATACGGTGGAGGTCTGCCCTGCTTGGGCGGAGTACCGCCGTGTCCTCGTCGAGGCGATCGGCGGCGGCGACCTCTCGCTTTCGACCCTGGTTCAATCCTTAGTCGAGGAGGCATGGAAAGCAGTCACCTCCTTCTGCGAAGCAGTAATGCTAGTGAAGGAGGAAGCGGGCCGCGTGATGGAGAAGCAAACTTCACGCCCTAGCCGTCGAAACAGAAGAAGACGGCCCGGGCGTCGGGAGTCGCAGGGCGATTCCCGGCCACCGTAGACGCTGGCCTGCGGACGGCGAGCGTTGAGTGGCTCGCTGTCCAGGCCCGGGTCACCGCTTTGTGTTCCACGCGCGCGGATGGTTTTTAGTTATGAAGAGTCTGACACGCCCTTGCGCTCCACCCCGAGCGGAAGAAGTCATTTGATGTTTGCCAATCCATAAAAAAAACCTCCGACTCTTGATAAAAAAATATATATTACCTACCGAAAGTTTAATTCAATTCGCGGTTTACTGAACCAATTGGTTCCACCAGGACGAGACCTGTTATTAACAGCCCGCGACTTCGAACGCGCATATCCCCTTTTTACCCGATCCCATAAAGCCTAATCCAGCTTCATCATGAACAAAAGGAAAAAAGCTATCTTAAACAAAAAGAATTTTCCAAATCGGACTGGTAGGTTCAGAGATTAGCGTGTTCAAATAAACAAACTCTTCAGCTTTATTAATGCTACTACTAAATATAGAAATCATAGTAGGTAGTCAGGAGGTTAAAATAGTAGTAAGTACATATTTAATTTGACGGTTCATATAATTTATGTGTTGGACAGTACATAATCTGATGAGTTGCGAATCTGGTGAGTTGCGAGTCTGGTGAAATGCGAATCTGGTGAGTTGAGAATCTGGTGACTTGCTAATAAGGGATTTATTTGGCCGCTAAGACCGACCTACCGTTTCTTTTCTTATCTACAAAAAGGTTAAGAGCGTGTACGCCGTAGGTCATTTCATACAAACTTTCAAGTCCTTATTCGTCAAAATGAATGAACCGATTTTAACGAAACTTGGTAGGAGTTGGTAGGTATGCATACGCTAGATATCCAGGTCTAAATAGTAAAGAAATAAAAAACATTTTTGAAAAAGAGTTCAAGGGGAAGGGTATAGTGATTTTTCACTTTCTATAGAAAACTTAAAATCGCTCTCTCTCTCCCTCTGAAATCTTTCATATCAGCCGAAAGACGTCCACTGCTCGACATAGGCCTCCCTCAAGTGTCACCACAACAATCGGTCCTGTGCGTCTCGCATGGTCGTCGGTGGACCGATGACCTGGTGAGGGTCGCATTATTTGCGTGGCGACCCAATAATCTCGACAAATCAAATAATGAAACACCTCTTACAAGCGAAATCTTAAGATTAAACAACTAAGTAGGTAGGTATACATTATAGCCTAATTATATGTTAACTAAAGCATTAATAAAAATTAAATTATTAAATTACATTAAAGCCTTAGAATAATAACGCCTAGAAGGAGAGTCTCATACACGCTCCCTACCAAAAAATGAAGCAACTTTCGTACATAAGTGTGAGTGAGCGGTATGTAATTACAGCCACAGACGTAAAAAAATGTTGCTAGGAATGAACACTTTCCCTAAAATCGGGAAAAATGTTAATATACTTGGGACTAATCATAGATCAATATAAAAAAACTGTTAAGTACGTAACTTGTCGGTATGTACTTATTGTAATCGAAATCCAAGATGGCGCCGACGAAATTTGCTAACTTTTCGTCATGGGTGTCATTTCCATGGTTTCAGGGGTCGCTAAAACCGATTATGGGGTTAAAATTGAAATCCAAGATGGCGCCCACGATATTTGCCAACTTTTCGTCATGGGTGTCATTTTCATGGTTTCTAAGGTCGCTAAAATCGATTATGGGGCCAAAATTGAAATCCAAGATGGTGCCGACGAAATTTGCTAACTTTTCGTCATGGGTGTAATTTTCATGGTTTCTGGAGTCGCTAAACCCGATTTTGGGGTCAAAATCGAAATCCAAGATGGCGGCGACGAAATTTGCTAACTTTTCGTCATGGGTGACATTTTCATGGTTTCTGAGGTCGCTAAAATCGATTATGGGGTCAAAATTGAAATCCAAGATGGTGCCGACGAAATTTGCTAACTTTTCGTCATGGGTGTCATTTTCATGGTTTCTGGAGTCGCTAAACCCGATTTTGGGGTCAAAATCGAAATCAAAGATGGCGCCGACGAAATTTGCTAACTTTTCGACATGACATTTTAAACATCAGGAGGAAAGATAGTGGTTTTTCACTTTTATAGAAAACTTCAAATCGTTCTCTCTCTCCTTCTAAACTCTTTTTAGAAAATGTTCTCAACTAACTATTTAGACCTGGTTAGATGGCGTATGCATACTAAGTTTTCGATTTTGACCCCATAATCGGTTTCAGCGACTCCAGAAACCATGAAATTGACACCCATAAGGAAAAGTTAGCAAATTTCATCGCCACCATCTTGGATTTCGATTTTGGCCCCATAATTGGTTTTAGCGACTCCAGAAACCATGAAAATGACACCCATGACGAAAAGTTAGCAAATTTCGTCAGCGCCATCTTGGATTTCGATTTTGACCCCATAATTGGTTTCAGCGACTCCAGAAACCATGAAATTGACACCCATGACGAAAAGTTAGCAAATTTCGTCGCCGCCATCTTGGATTTCGATTTTGACCCCATAATCGGTTTTAGCGACCCCAAAGATCGTGAAAATGACACCCATGAAAGACTGGTCGGCACCCGCGGGGCCGACAAGGCTCCCTCCCGCCTCCCCCTGCCCCCCCCCCCCCCTGGTTGGCCGCCCAGTCTGATGTTCCTTTATTTCAATTTTAAGACACGATCTCATCCACAGGTGTCGGTGTCGCCGCGTGTCGCGACTATGGTTTTTTCCCATATGAAAACTGCCCAACGCGCCTAAAGAACTTTTCACTTAAAAAAATGCGCAAATTATTTGAATCAACCGTAACTATTAGCTTTCGTTTCATACTTACAACTTTTAACTTTAAACAATAAGCATCATAATACAGGTAGACTCCAACAGTTAGTGCTTACTGTATTATGGGTAATTTTTCTTTACAACTGGCAACACTACATTGTGATAAATTAGGTTATGAAAATTTTAATTTGAAGATCGATTTACGTAAAAATAATGGATTTAATGTAAGTACTTACTTGTGAAACGTGATTTTATCACATTTTTTTTGTTTTCCTGGTGTGTTAGAGCATCTTTTTATGCAACAAACTGTCATTTTTAAATATTTCTCGGGAGGTGCATTCAACAGAGCGTGACCTTGAGCACTGACGGCTCGCTGCGCCGAGTACTCCGTATATGGAGTAGTCTGAGTTGCTTCACTTTTGATGCTCGTACTAGGTTTCTAGGCGTTATTATTCTAAGATTATAGCCTAATTATTTGATTTATGTAATAATAAATAATTGACCCTGTTCCCGATACCGGTGGGCTACTATTTTTATATTTTTAAATGTTTTTTTTTATTTTTTTGTAGGAATATTTAAAATTTAATTACCGTAAAATGCTACAACATTGCCGTCTCTACATAACATTGCCTAAATCCTAAAAATGTTAAATAGTTCTCTTATAGAATCGGTTGTATTGTCTGTGGTACTGTTAAAAGCAAGTTGGTAATCTATATGGCAACATTTACGCATCATTCATTCAAATAATCCAACCATAAACTGTCAGTGTCAAATTAAATTCAGTGGTCGTGAATGGTTTATACCGGCTCGGGAGAAACTCAACTTTGCCTACCATCGTTAAAAAAATATATATATTGTAATTAAAGACTAGATAAAGTCTAACATGGAAAAGAAATTATAAGCAAAATAGGCGCAAAATTGTCCCCTTTGCACCCATAATAGTCAATGATATTTTTAGCTAGGCAATGTTGCAGTTTGCAACTTAACTTTGCCTACTTCTTTAAACGCACTTTTTGGTGATTAATAGGAGTGTTTTTAGCTAATAAGAACTTTATCCCGATAGCTTAAAGTACAATATTGAATTGTAATTGAAAACACATATGACTTTCTCTAAAATGAAGGATTTATGAAATAAAAACGTCAAAATACAGGCAATGTTGTAGCATTTTACGGTAATATGTGTAAAAGTAAATAAAGTTAATGATAATTGTAATAGTAACCTCAAAACATCAGCACTTAAAGTATGTAGTTTTCTTTTTCCTTTTGGTAGGTAGGTACACGTAATTTCCGAAGCCTGATGCAAAATGTTATGATTTCATGAAATACTACATTTGGCATCAATTCTGACTGAAAGAGTTGTATTTATGATTTTAATGATTACTTATAATTTTATAAATATTTGTACATACATGCTACGGCCGCAAATCAAATTTTGACCAAGACCAACAACCTGATGCAAATTGCAAAAACGTAAGAAAATTTGAATTTCGCGGGCTGCCTTGGCGCTTCCACCTTAAAAACTTGATTTCTTGAAACAGTAGGAAGTATTTCCCAGAAAATTAGATAAAAGTGTTTATGATATTTCGTATGCTTATAAATCTCAATTCCCACGACACACATTTTAATGAAGAGCTGCAATTTGCAAAAATACAGTCTTCGACGCATTCGCCGGTTCGCCCAAATCATACAATCATGGGGGGGGGGGACAGAGCCAAATAAATGACATTTCTAAAAGATGGTAGCTCCATCTGTTACTTGGGTGTGTAACGAAAACTATCATTAGTACTCATTTTTTTTACAGATGGCGCTGCATTCTTAAATATATTTGTTCCTATAATATTTTAGATATTCAGTGTTTTTAAAAAAAGCGTTCATTTAAAAAAAAAACAACTTATTTAACCAAATAAATAAATATATCATACATATAAAATATATTCTAATTTGTTACATAAATATTATAATTTGTAATATTTTAAGTTGTCACACCACTTCCTACTTCTCAAAATGGCGCGATGGCGGCTACTTCTTGTTTTGATGTTACATTTTCGCTGTGAAAACCTCCCTCCCTCCAGTAAGTTGTCGAGTCGAGCCCTCTGTTCTTCCAACTTACTGTGTTTATTTATTGTAAAATCTATTTACAATAGATTTTACAGTAAATTGTGTTGGGTTGGTTTTGCTACAACATGAAGAAGCCGCTATAGTACTATCGAGGTATAGGTAGGTATATGTACTGTGATTAGTTTCGGGTCCAATATCCAGATGGAGCTCGTGTTCAAACATGATTGCCTTAGAAAGCCTGAAGAGGGCTCTCTTTACCGATATTATTATTATACTCTTTGCAATCATGATACGATAACGGAACTTTACGGAACTACAAACTTTTTGTGTTGTTTGAGTTGCCAGTCTACATAACTAAAGCATGGGACACATAAAAGGCAGCTTGACAAATTAAAAAAAAAAACTATCTAACTACTGATACTGGTGGTGTGTTTTACTGGTAGAAAATGCCTAAGGCATAGTCCGCCTCTGTACATGAGTGCAGATTGAGAGAGAGAAAAATAAATAAATAAATGAAAAATCTGTGCAGCAAATAAAACCAAAACTGGTTTTGTTTCCTCATGATTCCAAAGATTTTTTTCTTGATGAGCATCAGTGATTTGTGAAATGGTTGCCAACATAAAAAAGAAAAGCGATGAAAGCAAAAGCAGCACAGCTCTACCAACACTTTTTAGTCTGTGTCTTTGTCAAGGACTAAAAAAAAATGTCTTTGTTTTCGTTTGTTGAATCGTTGCTTTGTTTGTTGTGAAATGTAAAAAGTATTGATTTTTGAAGAAACATTATTGCAATTAATTTCTCGCTGTTAATCACAAAGTTAACAATGTCGACTAGTGATACTCAGAAACCTGAGACTTCAAAGGACAATATATCGAGCAATTCGATCGATGAGGGTTTGCCGAGAGAACTGAGTCAGCTAAGTCTTTCAAGTGCTGCAAGCCAAGATGAGTTCTTTTGTGACACAGGACATTCGGGAGCAGCGTTGAAAAATATATTCGGCTACTATCAATCTCAAAAGCTGTGTGACGTCGCACTTATTGCAGGAGGATGCAGGTTTGTTTATTTACATAAATTTGTCAGGTAAGTTTAAACAAAAGGTCAGGTATTTTGGAAAAGGTCGTGAACCCGACTGCATCACACAATGGGTTTTATAACTTACCTACACTAAGTACTAAATTCCGCATTTCTCATAATTGGTTTCATGCTTAGGTTTTTGCTCCTGGGCAAATCTAAAAGATTAATCTAGCAGCTATTTTATTTTGTTATGGCAAATCTTATACCTTATTCAGGAAAGCAAACCTGATTTTTATTTTTTTATATAAATTAACACAGTCCACATAAAACTGAAGGCTTTTGTGTTGAGAAATCAAATTATCCCAACAAAGGAATTATTTTAAAAAGTATGCAGCTAATGTATCCCTAATACTGAGTAAAGTACAGCAATGGTAGTGAAAGTGTTTAAGAATTCTTAATTTGGAAAGGCTTATGAATACTTCACCGTCAACCAAGTTGTATTAATAGCAAGTTAGAGCAGAGATGGTGAATGCTTAGGCTTCAGTTAAACTGATTAGCCTACATGAATATTCTATAAATAGGTAGGCAATTTAGGGAAACAAAGGGGTTAGTCATTCACGTGGGTTTGTTTCCTGCATTCACACAACTAGCAAAAGAGGTGTAAACACTGCTCTGTCTAGCTCAAAATTAAGGGTGGGCCTATCTATAGCCACTGCAATAGCTGATGCTCAGATATTTTAACATAGAACATTACTTTACAGCCACAAACATGCTGTTTTGTCAAATTAATAAGCTGCAATTATACAGATTATTTCTAAGTTCACCTGTTACTTACTCATGGGCAAAAATAATGGTAACCAGCATTCCAACATATTTTCCACCACAAAGCTTTAAGAGCGTGTATTCAATTCGCGAGTCCCTGGGAGGGCCCAGCACAAACTGATCGGCCAGCGATTGCGCGCGTGGATTTACAGTGTTTTTAAAATAATTGTCTAAAATAGATGAGAACATAAAAAAGACTGAAAAAAAACCAGAATATTTAGCAATACTTTTATTTTCTTAAAATAATTATAATGTTTATGTTTATAGTAAAGCACTGTTTAAAAAAAATTGTTAAAGTTAACCGATTTTCTATTTTTTAAATACTTATTAGCCATATTTTCGTAATTGAGCTATATCGTGCAAAGTCAAAACATTTATTTCAATTAGGCCATTCAACGGCACTTTTGAACATCATCATTTACATTAAAAATAATATAAAGTGACTACTGTCCGTTCGCAAGGGTAGATTCTTATGGAGAAGAACGGACAAGAAACTCCATAGTTACTTTTTTCAAATCAATGTTTTACAATATTTTAAGTAAAAAAAATAATTTTAATATATGTGAGGTTGATGCACCTAGAGTATACTACTTATAGGATCAAAGTATTCCCAGCAGAGGTAAACATTTCCATTTTCTTAATAAGTACAAGGTACTCACATATTTACAAATCTTGGAACCATTAATAAAACAGAGTGTGTTAACAGAAAAATAAAAACTCTTTTACATCTGTAAAGTTAATAATACATAAATTGACCAGTTTGATTTTGCCTACACTACACCCTTGATTGTCCTATGGAGCAGGACCAGCATGTTTCCAAGCATTCTTATCTTGAATGTAATCCTCCAACTTGTAATATGCTTGTTTACAAAGTGTGCTTTTTACATATGTTTTAAATTTTCTTTCATTTAATTCTAATATGTCACAAGGTATTTTGTTGTAACATTTAACACATTACCCCATGAAAGATGTGTGTACTTTAGCTAACCTATAAAATGGTTGATCTAATTTATCTTTATTTCTAGTATTCAAATTATGTTGATCACTAATTTTATTAAAAAGATGTTGATTTTTCCGAACACACATAATATTTTCATAAATGAATTGGCAAGGGACTGTCATAATATTAATTAATCTCTTTAAAAAAATCCCTTAGAGAATCACGGCGACGCAGATTATATAGGGCTCTGACAGCTCTCTTTTGTAAAATATGTGGATTCAATGTCAGCAGCTCGACCCCACAGCAAAATACTGTAAGACATAATGCTGTGAAAATAACTAAAATAGACCAAACGTGCGGTTTCTACGTCTGCTAACTGTCTTACCTTTCTAACAGCATAAGCAGCTGAACTTAGACGACCCGCAAGAGATGTTATATAGGGCCCCCATTATAATTTCTCGTCTAAAGTGAACCGTCTGATTAATGAAGCCCAGTTTTTCTCCATTCAAATGATGTCACATTCGCTACTTTTAACATTAGGTAAAGTAAATCTAATAAATTTGGTTTCTTGGTCTCTTTCAGTCTCTTTCGTCCTGAAAGATAACTCTGACGTCTATTTTCGTAAAACACTATCAGGGAATTGCCTTCTTTTTGAAAAGTGTCAATAAAAATTATGTTTTTACAAAGTAGTGTAGTAAATTAAAATTTAATCTTTCTAAAACCGTAATATTCTGTGAAATAATCTGCTCACATCATTATGATTTTGATCTCGAAAAATTAAAAAATCATGAAGTTTTCGTCGCGAATCGAATACACGCTCTTAACTGTTTTAACAAAGACAGTTGTATTAATTGTTCTTAAATAAAACTTTTCTACATTTTTTAGGGTTCCGTACCCAAAGGGTAAAAACGGGACCCTATTACTAAGACTCCACTGTCCATCTGTTTGTCTGTCTGTCACCAGGCTGTATCTCAGGAACCGTGATAGCTAGACAGTTGAAATTTTCACAGATGATGTATTTCTGTTGCCGCTATAACAACAAATAATAAAAACAGACTACAATAAATATTTAAGTGGGGTTTCCATACAACAAACGTGATTTTTGCCGTTTTTTATAGATAATGGTACGGAACCCTTCGTGCGCGAGTCCGACTCGCACTTGGCCAGTTTTTTTTAAAATAGCTCTGTAACGTTAAAATAGTTTTAAGAGTCATCTATTAATATGTTTAATTTTTTTGTAACAGAATTCCAGCACACAAAATTCTACTTGCATCTTGCAGCGAGTATTTTGCTGCAATGTTCACTGGCTCCCTGAGGGAAGCTCAGTCGGTTGAGATAACACTAGAGCGAGTTGACCCACAGGCACTTCAGGATCTAGTACACTATTGTTACACTGGCACCATAGGCTAGTATCACATTTTATCTTTCATGTTAATGCACTTGTTTCTACTGTAGCTTGTACGGCTCATTAATTACTAAGCGATGTTATAGGACTACAGCAGGATTGGGTTATAATGTGCATATGCAGTGCAGATTAGTTTATAGTTTTGTCTCTTTGCCTCAAAACAGCACAAATATGCAGACTGCTCTTATCATGTCTATTATATTGTCTTATATTGTCATATTTAAAAATACAAATCACTTTTTAGCTGCAAAAATATTTATAGAAAATAAATAAACAGTCCCAAACTGTCAACTATTTTTTTTAATTTGCAGAACTGAGAGAGGAAACAGTTGAAGTGCTGCTTTCAACATCGAGCTTGTTGCAGCTTAATTCTGTTACAAATGCTTGTTGTGCTTTCTTAAAGAAGCAGCTGGATCCTTGCAACTGTCTGGGAATCGCTTTCTTTGCTGAACAGCAGTCCTGTTTGGATTTACACAAAAGTGCTTTGAAATACACAAATCAAAACTTCATGCAGGTTCTTAATATTTTACTGTTTTGCAAATTAATTTATTGAACCTTTTTTTCATACCATTTTGAGCAACATGATTTAAAAGTCAAACAAAATCAGCAATACTAATAATAGTCAATTTATGTTTAGGTGGTGAAACATCAAGAATTCTTATCACTGCAAGTTGACCAGATGGCCAACTTGTTAAAATCGGATGATCTCAATGTGGTGACGGAAGAGAATGTATTTGAAAGCCTGATGACGTGGGTGCAACATGACAGTGCAAGCAGGGAAACACATTTGCCCACTTTGCTGAAGCTAATCAAGCTTCCTCTCCTGTCTTCTGAGGTAATGATTTTATTTATTTTACATTATTATGCTTTAAAGTTACCTTGGTAAATGCAAACCTTTTCCTTCTTGTGGAAGTCAGATCAATACAAATAGTACAAAATAGTTCTGACAACTCGCAACACTTGCAACTGCATGGAAAAGCATCACAAAACATACTGCACTTTAATACTGATCATGCATCAAATAAACTAACAGCTTTTATATTTACTAAATTTAAATTAAATAGTAAGTCAATCTCAACTCAACACTTTTTGTGTCACATCACATGCCATAAAACTCGAAACCATAACGTAATATATTCCTGGGCCTGGCCATTTTAGATAGAGCTGAACTAAACATTTTCATTGGGGTATCACTTGATGGATTCGTAGGAGTGCTAGAGGCAACAGTATGTCTATTGCACTTTCTGAGGGTGCGTTTCCACTGAGGCGGAGCGGAGCAGAGCGTGCCGCGATTCACCAATCAACCAACCGGAGTGGAAAAGAGATGTGAATTTCAAGCCTTGTGATTGGTGAATCGTAGCACGCTCTGCTCCGCTCCGCCTCAGTGGAAACGCACCCTTAAACTTGGGCATACCATTCGCCACAACATTCAATAATTTTATTATAATATTAATCAACTAAATCAACTAGTTTGCTGTTTCAGTGAAGCTCCAATTACACACAAAATATAATAAAAAATTAAAATTTTATGTTCAGCGCCACCTAGCTGATTGCTGAGCTGGCCATATTGTTTCACCGTAAAGTTTTAAAGCAGCAAGCCTTACCGATTTAACTTACCTTTACCTTACCATTACTTAATTTTACCACTATCGTCATTCCAACTTGTAGGTAACATTTGAATGGACTAATACTTCGAATCACCAATCCAGCATAGCCTCTGCTTGATAGATCTAACTATCCGGACTCTAGTTGATTTGCAACAGAATATCTAACACAATTGCTCCAACAAAACCCCTGGTTTTCTGAACATATTCCCGAAAAGACAGACGCCAAATAAGTCAACAAGGGCTGGTCAAAGAAGGGCTTGGTAGAAGAGGCCACGTAGCTTCTTGCTCCGCTATTCCACCCTGAAGCAGTCGTTTGTGTCACAACACTACAGGGTTATTTGACTGTTCTCATTGATCATGGAGAACGGAGTGAGCTCTTGTCTACGGCAACCATATCGGTTCATCCCCTTTTGGACTGTTATAAAATCTCACAGCCGCGATGTGGAGGGCCTTAGCCTTTAAAAAACCTCGACGTACTTCGTAGGCATCCGTAATAGCCCGCGCGTATGACGTTTTCATTAATAGATGGCGTCCAAGGCATGTGCTTCACCCTTTCGTCGCCGTCGGCTGCTCCCTGAAATCCCGCCGCATGTAAGACCAGTGTGCAGACTCCGAAACACAGTCGTGACCGACTACGTCCCCATGTCGAAATGGAATGAGATAAAAGGTTATCTTCGTAACTCGGGGCGGCTGGCGTCCCAGAGGAACGGGGTACCGGGAGCGGCACGGCGGAGCTGAGTGACGTGCCCCGTGTTGGTGGGTGCTTTCCAACTCTACTGGTTTTAGTACTTCATGTTATGATTTTCGGTTGGCATGAATTCGTTTTCAATGTTTTTATTTGGTTTTATCAATGTTTGGTGTTGTGTATCGGGAATATTCACTTTCATCCATGATTAAATCTGAAACTGTAAAATTTCATACAATACCTACTACAATAAAACTGAGCACCTCGGCAATCTTCAATTTACCGAGTTTATACGAATAAGTTATTAGTGTCCGTTGTCACCCAAAAGTTTAGTAATAGTTGCCCAGTAGTTAATTGTCCATTGAGATGAAATGATTTTACAATAAATGTTGTATGCTAAGTTGCCCCCCCCCCCCCCCCATAAGTGGGAGGAACGACTCAATGACGCTATTTTCATCGAGTCATCGATGCACCGCTGGATGTGAGAGCCGCAAGCAGAATAAAACCCTATATATTTTTTTTACAGTACTTAATTGATAAGGTGGAGTTGGCCTGTGGTAATGTGCCAGAGTGTCAGCCGCTTATCATGGAGGCGGTGAAGTGGCACCTCTTGCCTGAACGACGCTCGCTTTTGTTCTCACACCGCACACGACCCCGTACATCGACTATTGGACGTCTTTTAGCAATTGGTGGCATGGATGGATACAAGGTTAAGCAAATTATATGGTTTCGAAACACTTACAAACCTGCCTTCATATGATCAAAGAAAAATAATGAATACTCATATTTTAGGGTGCCAGTAACATGGAAATGTATGACCCTCGAACGAACACCTGGACCCCGTTCATGCGGATGGGCGCAAGGAGGCTGCAGTTCGGCGTAGCAGTGTTGCAGAACAAACTGATTGTTGTTGGTGGCAGGGATGGGCTTAAAACTTTAAATACGGTAAGTATTTAATTTTACTGTTTATTTACTGCATACCTTTAAACACAAGAGTGTACGAAAATAACTCAAAAATTCAAAATTTTTGAGTTATTTTCGTCTGTTTCCAGTCAAACCAGACAGATAGATATACGACATTTATTTGGTACAAGAATATAAAACACACAAAAGTACAGTTACATAAACCATAAGATTGAAATAAAATCTAGAAAAAAAATATTATATTTTTTTGTAAAAAAGTTGACTGTCTGTCGCCCCCCATTCATCCGGACCCGAGGTAGCGGCGCGTGGTGTTCCCGTGCGCCCCTCTGACGTCGCGGGGGGAGTTAAACACCTCACTCTCTCGCTTACGAGATGTGGCCCGCAGAGGCGGGCCGGCACCAGCCGGGGATTACGGAAGTCGCGTACGTTCCCGCGATCCCCGGCGTAGGTGGAAGATGGAACACCGGGGTGGTTTTAGTCAGTAAGAGTCTGACAGACCCCTCCGTCCGCCCCAGGGCGGAGGACATACATGAGGATTTCCCCCCTTAAAAAAAAAAAGGTGTCCAAGTAAGCGAACTAAAAAAAGTTGCTAATTTATTGGCGTGAAGTGATAGTGACAATATACGTAATTTAAGGTATTTCAGTTGAATATTTAGTGTTTCTTATGTGTTAATGTAAAAAAAGTGATTTCCAGAGCAATTTTTTAATGTAGATGTCTGACGAATTAGTCCTTTTTGAATTCATGGAAAATGTTAATGAAATAAACACAACACAGCGACAAAAAAAACGTTTAACACGGGAACAATATGACCCCTTTTTATCAATAATAGTTTGAGATACTTTCAAAACAAATCGCAACAACAAAACAAGAACCGCCCGGTGCCTCCTCCTGGCAAATCAAACATAATAATAATAATATAATAATATAATAATAATAATAATAATCGTTTATTTATACAACAGGGCACATTTACAATAAAATATCTTACAATAAATTTTACAGAACACAGTTGCTGATTTGCCTGAACTAGATTGAAATCTGTGTTTCAGGCTAGATAGCGCTAATGTAAAATTAATAATAAAATAACAATTTATCAACTACCTATGATAAAAACTTAAAATTAAAGGACACATAACAATTTTATTTACACACAAAAAGGAGGTCTTCTGTCTCTAAGTACGAGATGCTTAATAAATATTGCACAATTATCTTTTTACAGCTATAATAATTTAACTTATATATATTTAGATCCTTGTTCAGTCTATTGTATAGAAATGGACCTAAAAATGTAAAAAATCTTTTTATAAAAACAAATTTTGAGAATGAGTTGGACTCGCAGACAATATCATTCCGTCTCTTATTGGTCTTTTCGGTGCTGTAAGTAAGCATGGTGTGCTGTTTTAATACCAGTTGCATAAAGAAAAGCTGGCGAACAGTAAGTACGTTGCAGGATTTGTATAGGAGATCTGTGGGATATAGAAAGGGATGGAAATTGGCTACTTTTAAGATGGCTCTCTGAGCTCTTTCAAGAGGGAGTAAGTAAGTTTTGGATGCTCCACCCCATGAAGTGATACAGTACTGGATTACGGATTGCCCTAGGGCCAAATAAACTTGTGCGATTACTTTTGGATCCGCAATAGTTCGCAGTTTTTTAAAGACGTAGATTAATTTGCGCACTCTTTTAACCAGACTCTCAATATGTGGTCGAAAAGAGAGGGTATCGTCTATTATTACTCCGAGATATTTAATGTTGCTTGTTTGAAGGATAAAAGGACAATCACATGTACTGATAGTGTGGAGTGCACATTTATGAGCAAACAGATGAGGATGAGTAATGTTAGTATGAGGCTTGCGCATGGAGAACTGAATATATTTAGTCTTGTCAGCATTTAATGTTAGTAAATTACTTTGAAGCCAGTTAGTCACCTTATTGAAACCTAATTGAGCGTATTCGTACAATTCTTTACTGGTTTTGGCGGTAAATATTAAGGCCGTGTCGTCGGCGTATGAAACAATTTTGCCATGTTGTATATTCAAATTGCACAAATCATTAATATAAATGAGGAAAAGGGTTGGGGCCAAAATGCTGCCTTGGGGAACACCAAAACCAGTACTTTTTTGCTCATCGCTCGTAATATCGTCTATTCTAACACATTGATATCTGTCGCCTAGGTAGTCAGCAAATAGTTTCAGCGGGGTTCCCCTTATTCCCATAGTCTCTAGTTTGTTTAGGAGCTTAGAAACAGACACTGTGTCAAAAGCTTTCGCTAGATCAAGGAAGACCCCTAACGTCTGGTTTCCTTTGCCAAGTTCCTCTGAGACATAATCAGTCAGGTGGTGCACCGCATCGGCTGTGGATAATTTGGCTCTAAAACCAAATTGCGTAGATGATAGTAAATTATTTTTTTCTAAATAATTAACTAACCTGCTATTTAAGATTTTCTCAAGAATTTTAGAAATTGATGAGAGTAATGATATTGGCCTATAATTATTAACCCAAAGTTTGTTCCCGGATTTAAATATAGGGATTATAACTGCTTTTTTAAGGCATTTAGGAAAAATGCCTTCAGAAAAACAGATACGAAAAATATAGGTCAGGGGAGGTACCAAGATATGCTTGAATTGTTTGAGGATCTTACTGCTAATATTATCCCATCCAACAGCACAGTCATCTTTTAGTCCACTAATAATTCGTGTTATTTCGTCTTCGTCAGTGTCAAGCAGTCCGAACGATTGTAGTGCGTGCTTATTATTCAATGCTTGGGAAGGTGGTTGATCACTGTAATGCTGGGGTATCTGTTCGGCAAGACTTTTCCCAACATTGACGAAAAAGTTATTGACATGGTTGGCTGATGAAAGAGGCGAACTATTAGTTAACAATAAACTCGAATTTGATTCACGCTGTTTTGACATGTATGTGACGTTTTTAATATGTTTCCAAAGTTGCTTGCTATTGTTTCCTGCTCTGACCAATTCATTTTTATCATAATTCCTTTTCAAATTCTTTAAGAGATTGTTACAAAAATTCCTGTATCTTTTATAAGTCGTATTAATGATACTATTACCTGGGTCTCTCCTAGATGACTGATGAAGTTTGTCTCTGTGTCTTATACACCGGATCAGGCCAGGAGTGATCCAAGGTTTAATATTATTAAGTTTCTTGTTTATTGTAATAACAGTGGTGTTACGTAATATTGCTAATTGCACTTGTTTTATTAAGTACGATAAAGCAAAATTTGCGTCAGCAGAATTGTAAACTGGGCTAAAGTCAAGTTTGCATAAATCATATTCGAGTTTGTTAGCATTTAATTGTGTTTTGGTCTGGGGACGATTCAGCTTAGGCAGCATTAAGTTTAAGGTTAGTAGAACAGCGTGATGGTCAGTAATTGTAGAGTTAGTAACAAGCGTAACATATGATAAACTGGATTTGATGATCATATGGTCGAGGTAGGAACCACTATCATGAGTAGGCAAGGTGTGCGCAGGTAGAAAACCATGGAAGGAGCAGATATTCAGATACTCTTGGGTCCCTGCATCGCAGTTATCAGCATTTATGTTTATATTTATGTCACCTGTTAGTATGACATTATTAAATGCGCTTAGGTCTACAAAAATTTGGTTTAAGGCAGCGTTAAAGGAATCCAAGTTTCTAGCGGAAGGGGATCTATACATGGCGACTATTGCTGTAGTTGTACCAATTTTGATGATCAAACAGTTACTCATACAGTCTTGAAGAGTAGGTTCTTCCACTGAGACCAATAGTGATTCCTTTGAATAGACCACCACTCCAGCGTTTTGGTTATTATTTAGCTTGGTGTACAATAAGTTATAGCCTGGCATTACTGGGAGGTTATCCTGGCGATCGGATAGCCAGCATTCGGTTAAAACCATCACATCACAATTAAAATTAAGTCTACTAAGAAAAATGTTGAAGCTATCGATATTCTTAAAAATACTGCGAATGTTTTGTGTTAGTATGGTCAGTGACTTTTTATAATCGGAAAGATATTGAATGCAGTCCTCAACCTGGCATGCCTTTGCATCAGGCACAAAAGTGTAATCTATATCAGTAATTAAATTATTATCCATACTAGTAAAATAAGAGTATAAAGAGTAAGTTAAGTCTAAAAATATAAACAAAATGTGGCGCTCTTAGGCGCCTTCATAGTCAACCGAGTTAAGGTACCTGTTTTCGGCAGCTTTTTTAGCAGGACACTCCAAGTCTCCCGTCTTGTGGTTTGCTGGTTTCTTGAAGCGCAAACATGTGGCACATCTCGGCGCAACGGCTTTTTTGGGGCAATCTTGAATGGTGTGCCCTTCTTCACCGCAGTGTCCACATGTAGGGGAAGCTATCTTGCACGTCTTAGCTGCATGACCGTACTGCTGGCACTTGTAACACCTCGTTACCAGTGTGAAGTCTCGAACCGGGCAGGACGTCCAATTTATGAATAATCTGTCCTGTGTGATGAGAGCCTTACGTATATTTGCTGGAACTTCTATGATGTAGTTACAGTTCTCTGCATCCTTTCTGCCGGATTTGTGGCTTAGCTTAATTGAGGTCAAAAATGATTCTTGAGAGATGGAGGGCAGTTTGTCGGCCAAGTTTTGTTCATAAATACATTTAAAAACCTCATTTTCAGCCATAGATGCAGGGACCCCTATAACTATTATGCGTGGTTTGCGCTTTCTAGGTTCATCGACGGTGAGAGCTGTCGTAGCCGATTGGACCGTTTGTTTGAGCTTTTCTAGGTCTTCCTTAGTCTCTGTGCTGATTATAAGCCCACCTTTTCCTATTTTGCGTACACTTCTGACTTTTAGTTTATACTAATATTTTTTAATAAACATGAGTCGAGGTGCGTTCTAAACTCGTCTTAATCAAATTATTTTTACTTGTAATTTAAAGAATTATATAGGTAAATTACTTACTGTTATTTAATAAGTACTAAAAAGGGCTAATATTTGTTGTTATTTTTACACAAAAAAACGCTAAAATCTTATCAACTTTTAGGTTTCGAAACGCAACGCATATCGTTCGAGTAAAAGAGACAGACTTATGCAACGAGTAATAGCCGTAACACACGGTTAGATTCGGTACGGCCTTCGATCAACAATTACAACAAGATATCGGGTCGACGCAAAAAATACGACTCGGCAAATAACAGCTCACTTGAGATGTGAGCTCTTTAGCTTGCTTGAAACACAGCCAGTACACGTTTCACAATGCCGCAATGTGTATTCAAAAGTTGCAAAAATAAGCAATTTAACGGCCGGAGTCTTATTTTCGGTACATATGTATAGAATAAGTTAGGGGGCGTCCATAAATTACGTGAGATGTTTAAGGGGGGGAGGGGGTCGAGTCAAATCTCATCTAATCTTACGTTGGAGAGAGGGGGGGTCTCGGCAAATATCACGCAATTTTTTTTCTGATTGAAACAAAAAAAAAATTATACTATTTTGGTCCATTTAATCCAGATTATACATGCTTAAGAATTAATCTTAAGCGTATATCGCAATACGATTAAGATCATTCACTAATTCGTTGGAAAGAAAATAATTTCATTCATACTTTGACGTTATACATCTACTGACTGTCAAACCACCATTTACTAGTCGTAAATAAAAGTACGAAGTAAATTTTTTTTTCTTTTTACAATAACAATCCAACGCGTTTACATAAGAAACCCACATTTTGAAAAATCTCACGTGAGATTGGGGTATGGGGGAGGGGGTTGAATAAAATCTCACGACATCTCACCAGGGGGGGAGGGAGGGACAGAAAATTTTAAAAAACACCTCACGTAATTTATGGACGCCCCCTTATATTTTAAGCTTTAAACTAACAAATAATATCAAATTTGAATAAAATTACCGATTTAAAACCAGCGCCACAAATGTTTGGCCAATACACGCGCAATCTTTTGTGTCACAGAACAGTAAATGCATAGAGTAGATTTGCATTGTAATATTTTTTAATAATTTGTTACCAGAACTTTAATACTACTTTTGTGTGTGTTTTTTGGACTCTTGTTAAATACTTGGCTTTGATGATAAACATTTTTGAAAAGTGTTTGAAATACACATAAGTAGTAAATGTCGCGTATACACTCGTGTGTACACTAACGTACAACGCGCGAAATGTCGCTTGTACACCATTGGTACATTTTAAACGTCACGCTGACTCGCGCCTTTGGACGTTTATTTTTTTATTTCATTGCACTTGCAACACGATCTGACTGTATCATTTGTTAATTATACCCCAAAACAAAAATAAACTGGAACAAAACTGTCAGAATATTCCTCAAAACCCTTGACTGTGAAAAAACTGATAATCTTTAGCCTGCTCTCAAATAAACTGCCCCCATCCCTCATCTCCCATGACTGATCCTCACCCTATACTCACACTCGTACACTCTTTCATTCGCATACACGTCGCACGTGTCATACTCGCTCTCGTACACTCTTCCATTTCCGCCGAACCACTAATTCCGCCTACTGGATGCCAGTTGCTTGTCGCACGCCACAGAGTACATATAGGCTATACTGAAATTATACTCCTTCAAGTGCACAAAAATTGGTGGTAGCGGCAACAATAGCAGCAACATTACAACCACCACGTACCCACCACACCGTAAAAAGCGGAAAAAAAGAAGAGAATAGGCTAAATTGTATTTAAGAGAAATACATTATTATAAACACGTCCGGATTTGGTACGGAGCAGACCATATCCGATATGCAAACAAGCGGACCGCGGCGGACTCAATTAATAATAATAATGTTCGGCGGACCACTCTACACACGGTCGGAAATGGTCCGGAAGCGTACCAAATCCGTGGTCCGCCCGTACCGAATCCGAGTGTCTGTTACGGTTTTAACGACTGCACAGCGTCATCTCTTTCTCACACCGCGGGCCACAGACAAATTTCGTTCGTTCATTCCTCCGTGAGCGATTCAGTTTATGCACCTAAACTGGATTGCATCGGAATTGGATGGCTAAGTAAAAGTTGATGGTAGCCTAGGCCTCCAGTCCTGGAAAATACTCTTCCAAATAAAAAAGAATCATCCAAATCAGTCGACAGAACAAAAAGTTTTCCTGATATCCAATCATCAGACCCTGACTTATACAACATGAAATGATTATTACCAGGCACAATTAATATCTGAATTGCATTAGAAAGTATATGAAAATACTGTATGTGCCTTTAAAATTTGAGTGTTGCACTCGAGATCAGATTCTGACTTGGTGACAATGGGACCACCTCAGGAGTATAGGCTTTCGAATAAAAAAATAACTTTAAAAATCGGTCCACAATTGGCGGAGAAATCGGTGAACATACATGGAAACACATTAAAAAGAAAAAGAAAACCAAATCATGATGCAGCTTCAGTTCGATTGGAAGCCAGTCCTAATATATTTGAGAAATGGCTATGCAATTACTTTGATACATTTTACTGTTCCTCTATTGCTGAGACTTAATTTTACAATTACTAGAAATTTATTTTTTGCATGCTAGGTGGAATGCTTCGATCTAACTTCTTTGAGCTGGAGTGTGCTGGCGCCCATGAACACCCATCGCCACGGACTTGGGGTCGCAGTGCTAGGCGACGGACCCAACTCGCCCGTATATGCAGTCGGCGGACATGACGGATGGATATACTTGAATTCCGTTGAGAGGTATGTATAGACTCTACTCACTACTCTACTACTCGTATCTTTCAGGTCCAGGCACCTGTCAAAAGCTTCCTGCGGGTCAAGCCTAGCCTAGTGTTCTTTCAGTGTGAGGTCTTTGAAAATCTTTTGTAAACTAAAAAAACAAACCAAACGTTCATGTACACTTAATTACACTCTATTGTTTCTTGTAATTTTATCCTCTAACTTTCGCATACCTATTCATTTTCATAATACATATAGATGACATTTTGAAATACTTCTTAAAAACACACAAATAAATCGTACTATATAATACCCAACCGCGTAACACCAGTTTCGACAGGTGGTCGTCGAAGCTTATAGCTTAGCAGCTTCTTATTCTTATTAATTAAATTGAAATCAACGTCATGTTTACGTCATAGTCCCTTTTTAACTGACTTTAAAAAAAGGAGGAGGTTATATGTTTAATTCGGTTGGGTTTTATTTTTGTTACCTCATCATAACTCCGTCATTTATGAACCGAATTTAAAATATAATATTTTATGTGAAAGGATGTATACTACCCGATTCGTCCCATTTTAACTTCATCAAAATCAGTTCAGTAGTTTGGTTTTTAAATAAAAACAAAGTGTTACCACTAAAAAGTTAAAATTTTAAAAAACTTTTTATAAAAAAATACAACTGAAATAACAAAAAGCACTACAAAGTACAAAATAACTTTAATTCCGGAAGCAGGCCTCCGTCACTCCATGTACTTGCGCGCTATAAGTGCCTACCGAGCGGTCTCGGTCCGCCGGCGGATCAAATTCAGTGCGGTTTTCGCAAGCGAAGCGCGCGCACGCCGTTCAATTTTAATAGTGCTGTTCGTTCGTACACGTATTACGATGCCGTGTGATGCCTTATGTGCTGTAGATGGGTGTAAATCAAGCAAAAGAAGGGATAAACACCTAACATTTTTTCATTTCTAGTGAACATCTCCGAAGATCATCATCAAACTAAGAAGTATTATACTTATTTTAAAACGTTCTCCTAAATGTAACAAATCCTTTTCTGAAAACCGCATCGATATCGGTTTAGCCAAACGCGAGATTATCGCGCACAAACATACATACCTACAAACCATACAAGTCAAACTTGTCAGTTTGGCCTGTACCTATGTCTGATCACCTCCTTTTTTTAAGTTGGTTAAATATTTTATAAATGATAAAATTTTTAACTGCCACATAAAAGTCAGAACATATTCACAGTTCTCAATAACATAGATAAAAAGTTATGTTAATTTAATTTTATCGAAGAGGCAGCCCTGCGATTACTGTGGAATCGCGCGGTGCGAAGCAATCACTGCTGTACGCTTGAGCATTTAGGCGCATTTTAGCATACAGTGGTTGTTGACGCGAGGGAGTAGGCAATTATCGTAATAGGTATTGGAAATTTTCTACTGAGTGAAGTATCTGTTACGTAGTAACTATTCAGTAATCTGTGCCGGAAGTCGGTGTTTTTGGTTGTTTCTTCGTAATTTAACACCTCAATGAAGTGGACCTCTCGCCCATATACGCCAACTGGTGGCGTAAATTTTTCAGGAAATATTTGGCCTCGGTTGATTTAAAAAAAAAATACAACCGACTTCCAAAATACAAAATAACTTTAATTTCGGAATTCGGTTTCAGAACAAGAATAAACAACCAAAAAACCGACTTCCGAAATTAAAGTTAGTTTGTACTTTGTAGTGTTTTTTATTTGGAAGTCGGTTGTATTTTTGTTCACCTTTTAGTGCTGATACCCTAAAGGCCTGTGCACATCACGTTCTTTAAACGCGCCGAAGACGCGCGTTTTAGAAACGTGCGTCGACGGCGCGCTTTTATCCTACAGAAGGTCTACAGGCTGCGTCTGACTCGCGTGCGTATCGCGTCTTTATCGCTACAAATGCGCGTCAACGGCGCGTTTAAAAAACGTGGTGTGTACAGGGCCTAATAACGTTATTCCCATAATGAGTAGTTGCGTTATTTGCCGTTAAGGAGTTACTTTGTGTGCCTTCGCAGTCCAAGTTCAGACCAACTCATGGTTAAAATATCTACTTTGCTTTGGAATTGACATAAACCTAACATAACAATATGTCACTTTGAAAAGAAGATCATCCAAATCGGTTGACACTTAGCGAAATATCGCTGAACAAACATTTTTCCAGGGATCCCATCATCAGATCCTGACCTGACAGCTCAGCAACATGAGATGATGATTAACAAGAAAAAAATTCTGAATTGCGTTAGAATGAAAAACATTGTATGTGCCTATAAAATTTGAGTGTTGCGCTCGATTTCCCTGGGAACCCATCATCAGATTCTGACTTGTTGACAATGGGACCGACTCAGGAGTACTTATAGGTTTTTGATTAAAAAAGAAAAACATACATAGAAAAATATATAAACAGTCGAACATAGAACCTCCTCCGTTTTGAAGTCGTTTAATCCGAATGTAGTGATGATACAAAACCTTATTTGTTTCTTAGTGGTGCGACGGAAGTTAATCAGTTCGAGCTACTTAGATCGCGATAACCAAAAGAAACTAGTCCAGTCAAATTAGCTTTGAACCTTGCAAAAATTCCTAACTCTGATTTTTTTCTTGAATCGTGTATTTGACCTTAGCTCTTCTAATAGTTGCAAAAAATTTTACATTTTCCAGAACCAGATCACGGTAAAAAAACAAAACGCGTTTATTTTAATAAAAGCTCGGAAAAAAATATTAACTCGAAAATGTTAGTATACCGAGAATAGGTAAAGCTAATTATTTTCTTCAGAATCAAACATTTTCACCCTCGGGAATTTCGAAAAAATAAAAAAAACCTAAATTTTTTAATTCTACTTCAAGCAGAAGTATTAACTCCGATTTTTTTTTTCATAAAATTATTTAATTAAATACCTTATTATTACTCTATGCAACAAAATTAAACAATATCTGTTATCGGAAGATATTAAACCTACCTGTTTTTTTTTTGAAATAGCGGCTCAGGCAAAAATGTAACTCAAATAAATTTAAACTTTAATTTATGGACCTTGCCTCACTTAATTACAAGAAAATTAAATACATCCAAGCAAATCGTAAAGATTTTTTTTAATAATTAAAAATTGATATTATATCCTAATGCGGGCTTGTTGTTTCAAACCCATTTGTCATATTGGACCGAATTGAGCACATTTTATCACATTATATGTTTAGTCAGAATTTTCCTTTTTGTTGTGTTTTTAGTAGCTAAAAGTTCTCCATGTACTTAATAAATAAAAAATAATTATAGTATATTCATTGATATTCACGTACACTGCTACTAAAAAAGCTTTTATTAGTATACACTTTCGAAACCACAATCATAGTGATTTAATTGTAGTTTATGAAAATGTTACATAGCAGGGTTTCTTAAAACACTGTTATGTGCAGTTTCATAGACTACTTTATTTAAAGTCATGCAACATTTCTGCGAGTATTCTTGCATGGGGAAACGTAGCATGTCAAACATTAACCTTGTAGGTACGCATTCTACTGCAGTCCGAGGTGCAGAGAGCTACCACGTGGTTGCCCACTTGGCAGAGGAAGCACCTCAGAGGTCTGTGTTTCAGCAGTTTGACCTGCGCAGAAACCCAACCCACCAAGAGCCTTCGACCCTCCGATATTATCTTAGCCGCCGACACGGGGCAGCTCACCACAATGGTTCGCATGCCCGTGTGGTCAGGACGTATGATGTCTAACTTCACCTCCTCAGAGAAACCCCCGTCCTGACGACGGCGGCCAACACCTCCTCCTCCGTGACAGAGTCATCCAGGCCCAGAATGCGCATGTCCATGCACTTCGTGGGCCTGGACACTCGGGCATCGTCCGCATTCAGGGATGCCCTGAGCCTTTCGGCTAGAGCGTCAGCGGTCGGGCTGCTGGCTGCCCCGGGGTCTCCAGCATCCGGGAACCAGTCATGGTAACCCTTAGCTTGAGGCCCTCGACGATGCCGAGCTCCCCAAAGTTCACTGACTCTTTTGCCTCTTGACCACGTCAACATACGTGACGCCCCTCTTCATCGCCTCCGCCTGTAGTGTCACCACTACAGCTGCGGTCTTCGGGGTGCGGAGTGCTGCCGCAATTCTTCGCTTTTTGCGCCGCCGCTTCCTCTCTTGCTTCTTGGCCGACCTGGCTGCCTTCCCCACCCTCTTTTTCTCTCCGGCCACTTGCCATCCGGCTTCGGCAGCAGGAGACTTTGAAAGCTGCTCCACCGCTGGTGCTGTGGCATTGGCCACTTGTGCAGCTGCCCCCCGCCTTTCATTTTGCCGGCCTTGGTCGGTGCCGGTTTTTCCGGTGCCGCGTCGGTTAGCCTCACTGGACGACCCCGGTTTGGTAGCCACGGCGGCCGCGTATGAAGAGACCTTCTGGTTCGCTGCTAGTGGGGGGTGCAGGACGATGCTCTCCAGAACGGAGAACCGTTTCCGGAAGGCAGCCATCTCCTGCCGCACCAGGTCCAGCACCAGGTTCTCCACCGGCACGGGTTGGCTTTGTCCTTCCTTGCGCCCCCTTAGAGGCACCCCTTATAACCCAGCTTTTTGGAGCCCGGCCAGGTCTGCTCGGAGCTTCGCGTTCTCCTTTTGGAGAAACTTCATGGCGGCCACCAAGCGGCCGACCTCCGCCCGCAACTTAGACATTTTGTCCGACGGAGGCCTTTTTTTTATACGGGGGGAAATCCTCATGGATGTCCTCCGCCCTGGGGCGGGCGGAGGGTTCTGTCAGACTCTTACTGACTAAAACCACCCCGGTGTTCCATCTTCCACCTACACCGGGGATCGCGGGAACGTATGCGACTTCCGTAATCCCCGGCTGGTGCCGGCCCGCCTCTGCGGGCCACATCTCGTAAGCGGAGGGAGTGAGGTTGTAGCGGCATTCATGCCGCCACAAAAATCAACGTAGCAGAATCAACATCACAACAAATGAGACTCGCAGCGCCATCTATCTCGACAAGCTGCGAACTAACTACAAAATCCTAAATCGCGATATCAAAGTTTACCGTGCGATTAGAACACAAGCAAAGCCCGAATATCAACTCTCGGGCAGTTGCCCACCAGACACAAACAACCGTCTGGTCGGAGGATCCTCTCTTTCCAGTGGAGGTATGTGGGACTTTACTCTCTGTTCCGCTACCTCTAAACTGGTTACCCTCGACATTGGACATCAGCGCAGCCTTCGTGCAGCTACCTCATCATGACGTCATCATCATCATCACTTCTCCTCATCGTGACCTCAAGCTTTCGAGCAGCGAGTCATACAGCCAGCCAGTACCCTCGGCTTCTACGGGTATCCTGACCACCAGCATGCAGCGGACGCGCATTCCTGGTCAGCATCCTCAGCCTCTATCATCAGCGACCTTGGCAAGCACACTGCACTTTCGGCCAGTCACATGAAGAGCCTTGAAAAACCTCTCCTGGTCGACGCCAGCAGTCAAGTCAGCACGTCGCACAGCTCCGACCCACCTTGGCAAGCACACTGCACTTTCGGCCAGTTACATGAAGAGCCTTGAAGAACCTCTCCTGGTCGACGCCAGCAGTTACGCCAGCAGCAGCATCGGGGCACCGCAGACAGTTCCGACTCACCGTGAACTCTGCGACACAGGTAGTTCCGACTCACCGAGAACTCTGCGACTTCCGGTTCCGACTCACTGGAACCAACCTTCCACTGGCCTGGCAAGCATCTCAAGATGTATGGACGACTCATCCACTATCGACCTCCGGTCTCCGGAGGGGAGTGATGTAGCGGCATTCATGCCGCCACAAAAATCAACGTAGCAGAATCAACATCACAACAAATTAGACTCGCAGCGCCATCTATCTCGACAAGCTGCGAACTAACTACAAAATCCTAAATCGCGATATCAAAGTTTACCGTGCGATTAGAACACAAGCAAAGCCCGAATATCAACTCTCGGGCAGTTGCCCACCAGACACTAATTCCGTCTGGTCGGAGGATCCTCTCTTTCCAGTGGAGGTATGTGGGACTTTACTCTCTGTTCCGCTACCTCCAAAAGATGTTTAACTCCCCCCGCGACGTCAGAGGGGCGCACGGGAACACCACGCGCCGCCACCTCGGGTCCAGATGAATGGGGGGCAACGGACATCCCCAGGTCCGCCGCCCCTGGACCCAATTAGGGGAGCCGAAGGAGGGCAGCGTACGCCCTCCTCCGACGCCCGGTACGCCTGATGCGGGCCGGGAGAGCACTCGACATCTCCCTCTCCCTTTCCGCAGCCTCCTTCTGCGCGATAACAGTTTCGCAGGAGACCACCGCGTCCCAGGACTCCTCACCGCCAACCATAGAACAGTCTACAGCTAGCAGCGAGAGGTCACTGCCTACCACAGAGACGAGGGCACGGCGCGGCTCCTCCCAAGCGGCACACTCTGCCAGCGTATGCCGCGCCGTGTCCTCCCGACAGTCGACGCGGTGGTGACACCGAGCGTCCGGCTCCCTGCCTATGCGACACAGGAACCTGCCGAAGCAGCCATGCCCCGTGAGGACCTGTGTCGCACGAAATGACAGGGAGCCGTGCCTTGTCCCGAGCCACAGGTCGAGCACTGGCCGGATGCCCTCGATAGTGACGAGGCCGACGCACTATGGGACCAAACCGTATTTTCCATCTCGAAAATGGTTTTGGCGAAAGTCGTATATTCATAGATTTTTTTAGGGTTTAATACTCTTAAAGGATGGAACTTACGAATAAATCTCAAAAAAAAAAAAAAAACTTAGTTTTACGTTTATAAACTGAACCTCAAACATTGGGTATAAATATTTTCGTGCCAATTAAATTAGCGTTAAGGAAGTTCAACACAAAATTATTCGGAAGTTTTCCAAGGAAGTATGTTAGTGTTATACATCATAAGAAAGCTTAGAATGTACACTTTCCAACCACGTTCGGTTTTTGTACAAAAATATTTTCGTTTTATTTTATTTTATTTTTTTTAGTGAAGTAAATAAAATTTCGTTTTTGTTTATTTCAATTGGAGTTTTCATTGTTGCCGAAAGCTGCCGGTGTCAAGTTAATCACTCTAGTAGATACCTTACCTATTCAGTAATATGAGGATTGAATAAAAACTTGCGCGTTTTTTGCGCAAGGGTGATTTAGAAGCAATAATGTCAATCAGGGGAAAATAAAAAAATCTCCGAAAATTACGTTCTTCTTTTTTATTATGAAATATTATATTTAATTGTTATATTTTGATGTCTATCTTGTTTTTTTTTATTTATGTTATAGAAGCATATATTTACAAATTAATAGACTAGGTACTATTATATTTGAAAGAATCTTCCCATGGCACTTTTGTTTTCGGTGGTCACCTTAACCACAAGTATGATAAACTATATTGCTACGGAAGTTCTATTTATCTGTTGTGGTAATTATTCTCTACTTGCTCATCTGTTAGATATTGCAGACCAATTTCATTAGAATTTGCAAAAGAAACACCTGAAAAAACTACAGCAGTTGTCAGTGAAATTGAAGCCAAAATTAATCAATTGATTCCAACTCTTGTGTCAATAGACAACAAAGTCATCGAAGTTAAACATCAACTGTTTATGACAATGATTGATGGTAAAGTTGCTCAAGTGTTAACAAACACATCAGCCAGTGCTACCTGCACTGTTTGCGGAGCAACTCCCAGACAAATGAATGATCTTTTAAAAGTTACAACGAGAGTTGAGAATGAAAATGCGTTTAAATACGGATTGTCGACACTACACGCATGGATAAGATTTATGGAAATGATCCTCCATATTTCTTACAATTTAGGTTTTGAGAAATGGTCTGCAACAACTCCAGAAAACAAGCAACTTAAAGAAGACAAGAAAAAATATGTCCAAAAACGTTTCCGAGAAGTGCTTGGTTTGCACATTGATAAACCACGTCAAGGTTCCGGTAACAGCAATGACGGAAATACGGCAAGGAGATTTTTCCAAAATTACCAATGTTCTGCAGAGATAACCGGAATTGATGAAGAATTGATTAAGAGATTATATGTAATTCTTCAAACTAGTATGTCATCGGGATACCCTATAAACGCAGAAAAATTCGGCCAGTATACATTGATTACCGCGCAATTATATGTAAGCAAATATAACTGGTACTACATGCCATCTTCGGTCCATAAAGTACTTATACATGGTGCTAAATAATAGAGCATTATGCAGTTTTGCCTATAGGACAATTATCCGAAGATGCCCAGGAAGCCCGAAATAAAGATTACAAGAAATATAGGTTACATCACGCTAGGAAGTGTTCCAGATCAGCAACAAACGAAGACGTTCTGCATATTTTATTATATACATCTGATCCTTATATATCTAGCTTGAATAAACCAAGTTTTCTAATATCCAAAGAATTGTTTGACGAAGTTAAAGAATTGTTAGAAATAAAAGGTGATGAATAGTATAAGCGCTAAAATTTTTAATTTTTTTATCATGTAATGTTTGTTTAATAATAATAATTAAGTTTTAAACTTATTTTAAGCAAAAGTGTAACTTTTACTGCTATTTTAATGTTACTGTATAATTTTTTGCATGAAATTTCGTATAACTGTAACTTTGTAATTTTTTTACTAAAAATATATAATTTTTAAAATGTTGATGTTTAATTTCTTTTATTGCCTAGATATTCAGAAATACGCAAAAAAAAATTCAAAGAGAAAAATCACAAAACAACAGAGTTATCGATTTTTGAGATGGAAAACACCGATTGGTCCCATAGTGCGGCGGTAGGGCGTGAAAGCCTGTTCCGCCATTCCGCCATCAGGACCTCGCGCAGCTGCGACCGACACAGCTCAAAATGTCGCTGCGTTAGTCGCTCCCCGCGCGCCCTACCACAATTAGCCTCCGCAGCCGCCAGAATGAAAACCAACACCGCGCTTATGGCCTTGTTTTTAGAGGCCTCCCCAAATCTGGCCTTACGCTCCTTATCGGAGCCGCCAGTGGTGTCCGGCTCACCGCCGGAAGAAGCCGAAGGGATAGCCCTTCGATCGGTCGCTCCTGGGGTACTTCTTTTGCATGTCTTGTTCATCTTTTTGTTCCTTTAAAAGGGTGCGGTCCCTATCTCCTCCGCCCCTTCACAGGGCATCTCTCCGTCCACTTGCTCACTGCCCTCACAATCACGTCTGATGAGCAGACGCGTACCAGAAAGCAGTGGGCAAGTTCTTTTCCGAAACGCACACCATTCGAAGATCGGAACACTGCTCAAGTCTCCGAACGGTGTGCCCCTCCCGTGTCCCTTTTTATCTGCTCTCTCACTTGGACCTTTCCGGCATGAGTAACTCTACCGAAAAAACTCACAAGATCACTGAGAGACACAAGCACCACCACGACGGCAACGTGGGGACACCTTCGGTGGGGATCGGCAATACACTACCCTGGTGATTTTGTCTCAGAGTACAGCTAACGATGATTTTACCATAACTTTGATGTGTTTTGATAAAGTTGCATGAGTTTAGACGTCAGAGTAGTTTGTTAAACTGTGCATTACAAAGTTTCAAAATGTATTTTTTTTTTAATATTTCATCACAACAATTATGAATAAAATTCTTATACAATTTTGAACCTCGTTTGTACTCTCGTTCTAGTTTTTTAACAATTTCAGGTAATTATGTAACAGTTTCATAAACTACTAATAATTTAAAACATCAATGCAGCTCTTTCATCTTTGCTGAAATAAGACAATTTCGTGAAAAATACCGATTCGCTGCAATAATTTCAAGAGCAGCACATTGTTGCATGATTTTACTTATGTATAAATAAAAAAAATGAGTTAGTTGCACCATTTTGTAATTCAAGAATGATCTTTTTTTTATTTTCCTTCACCCTGAATAGCAGAATAACTATTTTAAAAAATCGTAAGAATTAACGAAATACAAGTTATGAGCAAAATTCATTTTCTCATGCATTTTGTACTCTAACTGATTCTGACACATGAAAGAAACAAAACACGGATGAGCCAATTCTAATAGTTGAACTTAACTGATTGCGGCAAAAAAGATGCCACTTTATTAAAAATTAAAGAAATAGGTAATAAATAACGTCTGATTTGTTTAATTTTGAAAAATTATTGTTTGTATTTGTACATTTTCCATTATTAAAAAACTTTCAGGAGAGTTACATTTTTTCCTGAAAACTTATTTGACAATTTCTTACATCTCGGAACCCCGAGGTAGTATTGTTTTAATTTTCTTAATATAAATAAACATGTTTATTAAAATCCATTTAGCATTATTTTTGTCAAGTTAATATTTTTGCTTGAAGTACAAAGTAAAAAAATATCATTCTTTAAAAAAAAATTATACTTCCGTGGATGAAAAACATTTAATTTTCTTACCTACTTGTACAACTCAATCTGTTCTACAAATGTTAATATTTTTTTCCAACGAGTTATTATGAAATTAAATGTTTTACTAAAAAAACGAACATCCGGGGGTTAACTTTTCGCGGGATACATTTAAACATACTTCTCTGCCTATACTCTACACATTAATGGCAAAAAATCGGAGTTAAGAGTTAATGCTAAGTTTGCCTTATTGTCGGCGTAATTTGACTGGACTACTGTATTTGTTTACAATACGAATAGGTTTACTTAATTTAAACCAAAAGTAAATCCAAAAAAGGAAACTTAAATCTAAAACACATGCAATGGGTAGCCTTATCGCATTCCGCGATCTCTTCCAGGCAACCTGGGATGGATAGTAATTGCCTGGACATGAAATGGGGTTGTCATTGCATTGGTGTGACAGAAACCAATGATTATCTTTTGTATGTGCACGTAGATGGGACGCGTGCTCGCGCACGTGGACCATGGTGTCGCCCATGGCGGGCGCGCGCAGCACGTGCGGCGTGGCGGCGCTGCGCGGGCGCCTGTTCGCGGTGGGCGGGCGTGACGGCGGCGCCTGCCTGCGCTCCGTGGAGTGCTACGACCCCGCCACCAACCACTGGACCAACTGCGCGCCCATGACGCGCCGGCGTGGCGGTGTCAGTGTGAGTACATCTACTTGAAAAACAACTCTGACAGTCACACAAAGTTCATTTACTACCACACACACACCACATTCTATTTAAAACTAAAATTTTCAAATGAAATACATGGAATTCGACGTTTCTATCTTTTGTCAATCTCCTCCGCATGTTTTTGTCATATTTCTACCGACCAAACTATACACCGAAGTAAATCATACCGTCGAGTCGATCGACGTCGGATTACAACAATCGACTATAATCTGGCTACTTACACACTGGATCAGCAGTCCCTAATACATTTTTAATGACATACATATGGTCCCTTCCAAAATACCTAGGCCGTTGTGTTACTACTACGTTTGCTAATAATGTAATTGAAATGACACTAATGTTACCAAAAATGCGTCTTCAGGTATGCGCAGCAGGTGGCTACTTATACGCCTTGGGAGGTCACGAAGCTCCGGCCAACACAGTCGGAGGCCGCCTGGCTTGCGTCGAGCGATACGATCCGATAGCAGACTCATGGCTCCTCCTAGCGCGACTCTCATACGGCAGGGATGCCATCGGATCCTGTCTGCTCGGAGATCGGATTGTTGCTGTTGGTAAGTCTGTTTTTATTATATTTATTCGTTCTTTCGTTATAGGACGTCAGCATAAAAGTTATAATATCAACTTCATCTTCTTTTATTATTAAATCAAACCTAACAATTTTTTTTTTTTGAATAGCAGTTTTGTGTAATTTTGAAGTCTCACGGGTCAAATGAACAATTTAATTGGAATATCCGTCCATTCAATCCCCTGGTTATAAACTCTTGAATATCTGTACAACCTTAGATAATTGAACATTGTCGTCCATGTAATCAGGTGGCTACGACGGCGTGCAATATCTATGCGTGGTGGAAGTGTACGACTCGGAGTCCAACTGCTGGCGCAAGCTGGCGCCGCTGAGCACGGGCCGCGCGGGCGCCGCCGTGGTGGCCGTGCCGCCGCCCAAGAGCGTGTTCTGATCCAGCGCTAGCCGCCGCCGCCGCCGCCGCCGCCCGGTGGACACAGCTAACTTTATTCCAATATTTTCCATGTCAGACCCCGAGGACGACGATGGTGATGACGATTCAGTTGTATACTACTAACCCGTTACCTTTAATGAACACAGATGCACTTGTTTAGAATAACTTCATACTTTTGATCTGCATAAATAATAATATATATGTTACCCATAATGTAAAGTGATTATTTTACGGCTTAAAATGGCCTATTTTACTGACGACTGCAGCTAAACAGTTGCTGGTCATTTATTAATGTGGGTCCTTATTCCAAAAAAGTAGATTCTCATATTGATGTGTGTTATAAGTGTATACCTACATATTACACACCTCATAATAAATTAGTATGTCATAACGAACGATCTAGGTTTATTATCACTAAGTAACTAATAACCGCGATTCACGACGCCAAATTAGTTTTGAATCACAAACTAATTATTTCCCTAAAGTTGATGTTGTTGGATTAATTCGTCGTTTAGATAAATAAATACTAAGTGTCTCATTTATAATAAGTGTCTATGATAACCGTCGAACGCTTTACTCCTTTTAAGATAAAGGCAGCTTCTTTCTATATGTTTCTTCTTGCCATGAGCCCTTTTTACTCGGGATCTGATCTCGGAATCTTAGCCGTTGGCGCTTCAGTAATTCTATTTGCATCATATATTTCACAATCCATTCGTATTTCTTTGGTGTCCCATCCTACATCATTTCATCATCCATCACCATTTATCATCCCTCGGCAGGCTCTTTTGATCTTTTTTGTTATTTGCAAGACTGTTACTAAATTGATTCCAGTATCGAATTTAAGGGCTATATAGCTAGACTTAACGTTTTAATATGTGTTGTATTTAGTAAATATATTTTGACATTTCAGTAGATATCCAATCTGATCAATATTATCTTGTAGTTCTTAATGTTATATCCCTTCGATCAACAATACAACTAGATAACGGGTCACGTACAAAATCAAAGCTAAATTCTGTCCGCGTGAATACCTACTACAGGTTTTTGTTCACTAGCATTTGTTTATTAGCGACCTGAGAAAATAGTTTTAAAACAGTTTTAAGTTCAACCGAATTACAAACTTGGCACCTAGTAACTAAGTCACAAATCTTCAAAATATTATCCTATACTTAGGATTATTCATCACAAAAAAACGAGCAAAGCAATCTGTCACTTAGAAATGGAAAGTCATGGGTTAAAAAATGTTTAATGTGAAATCAACCTTAAGTGGCAACAAATGAAGTACTTTTTTCACGTTATTGCCTTGCGACCTACATCGTTTTGTTCCGTTTCAGTTTGCTTCTTCAAATTTTGCTACAGGAGGTATGGAGTCGCGTTGTAAACTAAAATAATTTTTAATATTGAACGTAAAAGTTTAGTTAAATTATTTGTGTTTGGAGCATAAATATTTGTTACTTTATACTTATTATTTTATAAGCGTTATGTTTTTGTGTATAATAATTATGTTGATTCTCTTTATCAGTGTTTTTATGTGTCGTACACAAAAACGTAAATACGTCTGTTATTTTCAAATGTATCTAAAGTCAGGACATCGCTGGATGTCACAAATAAAAATATCACTAAATTCAACATCTGTATAGTCATTGCAATTCTCTCTTCATTGTTTGAGACGAATGTAACATTACTATATTTCAACATTGTAAGAGACTGGTGCCTGAAATAAGTTTATGGAATGAAGCCCCGCAGCATTAAAAAAATTGTGAATGAATGAATGAGTGTAAGAGAGCGAGTACGACATGTGGGACGTGTATGGGAATGAAAGAGTGAACAAGAGCGAGTATTACACGTGAGACGTATATGCGAATGAAAGATTGTGCGAGAGTGAGTATGGGGTGAAGATCAGTCATAGGAGATGAGGGTTGGGGGCAGTTTATTTGAGAACAGACAAAAAATTCTCAAATTTTTCATAGTAAAGGGTTTTGAGGAATATTTTGACAGTTTGATTTTGTTATGATATATGATAATAAATAAAACAAATCCAAAGGCGCGAGTCGGCGTGACGTTTAAATGTAGCAATGGTGTACAAGCGACATTTCGTGCATTGTACGTTAGTGTACACACGGGTGTACACTAACGTACACTATTCAAAAAAAATTATCATCAAAGCCAAGTATTTAATGATTTCCAAAAAACCGACACAAAAGTAGCATAACCAATTTTAAAGTTCCAGTAACAAATTATTAAAAAAGTATTAAGAATACAAATCTACTCTATGGGTCTACTGTTCCGTTACACAAAAGTTTGCGCGTGTATTGGCCAAACTTTGCCAAACATTTGTGGCGCTGGAAATTTTATTCAAATTTGATATTATTTGTTCGTTTAAAGCTTAAAATATAACTAATTACCGAAAATAAGACAGTCCGGCCGTTTAATTGCTTTTTCGGGCATTTTTGCAACTTTTGAATACACATTGCAGCATTGTGAAACGTGTTAACATTGGCTATGTTTCAAGCAAACTAAACAAAATTTAGAGCTTACATCTCAAGTGAGCTGTTATTTGCCGAGAAGTAATTTTGACGTCGACCCGATATCTAGTTGTAATTGTTGATCGAAGTTATATCCAAACTAAATTTTCAATATATAACTTGATGTTGTTGAGATATTACGGCTCAGCTTCTTGAGTTAACATTCGAAAACATGGTTTGGGTATAAAATAATTATATGACTGTAAATGAAAGTATTGCAGAACATTAGATAATAATTTTCTTGATTGGTAAATATTAACTGATCTCAGTACTAAGAATGCGAAAGAAATAGTTCTTAGTTTTAGTTATAAATATTTCTTAGGAGACTGCTAGTAAAATTTAAGTTCTCTCATTTACCCATTTTGTATCATCCATGATAGTGTTGGTTTTATGCAAGCGTAGATTAGTCAAAATGTTTACTGAAATAATGCTTGGATTTCGAACTAATTAAGCTGCAAGAAACGAACATACTGGTATTTTTATAAGATTATACATAATTATTATTGTTTTACTGTGATTTTTAGTTGGTCCGTACTTAAAATATTTTATACCAACTGATGTAAAATTATATGAACTTATTTATTTATATAATTTTAGTTTAAATTTGATATAATAAGATATTTTGGTCTGAGCTAAGCTCGAATATATAAAGCAACAAGAATAATTTGTGGTGAAATGTTAAAGGCTTGTAAATCAGTACTTGAACCCACTTCAGTTCATGATTGTATTAAAGTGGATGTTTCGAAGCTGTCTTGTCAGGTAACTACTTACATGTGCCAGACGGTAGTACATTGGAGATTTTGGATCCAGCAGTGGAAGCTTAAAACTTGCAATGAACATTGTTTGAAGCATGGTTGGGTTCAATTATACGACCGAGAAGCACATAAGCATGCTGTAAAAGTATCACACCGTTATATTCATTCTCATATTTTGTGCGTCTAGTAATGATAAAATTATTGAGTGTTAAAAGTAAACTATGAATATTTTACTTGGTCCCCTGCATCCATGCAGGATTTTTTGTAAGGCGAAAGTATATAATTCTCGCATATAATGTATTTTTGCGTATAATGTATTGATTTACTTCAATTATTCCTATAGTCGTGTGTAACATTAGCTTTATATTTTGTACTTCTTACTTATTTTGATGGCGAACAGTATTATTTTTTATAAGTTTGTACGTATCAAAGTGATGAAAATGAAAATACCCGCGTTCAAAATACCGAATGGTTCCATCAAAATATGCAGGTACAATCAATCATAATATCGAAGTTTAAAATGTCTATGTACAAAATACTATAAATATAAAAGCCACCAAAAATTATTTAAAATTTGTAATGTGGGCTTCGTAAACCTTACTTTAGGTACTCGCCGCCTCTAGCCCCGTTATCCCCTTCAGAGTTAGCCCTGTACCGAGTGCCTCAAGTTCCCGCGCTCGCTCCAAGGCCAGCAATCGGTTGAAAGATTGTTTTTCGCTATATTTTTAACATCGATATGTCTTTCCTTGGTAGTTATTATATAATTTAGACATTTTGAACGTAGATTAATCGGCAATGTAAACCGTTCGTGTTCGTTCATTTTATGCTACTTGGTTCTGTAATTTAATCTTTTAGGGGACCACACTGTGATGTTAGTGCTAGGGTAATGAATACTGATTAGGAAAAGAAAGGACATAATTTATTTTATCTACACCCATGCTATAAATACTCTATAAAAGTTTCTGAAACAGTTCGCTTATTGCCAACATTAAAACAACCAGTGCTATAGTAACCATAATATCATCCAAACGAGTGTTATAATGTTGTACTAAAATTTCATTATGAAACTCCTTTGCTTTTTCGATCCCTTAGAAATTCATCAAACAGCCACATTCTCACCACTCAATTGTGGAATCTTTATGAATTTCAAAAAACAACATTGTCATGCACGCGCGTTTCCCTACCACAGCACCGGAATTTAAAACAAAAACTTATATGATAATCGAATTCACGTCGTATCATGCCATTTTTGTTCGATTTTAGTATTGCAAACATTTATTACTTTGTTGTTTACAAAAATGAGTGATGCAAGCTTGGATAACACACCACCAGATATTTCTATTGCAGCAAAGGACATTTCGAACCAATGATTACCACAAAAGTTGAGAAATCAATATGAAAAGGCATAAGTACCAAGATTTCATGAATTGGAAAGAACTTTTTATCGAGGATTCATATCATGAGTGTAGATAGTCGGGTCTGTCGCAAAATGACCACTTCTCAAAATGACTACAGCAGTGCGATTCTGTAAACATGTCGAAGTGAACACTTTGGCGGGGTGCACGACGAGTGTGTTGTCAAACCATACAAATAAGATGGAATGACAGCTCGTTTGTCGTTCACTCCGCCAAGGTGAACACCGTGAGATGTCGACAGAATCGACCGGCAGGTAGCAAAATGTCCCTTTCTCAGAATGTTCCTTTTGCAAAATGTCCCTTTCGCAAAATGTCCCCTTCCTCAAACAGGCATTAATTCCTTTCATCAGTAAAAAAAACGGTCAAGAGCCAGTAGGTGTACAACACAGAGGGGTACTGTAGTAATGTTTAATCAGTAAAATAGGTAGGTGCATGCACATAAACTAAAATAAATAATAGGAATCGAAGTTTGTGTCACTCAAAACATAAATTTACACTAATTAACAATCTACAAATTACAACATAAAAAAACCGGCCAAGTGCGAGTCGGACTCGCGCACGGAGGGTTCCGTACCATTATCTATAAAAAACGGCAAAAAAATCACGTTTGTTGTATGGGAGCCCCACTTAAATATTTATTTTATTCTGGTTTTAGTATTTGTTGTTAAACCGGCAACAGAAATACATCATATATACTGTGAAAATTACATTTTGATTGAATGAAAGGTAAATTGCGGTATACGATTTATGACGTATTAAAAAAAACTACTTACTAGATCTCTTTCAAACCAATTTTCGGTGAAGTTTACATGGTAATGTACATCATATATTTTTTTTAGTTTTATCATTCTCTTATTTTAGAAATTACAGGGGGCGCAGACATGACGAATCTATAAGGGTTCCGTTTTTTGCCATTTGGCTACGGAACCCTAAAAAGATTTGAAAAATATAAATAAAAAAGGTATTTAATTATTATTATTAGACGGTTACCGAAACATCAAATTAACTTGTTTTTTTTTATATCCTTAATAATTACTGATGAAAGGAATTATTAATGCCTGTTTGAGGAAGGGGACATTTTGCGAAAGGGACATTCTGCGAAAGGAACATTCTGAGAAAGGGACATTTTGCTACCTGTAGTCATTTTGAGAAGTGGTCATTTTGCGACAGAGCCAGATAGTCTTGTATGCAACTGTACATAATTAGGTATTAAAACACTCAAGTCGTACTATTATCACACGAGGCGAAGCCGAGTGTGACAAACCCACATTCGTTTTTTAATACCCCTTATTGCACAACAGTTGCATAAATAACTATTATGTAGCGTTAGTGGCGTTACTAAAATTAAGTTGATGAGGATCAAACAACTTTAGAGATTTTTTTTTTGAATGGTTACTTTTTTGTAAAGCGTTTGAATTAATTAATCTATTGGTGTGAATAAGAATTAGTTAATAAATGTCACAAACGCTATTTCCAAAACGTGTTTAAACGCCTACCAGAAATTCTGCTATTTTACTACAAATAAATTCAAAATAGCTACCAGAATGGATAAATGCTCACCAAATTGTGTATCATGAAGTGTTAAACGCCTATCAGAAGTTCACCTATTTTACTACCTATAAATTCGAAATACCTGCTAGGATAAATGTTCACCAAATTGTGTGTAACCTAACCTCAAGACACTTTCTTTAAAGTTGCCTTAAAAGCGTAGTCGGAGCCACGCTTCGCGGGGCTCAATGGTTTAAAAAAATAAACAAACCTGTCCGAGTCGGGGTTTCCTAACTTCTCCTAGTAACAGTAGTAACATTGCATTACTTATATCATTTTAAACTGTAATTTTCGGTACCTATTAATGTTACTGTTTCAGTAAAACGATATTTGGTGAGCATTTATCCATTTTGTTAAGCAAAAAGAATTAATTTATATGAAGCTAATATATTTTACTTGGTACTTAGTGTTGGGGTTCAAAAATTATTTACGTGAGCATTTACAATGCGATTCAAATGAGAATAGGATCGACTTTGCGCCATTTTGTGACGTCATCGCTGTCAACTCAAACCAGTTCGGTAGGGTGAGCAAAACAAGATTTTTTTTTAAATAAAATTTATTTGTGAATTGGTGCCAACAATGAAAATAAAATAGGTTCTGTTATGATGTAATAAAAAAACTAATAATTACTTAATAATTAAATATTAAATTTAGCTAATTTCTTACTATTTAACGTTTTTGATGTAAAACTTTAAAAAAAAAATTAAATAAACCGTTATTGAAATGCCACGTTTTCTTTGCTAACCGTACTTTTCAAGTGACATTTGACAGATAGAGGTCATTGACGTTCCTATTCTTATTTGAATCGCATTGTATATTGTACCTACCCTTTACAAAATGTGAAACTAGACATGAGTACTTATTTCCGAACAGCATAATGTTACTTCAAACTGGGAATTCCCTAAACATACCTGCGCCGCTAAGCATCTTGAAATGTATTAACTATCCAAAAGAAAAGTTCGTATGTGAAATGAAAGGCTTTACTTGATACGCAAGCACAACCACGGAGCAGGCAGAGACAGTTGGCCTAAACGTAGGAACAGTGGAGGAGCTGTAGATGATTAAATTTTTTTTTAAATTCAAATAACTTTAAAAATGTTGTGAAATTAAATATTATTATTATGAATTCGGTAAAATCAAATTGATTGTTTGTCATATACAGTAAATTACCGCTTTTGATGTTAGTAGATAACTACTTATTTAATGGGATTAAAAAAACATTGTATTTGTATCTTCGATCAACAATACAACTTATTAACGGGTCACGTACAAAATCAAAACTAAATTCTGTCCGCGTGAGTACCTACTACAGCTTTTGTTTACTAGCATTTGTTTATTAGCGAACTAAGAAAATAGTTTTATAACAGTTTTTAGTTCAACCGAATTACAACCTTGGCACCTAGTAATAAAGTCACAAATCTTCGCAATATTATCTTATACTTACAATTATTCATCACAAAAAACGATCAAAGCAATCTGTCACTTAGATATTGAATTAATTTGCGCGTGTATTGGGTGTTTCAAGCCAATTAAACAAAAGAAGAGCTCACATCTCAAGTGAGCTGTTATTTGCCGAGTCGTATTTTGGCGTCGACCCGATATCTAGTTGTAATTGTTGATCGAAGATTTGTATAGTCATAAATCTGATAATAGAAAATACACTTACGCAGCTACCTCTTTAATGGCTGCTTATTTTAATATTATTATAGTTTCCATCATGTATCAACATCTGACTTTTTTTCTTAATGTTATAGAGAAGCAAGAATGTATTAGACGTGTTGCCAAAATAATCAACTAAAACGACTTTTCCAGTGATGTATTTTATAAATAAATATTGTTGTAGCAATTAATAAGCCTTTTATTTTTAAAAAAAAACGTTCTTTCTTTCGTAGTGTCACACGTCGGTTCTACACATGAAACTCGAAACTTAGATACTTTGGACATCGTTAGTACAGATATCAAATACCATACAAGTACCTACTAGATACAAAGACTATAAAACCGCGTTTATATACTTAGGTAGGTAAACTTGCCTAGGTTACAAAATTCTCGAGCATCCTACATTCTCTTCGTTATCAAACTTCACTCAATCCATACCAAACGGGAGGAGAGTCCCTTTTCGGTTTATCCGCTCTATTTAGCGCATTCCTGCGCTACGCTGCGTGGTGCGTGGCAGTGTGTTAATCGACTAGGCCTCATTTACGTGTACGTTTCGATGGCGCGGCCACGACGTTTTTTTTTTAAAAATTATGCCACGATTTTGTAAAAAATTGTAAAAGTAGACTCCCAAAAACATAAATTTGTCAAAGCTATGGTTAAAAAGTTATAAGGGTTTGAAGGTGGCCGAGCCATTGAAACGCTCCGAACCGCGCGGCCACGGAGATCTTTAAAACTAAGCATTGCAGAGACCTGAAATTTTGGTAAGTAACAGATTGAATTTGTAAAAAAATTGTAATAATATAGAAAAAAATCCTGGGCTTAATGTATTTTAGGAGCTGTCAGACTAATACGCCATGGCCGCGCCATTGAAACGGTGAAAAAATACGTAATCGCCGATATCTCGCTGAAAAAGCATCGGAGAATGCTTTTTCAGCGAGATATCGGCGATTACGTATTTTTATAGTTATAGCTCCTGAAATATAAACCTAGGATTTTTTGTTTTATTTTTACTAGTTTTGACAAATTCAAATCCAGGTTTTACAAAAAACTTCAGACGTCTGCGTTGCTTTTTCAGCGAGATATCGGTGAAAATGTGTTTTTCACCGTTTCAATGGCGCGGCCATGGCGTATTAGTCTTATAGCTCCTGAAATATAAACCTAGGATTTTTTGTTTTATTTTTACTAGTTTTGACAAATTCAAATCTGGGTTTTACAAAATACTTCAGACGTTTGCGTTGCTTTTTCAGCGAGATATCGGCGAAAATGTGTTTTTCACCGTTTCAATGGAGCGGCCATGGCGTATTAGTCTCACAGCTCCTAAAATATAAGCTCAGGATTTTTTTCTATATTTTTACAAATTTTTTACAAATCAAGTGGTCAAACGCGTTCCTATCAATAGTAATAAAAAAAAAAAAAAAAAGTTAGTGGAGCAATTTTTTTTCTTTTTTATATTTGTGGTGTAATTCTCATGCTGCTGATGGTAAGTACAGTTTCACTCAACAGATGGTATTGCAAGTAACATTCAGATACTTACCCCTACTACTATGCATGCAGATAATAAGTTGATTTCTTCTAGATTGCCACAATTCCTATCAAGTTTATGTGTGAATGTTATCTACATTAGTTTTGTATTTTTTAACGTGATGCGAACAAAACAGAATACATACAAACAGAAAATAGGTTCTGCTTGCAAAATACAGCAATAACATAAATTATTAATTAAAAATATTAGGTTTGGTAGGAATAAAAAAATAAGGAAATAAAAAAGATAAAAACAATTAAAAAATAATTAAGTACTACTTTAGTGAGATTCGAACCCACACCAAGTCTTTCAAGAGGCAGGTTTTAAACCAACGGACTATGAGATCTGTTGACAATTGATTAAAATAGCCGATCTTATATGTCAAGGCTTTTAGCTGCTTAGCTCCCCGAAAGGGTTCCACATCAGGTGCTCCAGACCAAGGCTTGGAACCGGTTTAAAAATAACCAGTTATTAAAGGTTATAACCGGTTTTATCGTTTACTTCGTTCGGAGTCGAAACGTTAAATAAGGAACCCTTATTAACCGGTTTATTCCGCAAGAGCCGATCGAGACACAGCGTCCACTTTCGGCGGGGCGGCGTGGGGAGGGGGGTAATGCATCGCTCATGTCATGTCATCACGCGTCGCTAGCTACGCAACATTGACACGCACCCGCACGACTTGTTTGCGCGCCACATGCAGACTAATTTTTTTTATGTCGACAGAAAGTACTCATCATGCTGACCAACTACTCGTAAAGCGGTACCTATATTAATATCTCTTATAGATTAGCCGGGCTGCTAAGGTTCCACGTCTTGTGTTCAGATCTTCAAAATAAATTATAGCCTATATGTTAGCGAGGACTAATAGCTATACAACAAAAAAAGTTTCATTAAAATCCGTCCAGTGGTTTTTGCGTGAAAGGCGAACAACAGACAGACAGACAGACAAAAAAAAACACAGTTTTGGCTTCTACTGTTTGTACGAAGCACCCTTGGAGTATTTTTTTTAGTTTATATTCAATGTACAGAATTGACGTCTTCTACAGTTTTATTATATGTATAGATATAGATGACTCCAAAATAAATACAATTGGATAGGTACCCCAACGCCACTTGGGGTACCTATCCAATTCCATATTTATTTTACACTTACCTAGGTAGGTTACTTACTTAGGTAGGTAAACTTGCCTAGGTTACAAAATTCTCGAGCATCCTACATTCTCTTCGTTATCAAACTTCATTCAATCCATACCAAACGGGAGGAGAGTCCCTTTCCGGTTTATCCGCTCTTGGTCCCAGATAGTCTAAGGCGGTTATCACATTAAATTGCCACGCATCACGCTACGTGTTGCGTGTCAACGGTCAACAATAAACGCGCGTGGATGCATTTATTGTGTGTTGGATTGTGCGTGTTTTCTATACAAACGGAGATATTTACAAGCAACGTCAGAAGAAATTTTGGTAACAGATTGAATTTGTAAAAATATAGAAAAAAATCCTGAGCTTATATTTTAGGAGCTGTGAGACTAATACGCCATGGCCGCTCCATTGAAACGGTGAAAAACACATTTTCGCCGATATCTCGCTGAAAAAGCAACGCAAACGTCTGAAGTATTTTGTAAAACCCAGATTTGAATTTGTCAAAACTAGTAAAAATAAAACAAAAAATCCTAGGTTTATATTTCAGGAGCTATAAGACTAATACGCCATGGCCGCGCCATTGAAACGGTGAAAAACACATTTTCACCGATATCTCGCTGAAAAAGCAACGCAGACGTCTGAAGTTTTTTGTAAAACCTGGATTTGAATTTGTCAAAACTAGTAAAAATAAAACAAAAAATCCTAGGTTTATATTTCAGGAGCTATAACTATAAAAATACGTAATCGCCGATATCTCGCTGAAAAAGCATTCTGCGATGCTTTTTCAGCGAGATATCGGCGATTACGTATTTTTTCACCGTTTCAATGGCGCGGCCATGGCGTATTAGTCTGACAGCTCCTAAAATACATTAAGCCCAGGATTTTTTTCTATATTATTACAATTTTTTTACAAATTCAATCTGTTACTTACCAAAATTTCAGGTCTCTGCAATGCTTAGTTTTAAAGTTCGTTCTTCGTAATTTTGTAAGTCATGTCATAATCATGATGAGTACCTACAAACATTTAGTGATTTTGTGTATCTTCCTAAATACGAAATGCACGCGCGAACGAAGTCGCGGGCACAGCTAGTCTGGAATATAATTTAAAAATCTTTCGAGATTTGGCCTCCCCCCTCAGGTCCAGGAGTTCGGGCAAACTGCATCTTCCGCCCCTCACTTAGTCCGCCAGTGCTATCTAGTCATAGAGTATATAAACGCGGTTTTATAGTCTTTGTATTGTTACGAGCTTAGGGTTCGTGACAATAAAAACAGCCGATTAAATAACCAAAATGACACTTTAATTAATCAACACTAATTACAACTTTAAACTCACTAATTATAAATCACAATTGCACTACTGATCACTTTAATTCGCAGTCGAAGTTCGCTCTCGAAGTTGTCGCTTGTATCGCAAATTCAATACTGACCCGGTCGCAGGCTATGCGGGCCTTATATAGGTCGGCAGATAATTCTAGAACCTTCTAGTATAGAAACATCTAGAAAGTTCGAGTACATACCGCTCCCGACTAACCAGATATCGAAAACTCTAGAATGTTCTAGCATGGAAATGTCTAGAAGGATCTTGACTCTACTAGTTCTGCTACTCGATACTAGATGGCGCTAGTATCTTTTATAGTTATGTACCCGGCATTAATTCTGGCGCGTAACAGTATCTAGTAGGTACTTGTATGGTATTTGATATCTGTACCTACTAACGATGTCCAATGCCGCGCCATCGAAACGGATACCTCATTTAGGTACGGAGACGTGGGGCGTCGCGCGTCCGTCGTTTTGACCGTTTATAGGCGGCGCGTGCAGCGGCCAGTCGAACAGTGTGCGATGGGCCGATGGGGTGTCTGTGTGGTACCTATAGGCTAGAGTGCGGGCTTAGACAAAGAGGGATACGTCACCAAAACTGTTCAACCTCTATTATAAACAATCTGATCGTTGAGCTCAGCAGCAAGAAAATCGGATATCGAATTGATGACGTCAGTGTCAACAACATCACCTACGCTGACGATATGGTGCTGCTGAGCCCTACAGGTTAGGGCGCTTGGAGAGCTGCTTAGTTGTTGTGAGGGCTATGCTCGAGAGCATGGCCTAGTTTATAATGTCAAGAAAAGCGAGTTCTTGGTCTTTAGGTAAGGCTGATGGTGCTAAATGTCCAGAGTATGTGACCCCAATAAACTAAATGGGAATGACATATTATTATTGCGAGTGTACCAGTTCAAGTACTGGGGGCATTATGTATACCTACCGACGACCTTAATTACCAAGTGGATATTGAGAGGGAACATAAGGCGCTGGCAGTCCGATGTAACATGTTGGCTCGCAGGTTTGCACGCTGTAGCAAGGCAGTCTAAATAACGATTTTAAAGCTTTTTGCCTAGTATTTTACACGTGCAGGCAGGGCACGTGCAGGGCGCTGATAGCCCGCCGAGTATAAGTAAAAAACGGAGGAAGTTCTTAATTCGATTGTATTTTTTTTTGGGTGCTAATTAAACAGACATCTTTTTAATAGCATTATTTGCCTCTAAAAATCTACATTGCCTTCTAAATTACTAAGTCAGCCACAATTAACGAACGTCTGAATGATACTATCTTAGCCACTAGTTATCTTCTATGCAAGCCACTCTAAATACAACTCAGCATGGTGGTTATTTTTCAGCATCTAAATTTGTAACATGCATTCAAGCAGTAAACTTCTAAAATACTATTAAATGACATCAAAAAATATATTCTATTAGCTTCTATTTCATTAGTATCATAAAAAAATAACCACGAAGCCACCACCTTCTAACCTAACCTGTCCGAGTCGGGGTGCCCCAAATCCCGAACTCGCTGTAAAATGGTGATGAGATATAAATTCCGTGGCTGTGTTAGTAATTAGGTGGCAATGTATAAATAAAAAGGACAAGTTAATATAATTGTTGATCTTTACTTGACGTTTTCCTTAGAATATTTAGTTGGCGTTGTAAAAAAGACGAATTAGTTTATTGGAGGCTATCACATTTTCCCGTTGCTTAGTTATAAAATGAGAAGTTTGATCACGTGGCTAATAAAATAAAAGTGTGGCTAGACTTATTATTTCTCTTTTTTTTGTGTCGTCATTTATGGACTGATTTGAAAAAATCTTGTTTTATGTAAAAGTATATACTTCTCGATTGGTCCCATTGAAATTTTATCAAAATCGGTTCAGTAGTTGGTTTTTAAAATAGCTGAAAAAATATGACTGAAAAATCATCCACGTAAGTATACGAAATTGTGTATTTTTGCTTTCCTGTGACTTTCCAGTGGTGTTGTTAGGTGGTGGTATTGGTGGGGTACCACTTAAAAGTGGAAAATAAAAAACTTTTTCACAAAAAAAAACCGACTTCCAAACAAGTGCAAAATAATTTTAATTTTGGTAGTCGGTGTTTTTGGTTGCTTCTTCGTTATTTGACACCGACTTCCGAAATTAAAGTTATTTTGAAGTGTTTTTTTTGGAAGTTGGTTTTGTTTTGTGAATTTTTCTTATCCGAAATAATTAGGACCTAAAGATTATTTTTATTTTTTTAGTATAATCACATCACACACGCAAACACAAACTGGCAGTGTACGATGTTGTTTATGAAGATGCGGTGCGGGGCGTGAAGAGTACCTAGTGGTGCCCGCAGGCGCCCGCTTTGTCCGCGGTGGCGCCGAACTCATCGCGCGACGACGCCCCGCGTCTCCGTAAATGAGGCATTGGTCCGCCACTGCTAGGCCGAAAATGCATGCAATTTCGCTAATTGCATTTCTGATTCTTCAGCTTTTTATCATTAATTAATTCGCTACCGTTTTGTTACTCTCCCGAAACTGGGACCATCTAATAATTTTTGAATAATGAAATATTTTTCCGCTAACAGCCGTAGGTACGTAACAGACGCTGGGATTCGGTACGGGCGGACCTCGGATTTGGTAGGTACGCTTCCGAACCATATCCGGCCGTGTGTAGAGTAGTCCGCCCAACATTATTGTTATTAATTGAGTCCGCCGCGGTCCGCTTGTTTGCACATATGGTCTGCTCCGTAGGTACCCAATCCGGACGTGTGTACTTACGCTTGGGCCGTAGGTACTTACTACGATAGACGGAGTACCTACCTACATCATTTCCGAACGCGATGTACCTATTCATTATTGAAGTTTTTCAATTACATAATAAGGATTTTCCTTGTTAGTGGGATACCTCTCACGTACTTTATTGTGACCGAGATGCTCGGAAGAAAACGAATACAACCCAATGATTTACGTGGTGGCTGTAGCGTTGCTGATTTTTGTGTCCAACGACATGAAGGTCATGAAGCCAACCCGCGGTGTGCACTTGAGGCGTACTTGAAGGCGCACGTGAAGCAGCTGTCATCCGGTCATAGGCGTAGTTAGGCCGCGTGTTCACGGCAAGATCGTGTCGGCTACAGACAAGATGAAAATATTCATGTACCTACATGAGAAGAATTTTGTCGGTGCACGAAAGAATGTCGTGTCTGTTGCAGACAAGAAAAAATCTAGTTGCATACGGTACGAATTGTTTGGTTTAGTCATGGTTGAGACATTGTAGGGGGATAAACTTTCCTTTATGGGCCGTGGCTTTCGAAGTTCATTTTATTTTGTGGATATTAGTCATAAATAGAAAGCTTTTTACAAATTTTCAACATCCGGAGAGTCACAGTTATCGAGATATAAATCTTTAAAGTTTCCATACAAATTGGAAAATAATACGCCATTTGTACATTTTTAGGTTAGATAAATTGTCATAGTAGACGTCAAAGTTGACGTTTCACGTTCCGTTTATGGTAGAGGTGTATTTTATTCTATTTAATGTCATGGTTTTTACATAATTTACATTTTATATAATTTTATTTTCACGTATTTACATATTAAATTTGGTGGGTAATTAATGTGCTGAATAACCGGACTGTATCATGCAATTACATTGACTTTTTCAAACAAAAAATGACATTTTTTTTTTACACTGTGGAACGGAACGTGAAGCGACGCCATTTTGCTATAGCTGTTTCGATCTGTCAGTCGTGACTGTCGTGACTGTCAGTCGGGTCATGGGGCACCCCGACTCGGACAGGTTAGGTTAGAAGGGGATGGCGGGGTCTAGTGAGCGAGCGAACTGACCCCGGCATCCCCTTCGTGGTAATTTTTTTTAAACCCTTGAGTTTTTATGGACTCAAAATGAAAATTCTTTAGCGCCATCTCGAATGTTGATTTTGAGCCCATATTCGTAATCAGCTGCCCCGAAAACCATGAAAATGGCATCCATGACGGAAAATTCGTCGGCGCCATCTTGGACGTTGATTTTGAGTTCATGTGGCGGAAAACACGTAAGTAATTACCAAAGACTACAATAGTATACTGGCTAGTAATTACTAAATCATAACACAAAAGTGTAAACAATTGTTGGTGAACCAAATAAATAAATACATTGAAAAAGCAACCATTTTATTTGCTCAAAATATAATTATCCACCATTTTGAGTGTTTATCCAACAAAAAATGGTTGAAACGAGTATTTCTTCGTTGGGTACGTATCCTCCGCCCATCACTACTTGCTAATGTTTTTTTTTCGTCTGACAACATTAGCCGGTTTCCATTGTTCATGCCATTCAGATCGTGATTTCTTTACGCCGTATTTCAGCAGATCACGAGGGAATCGAGATAAGTTCTTTGTGTTGAAAGAGATTCAAATTATTTCTAAAAAAACATGGCCTTACACGTACCGAAAGCTCCGGGGGTACCCTCAATGTTAAAAGAAGGGGCACGGGTAAGTTTATCAATACATAACCAAAAATTTAGCACCCACTCCGAATGGTTCATCTGTTTTAAAATCTTTTCATAACTTCTTGAGTTTTAGCTTAAAACGTCAATTTTATAGAAAACATGATGCTAGTGATAAAAACTGAGTAGTAGACAATAAGTTCGCCACATATTCTAACAACAGTTGAACAAAAATGGTGTTCTAGAACTTCTGGACATTAAATGAATTTCGATCAGAGGGATCTTTTCCCCTAGTTTATTATATGATCTACTAAGTTGAAATACTGTATGGTTTTATTCATTTCATGCATGAAAATTTCAAAAAAATTAAATGTTATTCATCATGTTATTTCTGTTACTAGATGTTTTCTGGGCTGGAAGAAGCAGTTTATCGAAACATAAATGCATGCAAACAATTCGCACAAAGTGTTCGTTCAGCATATGGGCCAAATGGAATGAACAAAATGATTATCAACCACATTGATAAGCAATTTGTAACCAGTGATGCTGGTACCATCATAAGAGAACTCGATGTAGAACATCCTGCTGCTAAATTGATGGTGTTGGCTAGTCAGATGCAGGATTCGGAAGTTGGTGATGGTACTAACTTTGTTATAGTCTTCTCTGGAGCCCTTCTGGAAGCAGCTGAAGAATTGTTGCGTTTGGGTGTAACACCTAGTGAAATTGCTGATGGATATGAGAAAGCTCTTGAGAAATGTTTGGAAATTCTGCCTGGGCTTGTCTGTGAAGAAATCAAAGATTGCAAAAATGTTGATGCAGTTATCAAAGGAATAACTCCCTCAATCATGTCTAAGCAGTATGGTTATGAAGATTTTATTGCTGCACTAGTCGCTAAGGCTTGTGTTGCTATTCTCCCTGAAAAAAACACATTCAATGTTGATAATGTGAGGATATGCAAGGTATGTATTGATGACTATAGTTACTTATCATTTTGCTATAATATTTCATCTGTAATCACTGAAAAGTGATTGCATATTTAATTATATAAAATGCATTATTTGTTTTAGATTCTTGGATCAGGATTACTTCAGTCCGAAGTTCTTTCTGGTATGGTGTTCAAGCGAGAGGTTGAAGGAGATGTACCTTCTGCTACAAAAGCCAAAGTAGCTGTGTTTTCTTGTCCTGTAGACATCACCCAGACAGAAACCAAGGGAACTGTATTGATCAAATCAGCTGATGAGCTTCTTAACTTCAGCAGAGGAGAAGAGTCTCAGCTGGAGAAACAAATCAAAGAGATTGCTGATGCTGGAGTCAAAGTAGTTGTTGCTGGTGCCAAGTTTGGTGACATGGCTTTACATTTCTTGAACAAATACGGTGTAATGGCTGTACGTCTCAACTCGAAGTTTGACATCCGTCGCCTTGCCAAGACTGTTAATGCTACGGTAAGTTATGAGTTGCTTATGTTTTCATTAAGTTTGTAAGAAGTTCCTGTACTTTAATTAACTTTGTCAGCTCAAGGATAAAGGTTAATCTTACCTATAATATTATAATAAGAATAATATTGGCTGGTTCAAACCAGTAAGATTTTTAATTCAGTTTTTTATTTTAATTCGCCCATTCATAATAGACACATAATTTTTTCTCTGTTCCAAAATCTATTTCTTGTCAATGAACTGGACCTTGAAACAAAAGACTATAAAAATTATTTTTACATGCTAAAGTTACATTTTTTTTTCAGGTGCTGCCAAGACTTATAACGCCCACTGCTGAAGAGCTTGGATATTGTGACTCTATTGGTGTGGAAGAGCTAGGAGACACTCGCATTGTTTGTTTTCGCATGGAGAGCTCAGAATCACGCATATCCACTGTTGTTATCAGAGGCTCAACTGATAACTACATGGATGACATTGAAAGAGCTATTGATGATGGTGTAAACACATTCAAAGGAATTGCCAGGGATGGAAAGTAAGTAATTCTGATATCTAAATACTTTAGCAGATCAAACATATTTTTATTTATTTATTTAAACTTTATGTACAATAGTGGTGCATGGACGGACTTAATGCAACAAGGCATTCTCTACCAGTCAACCTTTGGGTTAAAAAGACTACACTGTGGTAGATGTTTCTGTTGTCAACATAATAATTTTTAAATGACTATTTCTTTCTGCAGATTCTTACCTGGTGCTGGCGCGACGGAAATAGAATTGGCGCAGCAACTCCTTCAGTACGCCGATACACTGCCTGGCTTAGAACAATATGCAGTACGGAAGTTCGCAGTTGCTTTGGAGAGCATCCCACGTGCCTTAGCAGACAATTCTGGAGCCAATGCCACAGAAGTTGTTAACAATATCTACAAAGCTCACAAGGTTAATACTTTAATATTTTTGGTTGAAACAGTAATCAATGCTAAAAACAAATAAAATAAAAATCTTTACAAGGAAAACCTTTAGCTGTTAGAAATGGAATACCAACCAACCTATGATTGCATCATACATGTACAGTTCAAGAGTAGTCATAGTTGTGTGGAGGAATTGTCTGGTAAAGTTGTTACCTATTATTATGTTTAATGCATTGTCTTTCTTTCAGGAGGGTAACAAAAATGCAGGTTACGACATTGAATCTGAAAATAACGGTGTATGTGACGCTAAAGAGAAAAACATATTGGATTTATATGTCTTAAAGTATTGGGGACTCAAATACGCCGTCGGCGCAGCTGCAACTATTCTCAAAGTGGACCAAATCATTATGGCTAAGAGAGCAGGAGGACCAAAACCGAAAGCACAAGCAGGAAGCGATGATGAATCTTAAGTTTATGCAATCACAACTAATATTAAATTCGCAAAGTATTTTAGTTAAGTTCTCAGACTTTAACCCTCCTTTGCAGTTGGGTAAACTGCATTTAATTTTAATGAAATTAATTTACTTACTTTGTAAACTTAATTTTTAAAAAAGCTTCACCTTTTTTTTGTTGCACATTTATTTCTTTGTTGTGATGGTTTCTTCATCATTACAGTACATTACTTATGTTAAAATGAAAAAATGCTGAAAGTGCTTTTGTGACAATATATTTGCTACAAAATTATACTTTGTCACGAATAAATTAACTACATAATAAATAAAATATTTAACACAAATCGCAGTTTAATTTTATAAATTCTGTGATAGTATTTTGATACAAGTAGGCAAACTTTATCATCAAGCCAAGGCTGCTGAATAATAGTCATCAGAGTAAAATAAGAGGCTGTTATGGAGAGCCTGTGTCAGACTACGTTCTTCAACACACTTCTCTACATTAGAGAATGTGCACGGCGTTGACTCATCTAGTGTTGCCTCGCGCACTAGACGGCCACGACCACGACCAGCCCCCCTAGACAAAAACTTTTCTGTAGCGTTAACGTCAGACGCTCACGACAAAATGTATGGGAATGACATTAGGTGATGACGTTTCGTTTCCACACCTAATGTCATTCCCATACATTTTGTCGTCAGCGTCTGACGTTAACGCTACAGAAAAGTGTTTTGTCTAGGCCCCCAGATACACAAAAGAAACTTATTAACGTTTCTTTAATTAGCTAGAATTGATGCCAAATGTAGTATTTCATGAAATCATAACATTTGGCATCAATTCTAACTGAAGGAGTTGTTTTGATGATTTTAATGATTATAAATCTATAAATACATACTTGCTACGGCCGCGAATCATATTTTGACCAAGACACAACCTAACACTGACCTCAACGTAAGAAAAATTGAATTTCGCGGGGTACTCTGACTTAGGCTAAGGTCATATGACCGCGCGGTACAAGATCAGACTAAGTAGAATCTATCGTCTACATTACCGCGCGATACAAGTTCTACAAGCCTGTATCGCCCAAGTATTTTACGTGCAGCGGCTGCCTACCAGACCTCCACAACCCATTAACTGGGTAACACGGTACCTCTTGGCAAGACTGGTGTCAGATTATGAATGGGCTCAATTTTTTTAAATATTAAATTAAGGAAATAGGTAATATATCCTCTATCCATGGTCAATTTTTTACCATTTTCGTACTACATAAGATATCGACTGGTTCAGTTGGTCCGCGCGGTGCCCCGCCGTCATATGAACTTAGCCTTAGAAATATGAATTTTTGGTCACTATGACTTCTTTAGGAGTACTTATCTACATATATGAAATGCTTTATTTTTGTGTATTATAGAGAAAGGAGCGTGACCACCTTCAAAGTCGATTTTCTCGAAAACTACAGAGGCGGTGTAAGGCGTGGGTAACGTGGGCCACCGCGTCCAAGGGGCCTCGCGCCTCGAAGGGCCGCGAACGCAAATACAGATATAATTACTCGTCTAGCAATAAATAGTAAAAAACCGGCTTGCAAGTATCTGGCAATACTAACCTACTACATTCGTTTTTTAAAGATCTAGTCCGGCAACATTTGCTGGCGGGGAATCCTCGCTTCGCCCGCTGGGGATTTCCCATTCTGTTTGCTCCGTCTATGTTCGCGCTCTTAAACACATGCAATCATGCGACGACGCATGTACCTAATATTTTAATTTATTTCCAACAGATTTCGATGTGAGAATAAGTGGTGCGTTTCATTGTTTGAAAAATTAGAAATAAATAAAGAATTGAAAAAGTTATAATTGTAAGTATATTTATTTGAACTGTTGTGTGTGAAAAGTGTGTTTTTAAAGAACAACACGTCCTACCCACTTATTTATTTAATTACAAACAATGGTCCCAAATTTACCCGACTTCATGAGAGATGTGAAACAGCTGCTTACATAACTGAAAATAATTTAAAATAAATTTACCCGAATTATTAGCACGTTCCAATAGGAACGTGCTAATAATTCGGGACTAATAAGTCCAGTCAAATAAGCATAAAAATGGGTCAACCTCGGAATAAGCTGGAAACTTTTATATCTACCCCTTCATTTTGGCGTTCTAAATGTTGTGTCAAAAGTCTCATATTATAATCTCGTGTCTGCGTCGGAAGTTATAAAATGCCACAAAAATCGGTTTTTCGCGATTATCTCGGGTTTCTATAGCTCCAATGATGTTAACACTTATGATCAAAATTTGCAACAAAATTATAGTTTCGAACATTTTTTCATGCGTTAAACCATTTTCAAGATAGAGAGCAAAAGCGCGCAGTGTAATGTCTCAGAAGCAAATAAAACACACTTTAAGATACTAGCTGTTGCCCGTGACTTTGTACGCGCATATGACGCATATCCCGTTTTTTCCCGTTCCCGTATAGCCGTATAGCCCTCCTCATGAATGTAGCTATCATAATTACCTATTATACAACAAAAAGAATTCCTTACACCGTTCGGTCGCCAGCGCACGCACGCTCGATGCATTTCGTTCGGCGGCCGCGTCTCGCGCACCGCTCGCTCGTTCGATTTTAAAGTGTTAAATTATTTTATTTATACATTATCTCCTAAACGGTACGTCCAAATAACATGCTGTAAAAACCAAAGTTTATCTTCATAAAATTATCTCGATGATGAAGTAACTGTGGCTAGTAAGGATTAATATGCCTGCCTAATATTCTCTTGTCCGGAGTCTCGTCCGAGACACTCCGGCCGAGGGATCGATCCCGAGCAGTTAAAAAAGTCCCGTGCCGTCCGAAAAGTCTGCGGTGGTTCACATAAAATACACGAGGACAAGTGACCTATATAACCTACTTACAGTTTACGTGCACTAGTGAACACAGAACACTTATACTACAATGTTTGTGTCTTTGAAGTATGCACTCCTGTGCCGTTTTGTGGAAATAAACTTACTGTAAAATAAAAATATTAGGCTAGTGAATCACCTCAGAAACCGTCGAGAGCTGCAAAACTCAATGTGCAAAACCGTCACAATAACCACTTAAGCCATTCACCACGTATGGCAACATTTCATTTTAAATAATGATTTTCTGGTGTTTTAGGCTCTTTTCAGTGGACACTTACCTAATATTTAGATTATCAATTTATTTTAATAAAATGCACGGAGCAAAATAAGAAATCGTCACTAAAAACAACAAACTCTTACTAAGTTTGTTATTTTATGTATCATTTAGAAATTAAACATATTAAAAGGCTTTTATCAGGCTTGTTATTCGGCGAAAAAAAAAACAAGACATTTAAAACACCTAAACCGTGTCAAATTAAAAAATAAGTGGTTGCCTGTCAAACAGCAAACTTAAGCTACGGCTTTTTGCGTTCTCTGAGAGAAAAGTTGTTTTTATTGATATTCTTCAATTTAAAAAATACCTGAAGATGTCTTCGTATAAAGTAAGAACACTAAGAAAAATTTATTTAAATTTATAATATTTACCTACTCTACTTCATTCAAATTTCCAAATGGTTTTAGCAAACAAACCCGGTAAAACTAGACGATTTCCAACAAAAAGTTAAAAAAATATGTTTATTTATAACCAGTAGGTGAACCAAACATCCTGCAATCAATGTTTTAATTTTGCGTCTGTCTATTTTACAGCCTATTGATTCCAAAAGAGAGGAGTTTCGAAGATACCTGGAGCGAGCTGGCGTTATGGACGCTTTAACGAAAGTTCTTGTAAGCTTATATGAAGAACCAGATAAGCCTGAAGATGCCCTAGAGTATGTTCGAAAACATTTGGGCACTGATGGTGGAGATGACGAGCTTGAGGCTGCTAGAGCTCGCATAGCAGAATTAGAGGCAGAGAATGCGCTTCTCAAAGGCGAACAAGCACCAACGGAAGGATAAAATTTTGCTCATAATTATTATTACTAATTTACTTACCTTAATATTTACATATATATAAATATTGACATGTTCAATTTTATTAATTTAAAGATCTCCTAGAAATGATCTCAGTTAAAAATATTCTTGTTTATTCTAGAGAAATATAACTTAGCGTTATGATTACTGTGAGAGTATTATTTTTGTTATAAGTATATCTTATTTGGCAGTGCAAGAAGCACTATTAAATTTTTTGTTCCAACATTATCTAGCTGTTTTATTTTAGTAACATGTTAGGGCTCAAAATGATGATGTAAATCTGCAACTCATAAAAAACTGACAATGTGCAACTTGCACATGAAGGGTTCAATTCAACCAACCACAAAAATTTAATTGTATTATTTTTGTTAGCAATAAATAAAAACACTGACGGAAATCCTACTAATATTATAAAGGTGAAAGTTTGTATGTTTGTGTAACAATCAGGCAAAAACGGCTGAAGGGATTTGTATGAAATTTGGCACACATGTAGTTCATATCCTGGAATAAAAAATAGGCTACTTTTTATCCCGGTAAGTGGCATGGGTTAATGGAGACTGAGGAGCAAGTGGAAATTCAGAGCCGCTGCTGCTTTAGTACTTCAGATTCACAAGTACCAGGAGACCAGAAACATCAAGTACCAGGAGACCAGAAACATCAAGTACCAGGAGACCAGAAACATGTCATTGTATTTTTGGGCTGGTATAATTATGTAGGTAGGGTAGGTGTAGGGAAGGTGTAAGGTAGGTGTAGGGTAGGTGTAAGGTAGGTGAAGGGTAAGTGTAGTGTAGGTGTAGGGTTGATGTTTCCTGAGTAAAAAATTTTCAATACAAATCAGGAAATCTTTCTATTTCCGATATTCACGCGGGCGAAACCGCAGCTGGTAGAAGCTAGTCCTACTAATATTATAAAGGTGAAAGTTTGTATGTTTGTATGTTTGTGTTTCAATCAGGCAAAAACGGCTGAAGGGATTTGGATGAAATTTGGCACACAAGTAGTTCATATCCTGGAATAAAAAATAGGCTACTTTTTATCCCGGTAAGTGGCATACATTAATGAAGACTGAGGAGGAAGTGGAAACTCAGAGCCGCTGCTGCCTTAGTACTTCAGATTCACAAGTACCAAGAGACCAGAATCATCAAGTACCAGGAGACCAGAAACATGTCATAGTATTTTTGGGCTGGTATAATCATGTAGGTAGGGTAGGTGTAGGGCGGGTGTTTCCTGAGTAAAAAATGTACAATACAAATCAGGAAACCTTGCTATTTCCGATATTCACGCGGGCGAAGCCGCAGCTGGTAGAAGCTAGTCCTACTAATATTATAAAGGTGAAAGTTAGTTTGTTTGTATGTTTGTGTAACAATCAGGCAAAAACGGCTGAAGGGATTTGGATGAAATTTGGCACACATGTAGCTCATATCCTGGAATAAAAAATAGGCTACTTTTTATCCCAGTAAGTGGCATGGATTAATGGAGGTTGAGGAGGAAGTGGAAACTCAGAGCCGCTGCTGCCTTAGTACTTCAGATTCACAAGTACCAGGAAAACATCAAGTACCAGGAGACCAGAAACATCAAGTACCAGGAGACCAGAAACATCAAGTACCAGGAGACCAGAAACATGTCATAGTATTTTTGGGCTGGTATAATTATGTAGGTAGGGTAGGTGTAGGGTTTGTGTAGGGAAGGTGTAAGGTAGGTGTAGGGTGGGTGTTTTCTGAGTAAAAAATTTACAATACAAATCAGGAAACCTTGCTATTTCCGAAATTCACGCGGGCGAAGCCGCAGCTGGTAGAAGCTAGTCCTACTAATATTATAAAGGTGAAAGTTTGTATGTTTGTATGTTTGTGTAACAATCAGGCAAAAACGGCTGAAGGGATTTGGATGAAATTTGGCACACATGTAGCTCATATCCTGGAATAAAAAATAGGCTACTTTTTATCCCGGTAAGTGGCATGGATTAATGGAGGTTGAGGAGGAAGTGGAAACTCAGAGCCGCTGCTGCCTTAGTACTTCAGATTCACAAGTACCAGGAAAACATCAAGTACCAGGAGACCAGAAACATCAAGTACCAGGAGACCAGAAACATGTCATAGTATTTTTGGGCTGGTATAATTATGTAGGTAGGGTAGGTGTAGGGTTTGTGTAGGGAAGGTGTAAGGTAGGTGTAGGGTGGGTGTTTTCTGAGTAAAAAATTTACAATACAAATCAGGAAACCTTGCTATTTCCGAAATTCACGCGGGCGAAGCCGCAGCTGGTAGAAGCTAGTCCTACTAATATTATAAAGGTGAAAGTTTGTATGTTTGTATGTTTGTGTAACAATCAGGCAAAAACGGCTGAAGGGATTTGGATGAAATTTGGCACACATGTAGCTCATATCCTGGAATAAAAAATAGGCTACTTTTTATCCCGGTAAGTGGCATGGATTAATGGAGGTTGAGGAGGAAGTGGAAACTCAGAGCCGCTGCTGCCTTAGTACTTCAGATTCACAAGTACCAGGAGACCAGAAACATCAAGTACCAGGAGACCAGAAACATGTCATAGTATTTTTGGGCTGGTATAATTATGTAGGTAGGGTAGGTGTAGGGTATGTGTAGGGTTTGTGTAGGGTAGGTGTAGGGTAGGTGTAAGGTAGGTGTAGGGTAGGTGTAAGGTAGGTGTAGGGTAGGTGTAAGGTAGGTGTAGGGTAGGTGTACGGTAGGTGTAGGGTAGGTGTAGGGTAGGTGTAGGGTAGGTGTAAGGTAGGTGTATGGTAGGTGTAAGGTAGGTGTAGGGTGGGTGTTTTCTGAGTAAAAAATTTACAATACAAATCAGGAAAACTTGCTATTTCCGATATTCACGCGGGCGAAGCCGCAGCTGGTAGAAGCTAGTCCTACTAATATTATAAATGTGAATGTTTGTATGTTTGTGTTTCAATCAGGCAAAAACGACCGAAGGGATTTGGATGAAATTTGGCACACATGTAGTTCATATCCTGGAATGAGACATATGCTACTTTTTATCCCGGTAAGTGGCATGGATTAATGAAGACTGAGGAGGAAGTAGAAATTCAGAGCCGCTGCTGCCTTAGTACTACAGATTCACAAGTACCAGGAGACCAAAAACATCAAGTACCAGGAGACCAGAAACATGTCATAGTATTTTTTGGGCTGGTTAGGGTAGGTGTAGGGTAGGTGTAGGGTAGGTGTAGGGTAGGTGTAGGGTAGGTGTAGGGTAGGTTAAGGGTAGGTTTAGGGTAGGTTTAGGGTAGGTGTAGGGTAGGTGTAGGGTAGGTGTAGGGTAGGTGTAGGGTAGGTTAAGGGTAGGTTTAGGGTAGGTTTAGGGTAGGTTTAGGGTAGGTGTAGGGTAGGTGTAGGGTAGGTAGGTTAGGTTAGGTTAGGTTTAGGGTAGGTGTAGGGTAGGTGTAGGGTAGGTAGGTGTAGTTACAATACAAATAAAAAACCGTCCTATTTCCGATTTTCACGCGGGCGAAGCCGCTGGTAGAAGCTAGTTTATAATATTAGTAGGAAGTGAAAGTTTGTATGTTTATATGTTTGTATGTTTGTGTAACAATCAGGCAAAAACGGCTGAAGGGATTTGGATGAAATTTGGCACACATGTAGTTCATATCCTGGAATAAAAAGTAGGCTACTTTTTATCCCGGTAAGTTGCATGGATTAATGGAGACTGAGAAGGAAGTGGAAACTCAGAGCCGCTGCTGCCTACGTAGTACTTCAGATTCACAAGTACCAGGAGACCAGAAACATCAAGTACCAGGAGACCAGAAACATCAAGTACCAGGAGACCAGAAACATCAAGTACCAGGAGACCAGAAACATGTATAGTATTTTTGGGCTGGTATAATTATGTACGTAGGGTAGGTGTTAGGTAGGTGTTGGGTAGGTGTAGGGTGGGTGTTTCCTGAGTAAAAAATGTACAATACAAATCAGGAAACCTTGCTATTTCCGATATTAACGCGGGCGAAGCTGCAGCTGGTAGAAGCTAGTAATTATATAAGCAAGGGAACTTTTATTCCTTTGCCTACATTTACATTTTTTACTCAGGAAACACCCACCCTACACCTACCCTACACCTACCTTACACCTACCTTACACCTACCTTACACCTACCCTACACCTACCTTACACCTACCTTACACCTACCCTACACCTAATTTACACCTACCTTACACCTACCCTACATCTACCTTACACCTACCTTACATAGGTGTAAGCCCTACACCTACTTTACACCTTTCCTACACCTACCCTACCTACATAATTATACCAGCCCAAAAATACTATGACATGTTTCTGGTCTCCTGGTACTTGATGTTTCTGGTCTCCTGGTACTTGAAAATCTGAAGTACTAAGGCAGCAGCGGCTCTGAGTTTCCACTTCCTCCTCAGTCTCCATTAATCCATGCCACTTACCGGGATAAAAAGTAGCCTATTTTTTATTCCAGGATATGAACTACATTTGTGCCAAATTTCATCCAAATCCCTTTAGCCGTTTTTGCCTGATTGTTACACAAACATAAAAACATACAAAACATACAAACTTTCACCTTTATAATATTAGTAGGATTGCAGGTACTCAGGCATTTATTGTACTAAGCGTCATAAAACATTTTGACGCTTAAGATGTAGCTGAAAAGGTTATTAAATTTTTTTTTGTTATAAATGGGATATTTTTTTGCTTCTTTGCTACCTTGTTCTATCTCTGGCCAAAGGCCTCCTCCCTTCACTTCTTCCACTTTTAGCTTCTACCAGCTGCGGCTTCGCCCGCGTTAATATCGGAAATAGCAAGGTTTCCTGATTTGTATTGTACATTTTTTACTCAGGAAACACCCACCCTACACCTAACCCAACACCTACCCTACACCTACCTTACACCTACCTTACACCTACCCTACACCTACCCTACACCTACCTTACACCTACCTTACACCTACTTTACACCTACCTTACACCTACCCTACACCTACCTTACACCTACCTTACACCTACCATACACCTGCCTAACACCTACCCTACAGCTACCCTTCACCTACCCTACCTACATAATTATACCAGCCCAAAAATACTATGACATCCCAACCAGCAAAAACTAGGCTTATAACAATCTCAAGACTACTATTTTTTTGCTCTTATATCACTCCTATATAATGATATAAGCCTGGGTTTGGGCACTAATTATAAGCATATTTAGTTTAATATCGTTCTAATATCAGTATAATTGAATGCTGTTTGCACTTACTGAAATCTAGCCAAAATTAATTTAAGCCGACTTAGGCTAATATTGCTTTTACGTAAGTATCTTGTAAGCTTGCATAGGCTTATATTGGTCTAAGGTTAGAATATTTTGAGAATTTTACGTCAGATCCAACTGAAAAGTTCGTGTGAGTGTTGGTTTGAAATTAAATGAAAACAAATTAAAGTTGCGTGAAGTTTATGTTCATATAAAGTGCTGGACGGCATTTTAGTATAAAAGTAAAAGTAGTTTTACGGTAAGTAATCGTATTGGAATTTATTATTTAATGTTATTAGACCTCGTTTTACGCTTCAAAATTCATGCGCCTTGTTAAATAAGGTATTTCCTGTTCTCGTTTAATTATTTTATTTGTTAATTTGTATTGATAGTGTCGCCATTAGATAGCTGCATTTTCCAAGCGCACTATTAGACTAATGTAAGATTGTTTACTCTCATTTTAGCATTTGGTATACTAAAGATAACTCCATATTGGAATAAATTAGGGTTCCTCGCAATTTTACATAAAACCTTAAATCGACAGAGAGAAAAATAAATTTTGAATTAAATATGGCCAGCTAAATTACTCTTTTAAACTATTAAAACTAGTTATTCCCAAAATCGATCTAAGATCAAACGCTCTTATATGGGTCTTGTCTTTTGTATTGTAAATATGTTGATCCAAAATCACTCTAATATCATACTTATCCAGTGCTACTGATCTTATATTAGTTTCAAATAAGATCAGAAATGCACGTACTCACAGTACTCTTATGCTATGCTGATATTAGTCTGACATCTTACAATAGCATTTAGCAAGTCTAATATAAAATCAAACGAGCTTAGAAAATACCCATATAAGAGCAAGTTTTTCTCAAGTGCAACTAGTCTTAGTAAATTCTCTTATTTACATATATGAGACTTGGTTATGAGACTGAGCGTTCTTGAGGCCATACCGGCTTGTCTAAAAGTAATATAGGATCGATGGTATGTTCTAAAACAAATATAAGAGCGCTTTAAGCCTACCACTCTTAAAAAGTGCGAGTTCTGAGACTGTTTTGCTATATGTTTCTGGTTTCCTGGTACTTGATGTTTCTGGTCTCCTGGTACTTGTGAATCTGAAGTACTAAGGCGGCAGCGGCTCTGAGTTTCCATTTCCTCCTCAGTCTTCATTAATCCACGCTACTTACCGGGATAAAAAGTAGCCTATTTTTTATTCGAGGACCAAACCCGAGGATCTACATGTGTGCCAAATTTCATCCAAATCCCTTCAGCCGTTTTTGCCTGATTGTTACACACCACATAGAACCCCTAAAATAGAACTTGTTGGTTGAACAGACTTGGATGCAATTTGGCAGACAGTTCATAAACTTTTTTTTTTTTTTTAAGGTGATAGTCCTCATGGATGTCCTCCGCCCAGGGGGTCGCGCGGGGGGGTCGGTCAGACTTACTGACTAAAACCACCCCGGTGATCCATCTCTCACTACGCCGGGGATCTACGCGACTTCCGTAATCCCCGGCTGGGGTTAACACAGGCTACTTTTTATCCTGATACATGACAACATGACTTAGCAGAGGCTGACTGGTTGGACCGGTTGTTGTGGCGACACTTGGGGGAGGGAGGCCTATTTCCAGCAGTGGACGTCTTTCGGCTGATATGATCATGATGAGCAGAGGCTGAGAAGGAAGCGGTATTTTAGAGCCGATGCTGGCTGAGTGCTAAAGATTCACAAGTCACCAGGAGACCAGAAACATGTCGAAGCATTTCCTGGTCTGGAATTGTGACCTGCAAAGATTCATTAGAATCAGGAGACCAGAAACATGTTGAAGTATTTCCGGGGCTGGAACTATCAGCAGTAAATATTAACAAGTACCAGGAGACCATAATCATATGTCCATGACTAGTGCCGGACCACCAACGCCAATCGCTTCCATATTTGATAAATAATAATATAGTACTCAATTGGTACTAATTAGAACTCAAACAACAAAATTGGTAGGTACCTTAGAAGTTTTCAAGAAAATCGACTTCGAAGGTGGTGGAAGTCACGCTCCTACTGCAGAACCACCGTGAGCGCTGAAAAATTCGGGGGCATTCTACAGCCAGCCCCGGATCTACGATTTTTCGGAACCGGGGCAGAAACTTGATAGTGATACTTAGCCTTAGAGTCGGGGCGGGCGCGCGGTCAGACGCCATACATTTTCGTCACAGGCCACAGCGCCCTGGTCACGCGCCCGGAGCGCTTTGAAAGTTCCTAATAGCCTGAAGAACTGATCTTGAAATGAAAACTACTGCCACGCCGCCAATTTGTATGTGGTGTAACGTATCTCGTAAACTACTGAATTAGGTATTAATTTTGAATTTTGGGTACTTACTAATTTTATCTTGAAGAAGGGTACCTAAGTTCCCACGTTGCCGTCGTGGTAGGGCTTGTGTGTCTCAGTGATCTTGTGAGCTTTGCCGGTAGTTACTTATAGCAAAAGGCCGAAGAGGCCCCCGATCCAAGCCGTCCTTCAAGGACATGATCGGTTACGATTTTAGGTCGCCTGACAAAGTGTCGGTCGGGAGGAGCGCGGGCGGAGGCGCCCAACTTCGGAGGGAGGGCTCGTTTGAGCGTCGTGCGGGTGCAGAGTCGGAGTTGGACTCCGACGACTCGGCGACTAGCGTTAGCTCGGCGAGCTCGGGACGCGAGGGGGCTGGGGCTGCTGCGGAGATCGGGTTCTTCCGCAAACGGCCCAGACCGGAGGATGACCGGGGGTCGTCGTGAGGAGTTGGCCTCGGCCCGCAAGATCCCCACCAGTAGGCAGGGTAAGGGCCGAGAGGGAGGCAAGGGGAGGGTGCTAGCCTCCAAGGAGGCTGGCCAGCGAGCCGTAAAGCTCGCTGACGACGGGCGACCCCCCGAAGATGGCAGTCGCGGGGCTCCTGGCTCGGAGTCTTCCGGCGGTGAGCCGGATGACACTGCCCAGGCAGCACACAAGACAGATAATTGGCCAACAATTTAACCTTATGCAGGCTTAAGCTTTATTATAAATGTATAGAAGCTGAGTGTTTTGCCAAGTTCTGTATTAACGTTTTTTTTGCTATAATAATGCTTTTGGATGAGTTAGTTCTGTAATATGCTGATTTTATTTCTTAAAGCTGAATAGTCATCATAAACAGACCTGTTACTCAAGAGTGTGTGTAACCTTTTGTATAACACTGGTATAAAATTCCATTATCAAGCATGATACTGGATAATTTAGGTTCTGTTCTCGTTTAGCTGAAATACACATCATATCTTGACAGTTATTCAGCTGCAGTATAAAGTTGGCGTTGTTTCTGTTATGAAGCATATAGTAACGTAACCGAAATTAGGATAGCTATTATAACTACTTTATACCGCTTTAAGTACGAAATTACCGTCATGTGCAGCTAATTGTGGTAACAGCAATGGATAGAGATTCTTATGCAGAAGTTTGCTGGGTATTCACGAAAATGAGACGTTTTTAAAGCTAGAAGAACTATTCTGCAACATTAGTAAACATTTAACGGCTAGTAGTTGACATTTCGACTGAAAAAATGCCGCCTTTAAAAAAATGCTAAGAACTAAGTACTCCAATTCATAGAAAAATAGAAAAAGAACAGGAGGCATACAAAGAAAGTGCTTGCGGGAGTATGAAAACATAAAAAACCCTATTTGTGCCAAACAAACGGCTGAAACAAGTTCTTCCAATTCATTTGATTCAAGTACAAATCAAGTGCGACCACAATCGATAGAAACAGGTTCCGTAAGAAATTACTATGAATCTACATTGTTTGAAGACTATGAATCAATTCAGACGTCTGAAGATAGTGATGAGAGTTCCAATAATTTTGTTAAAAATGAAATGGAATATGAAAAGAATTTAATATTTCGTAAAAACTTAAAACAATGGGCCATAAATAAAAATATTTCTCTAGGAGCCTTAAGATAATTATTAGTTGTGGTCAATCAAAGATTGCCAGGAGCTTTGCCAGTAGACCCGATAACATAATTACATACTAAGAGAAATATTGTAATAAAAAAATTTAAGGTGGAGAATACTGGCACAAGGGACTTATTGAACCTTTAAAAAATAATATTAATTTTGTATGGCTAGAAATCTCTGAATCTATACAATTAAATTTGAATTTTGATGAAATTACCAATTTTCATTAGCTCGAAAAAATAATCTTGGCCAATTCTTTGCAACACATGTGAAAAACCAGAAATAGAATAGAATAAAAATTTATTTAAGTATTTGCATAGAAAGTGGGTACAAAAAATGCAGATGTTTTAAGTAATTAAATTCATCCTCTGCTTCTTCGTATATACGGTAGTTTCTTCTTTTCACTACACAATTATAGGTCAACCAATCTGACTGGGGCTGGGTACTATCATTTTTGGCGAGTATATCACCGTACATCTTAGGCCAACGCACTATTCCTTTGACTTCCCATATTTCCGGAACAGTACCTACATAGTCTATCTTGCCTCTTCGACGAGTCGACACAATTTTAAACGGCATGTTTTCTGAAAAATATCAAAAATCTTAACTTACCTACCGGTAAGTAAGTACATCTGGCCACTTAAAATAACATAAATAGTGCAAGGCACAACCTATACCTACCTACATTAGTAGCACGGCGGCTCAAACTACCTTTACCAGGCGCTTATCAACTTTTTATAATACTTTTTATATTGAATATTAAATAATTATCTGAATTTGATTAGAGCTAAAAGATCAAATAAACTAAACTAGTCATAATACCTAAACTGTGGGTTTTCAGTACTAATAACTGAATCCTAATTGTTTGATTTACAGTACGAATGAGTGTGAGTATAGAACAGTTATCGCAAATATGTTGTGTGAAGATCACTTTTAACCAAAGAACAGCTTATTTAGTGGATACATAAGGTTTTTTATGCAGACCATGCTATGGCAACTTAGAACAAAATTAAAATTCCATTTTTTATTGAAAACAGCGCCATCTAGTTTTTAGTTAAGGGAAACAAATTGCGGTGTTGTTACGGTTAAATATTTAATTTTTTTTCTGGGAGTTACTTTATAACATTCAAGAAAAATAATATAATTTCATGATCTTCTTATATAAAAATAATAGAATATATGAATTAGTACATAATTAGGTTTTTATTATGAGCTTTAATAGTGAAGAAGTTATGTTTTGGTATTTAAACGTGCAAAAGTTTGTTTTTGAATGGCCACACTTAAATTGCAAATGGCTGCGTGAGAGTGTAACTACTCGTGCGCATTTATTTTCCTTTTGCAATAGAGTTTTTGTTGTTTCGCTAGTGCATCTGCAGGTTGAGTTGAGCTTTCATTTCTCCATGTTGTTGAGTCGCGTTACTATTCGTTCTTACGTTCGTGTTGTGTTATGTTGTGTGTGTTGTTGTTGTAAACAACTGGTTGAAATATACCAATAATGTTCTCACTGGCCAAATAACCTTTCGGAATATTAACGATTCAATGAAAGAAAAGGCTAATCGGCACTACCTTAATCATAAGGGACGAAAAAGGTGAACATAAAATTGTATTGTAAAATGTGTGATGTTTTTCTAAATAAAATGGTTTAATATTCAATTATGTGGTTTTTTTCCTTTATGTAGTACGTATGTTTGTAGTATATAGCGGATACACTCATCTTTCTACCTAATATCATAAAGGATCAGACAGCAGCTATACACCTACCAACCTATACATTTACTTATATAAATTAGTTCCTTTAACTAAAAACTAGATGGCGCTGAGTTTGACCACTTCCTAGTATTAAAAAATAAGGTAGAGTTGCCTGTCTATAGCCAGTATACTATTGTAGTCTTTGATGCAGACATAAGACGAGAAGCCGCTGTGCAAGCAGATTTTAGTCAGAATGAGAGTCGCCATAATGAATAACATAACCTATTATAATTATGTGGAATTTCATACTCAAACACTCAATTTCAATAACGAAATCGTTATAGGTACTTATAATATTCTTTTAAAAGTATTACAAAGTTAGTTTTGAACCCTTAAATTGCATAAAACATAAAAAATATTTCACTAGCAAAAATAAAGCAACGGACGAAATGTTGTTTATTTCTCAAAAACCCGGCTTATCAGGAGGCGCGTGAAAATTTTACACGAAATGTATATATAAATACACGGTAAAGTTGAATGCGCACCTACATTTTCTTTCTATAAGCATTAAATAAGGGTAACATTATTTACTTACCGATAGGAATAATAATTTGGTCAAATAGCTTGACTTTAATTCTGTCAAAGTCCGTAACGTTAGTTTATTTGTTCGGTATTTGTCAATTTAATTTTAATTTGAATAGCACTTGATAAAAACATACTGAAATAAGCTAAATGCTGTGTATCATCTGAATATCAGAGCTTTGAAGGGCTTAAGCATAAAGTTCACTCATCATTCATTCATCATCTGGCTAACAGAGCTGTAATACTTGTATAAAAGAACTAAATGCTTTCATACAGACGATACTCAGCTTGTCGTACAATTATTCAAAACTTATTCATCTGTAACGTTGCTATTACACAGCTATTAGCAAAATAATTTTGTGCCCAAATTGCTTGAATAACGTCTGAGTAAGCGCCAAATCAGCTAATTATGGAAGTCTTATTCAGCAATTAGTTTCTAGAGGACTGCTGTTAAACAAAACTTACTCAGAAGGTTTGTGCTGGCTGGGTGGTGGCTCTGAACAGGAGTGAATGCGGAAGGCCGGGCCGGAATAGGACGACGGCCTCTAAAAACAAGGCCATAAGCGCGGCGACGGCCTCCATTCTGGCGGCTCCGGAGGCTAACCGTGGTGGGCCTCCATCGGACGAAATATCCAAGCTGCGGGCGAAGTCGCTCGCTTGGCAGCCGCCACGGAGCTTCTCCAAAAGAAGAATGAGAGGCTCCGAGCAGACCTGGCAACCCTACCAGGTCTGCTCGGAGCCTCTCATTCTTCGAGCACGGGGCGCCTCAAGGAGGGCACAAAACTGATAGCCAATCCGAGCCGCCGGAGAACCAGGTGCTGGACCTGGGCCGGCAGGAGCCTGCCGCCTTCCAGGCGCGGTTCTCCGTCCTGGAGGGCATTGTTCTGGGTCCCCCGCTAGCGGCGAGCGAGAAGGCCTCAGGCTGGCAGAAGGCAGCTTCGTACGCGGCCGCCGTGGCTGCCATACCAGGGTCGTTCGGCCAGGACAAAGGGACCGGGCCGGCACTCTCGAAGCCGGTGTCGGGAAAACCGGAACCGGCTCCGGGAAGGAAGAGGAAAGGTGGGGCAGCTGTACAGACGGCGAAGGCTCCTGCGCCAGCCGTGCAACAGCTGCCCCCGACTTCCACGCCTTCAAAGTCTCCCACGGCCGAAGCCGAATGGCAAGTGGTCGGGGAGAAGAAGAAGGCGGGCAGCCAGGGCGGTTAAGAGGCGGGAGAGAGGAACGCAAATGGCACTAGGAGGAGCATGGATGGGTTTTAGTCAGTAAAAGTCTGACACTCCCTCTGAGTTCAGCGGTCCACCCAGAGTGGAAGGGGTCATTTAATGATTTTCCCATCTTAATAAAAAAAGAAAGGTACCTAAGTACTTACTCACTTTCTATGTAGGTTTGAGGACAGCGACAAGCTCGTCAAACTAGGAATCAACATTCAAAGTCGTGGTCCTGCTGAACGAGCGCGCAAGTTATCATTGTTCATTTCTCGTTAGGTACTTAAATACAAATGTTTCAATTCTTTTATTTTTACGAATTGAATCACATATAAATATATTAATTGGGGATGTCGGAAGCGTTGGGCATTAACGGTACTGACATGAAGCAATCGCTGATGGAGCGCTTCTTTGGCCGCCTGAAAAAGGTTTTAAACAGCCTTTTGTCGGGCGGAAATAAGGTGCGCGCCTTCAACGGTTGGGTCATGCCGGTATTAATGTACTCTTTCGGCATACTCAAATGGACTCAAACCGAACTCGACGCCCTGGATAGAAGGGTCCGTACACTGCTGACTGCAAACCGGATGCATCACCCACGATCGTCGGTGATGAGACTGTACATCCCGCGTAAGTGTGGAGGTCGAGGCTTTTTAAATGCTAAGACTCTCCACAACCGCGAGATGTGCAGACTCAGAGAATATTTTCTCAAAGCCGATGTGGGTATGCACCGAGATGTGGTCGCAGTGGACAAGGGACTCACCCCGTTGTCCATGGCTAAAGAGAACTGGCGCAAACCTGTAATACTTACTACAGATGACCGCAAGGAGGTATGGAAAGGCAAGGAGCTTCACGGGCGCTTCTATCGGGCTCTTTATGGGTCCGACGTAGATTTCCCGGCGTCCGTGGCCTGGCTACGTTTCGGTGATCTCTTCGGAGAAACTGAAGGTTTTGTTTGTGCAATTATGGACGAAGTTATCTTGACGAACAACTACCGGAGGCATATTATGAAGGACGGGACGGTTGACGTGTGTCGGGCATGCCACCGTCCGGGTGAGTCCATCAGACATATTATCTCTGGTTGTTCTCGTCTGGCTAACGGCGAGTACTTGCACAGGCATAACCAAGTGGCCAGGATTATTCACCAGCAACTTGATTTGAAATACCAACTTGTGGATTCTGAGGTACCGTATTACAAGTATGTGCCCGACCCAGTTCTCGAAAATGACCATGTCACGTTGTACTGGGACCGGTCTATCATCACTGATAGGACTATCGTCGCTAATAAGCCCGATATAGTGGTGATAGACCGATTAGCGCGCCGCACAATGATAATCGATGTTACCATTCCACATGACGAGAACCTCGTGAAAGCTGAGAAAGAGAAACAAATCAAGTATCTTGACTTAGCGCACGAGGTTGTCGACATGTGGAATGTGGACTCGGCTGTCATTGTGCCGATCGTCGTTACGGCCAATGGCTTGATAGCCAAAAGCTTCGACGACCACCTGTCGAAGCTGGCGTTACGCAGTTGGGTAAAGGGCCTGATACAGAAGGCAGTACTCCTCGATACGGCCCGTATTGTGAGGAGGTTCCTTTCTCTGGAGCCCTAACCACCGGTAGCTTGGACCCAGCTCCCGACACCGGCGGACTACTATTTTTATATTTTTAAATGTTTTTGTTATTGAAATATTTAAAAGTATAAAATATGTGTAAAAAAATGAATAAAGAGAATAATAATAATATCATGATCATATCAGCCGAAAGACGTCCACTGCTGTACATAGGCCTCCTCCAAGTTTCGCCACAACAACCGGTCCTGTTCGACTCGCATCCGTTGGCTACTTGCGACCCTCACCAGGTCAATAATATTTACAATAGTCACAGCTATTAGAACACTAGCATTCTTTAGTTTAAAGGTGCATTCTGTCCATAAGAAGACTTTTTTAAAATGAAATCTCACACACATAGCAGCTCACCCACAGCAGATACAGCTAGTGGTGGTGGTGGTGGTGTACTACATAATAAAGAGTATTCTTATCAAATTATACACAGGTCCCTGTGAAATCATCAACTACCACAACAATAGGTTACAGTCTCACCAGGGATGATCGTGGGTGTTGCGTCGAATTTTGCGATCAGCAGTGTACGGACCCTCCTATCCGGGGTGTCAAGTTAGGTTTGACATTTTTGGAGAAATATTTAAAAAAGTAAAGTATGTACCTATTGTAAAATTAATAAAGAAGGTTAAATAAAACAAGTATTTCTAATGATTAACTGATTTAAATATTAGTGTTATCCTTGGCTAAACATTTACAGTTGAAATATTTCATGATTAAACAGCAGTGCTGATGAGTTCGGTGTACTTCTTCACTTTGGTGGCCACACTCATGTCCACATACTTGTCACCAATAGATACAACCATACCTCCCATCAGAGAGGGATCGACTTTGGCTGTGAGCTGGAGAGTTTCATTGCCTTTCAGGAATTTCTGAAATAATACAACAATTAATTTTTAGAAGTTATTATGATGTAATTCAGCTTACACATATATTTTTTTTAGAAAAGAAGATGAGTCTAGAGACCCATCTTCTTTTCTTTTTCTTGTGTTTGATAGTTTTTTAGGGTTTCGTACCCAAAGGATAAAAACGGGACCCTATTACTAAGACTCCGCTTTCCGTCTGTCTGTCACCAGGCTGTATCTCATGAGCCGTGATAGCTAGACAGTTGAAATTTTCACAGATGATGTATTTCTGTTGCGGCTATAACAACAAATAGGGACTAAAAACAGAATCAAATAAAATATTTAAGTGGGGCTCCCAACAACAAATGTGATTTTTTTGCCATTTTTATAGAAAATGGTTTAGAACCCTTTGTGCGCATGTCTGACTTGCACTTGGCCAGTTTTTTTTTAAGTGGGAACATTCACCTGGATTTATCTGGGCCATGGGGTCTATACCGAATATGAAACACTATTCCAGTTGGCTACAGTCACTTGGTTAGAAAATCATCAAAGAGAGTGCTCTATAATGATTCTATAACCCAGCTATTAAGGTCATATTTATTTGTTAGGCGATTTCACTCTGCCGCTGAAGTTACCTTTCTGTCTGAGATAGATTACATATATCGCTATACAAGAAGCCACAACTGACATGATAGGTGTATGGCAGAAGACATGCTGTACCCCCTAAAATTTGGATGAGGGTAGGGAGATGAATATGACTAAAGCACATTACCTTAAGGGCAGCTTCCAAGTTCTGCCTCTGGGCCTGATCAAGAGGCTTGGCAGTGACAACCTCACAAGCAACCTCACCGCGGTGAGCAGCCATCATGAGCTTAAATGCATTGATAACAACCTCCAGCTTGCCCAGGCGACCGTTTTCAGCCATCAGACCCAATAAGTTGCCTGTTGTGGCCGACAGTTTGGTCTGCAAATATTGAAAATAATATAATCATATAGAACAAACACTTCATTTCCATAAGAACTTTACTAATATGGCTTAAACTTAAATAGTATAACAGATACAACCATACTGAACTACTTCTAACTAATATGGCAAAAAATATTCAAAATAAGTACACAATTTATAATCAACAGAGAAATTGTTCTGACATACATAATCATTTTCATAAACAGTTCACATTTCAAGTAACTGTTTTTGCAGGAAAAGTTACCATCTATTATTTACTTCTTTATTCATTAGTCAATATATCTGCTGAGAATGAAGACCTGTATTTGATTACCAAACTATAAGAGGAAATATTTGGAACTTTAAAAATTGAATTGGGTTGAAGAGAAAATACTTAATAGTATTCCTTCTACAACTCTTCACCCAGTAATAATTATTATTATGATAGCTAGATGCCTGTAAAACAAAAAATGTTATGCCATTATCATTAATTATGAGTGAGGTAACATGGTTTTAAAAACTTTGTAACCATATAAGATTATTTTGTGATAATTTATTTCACTGTACTTAGTCTCTAGTATAAATTATTTGTCTACTAAAACATTTTTTATAGATTTTACATTTTATGCAGTGTTGCTGTCCATGTCCACAAAAAAAGCAGTTCAAAGCTCAAACCTTCTATCAATTTTATTGAGGAAATTTATGTGAAGCTAACATTTATTAGATTATTTGAACTTACTTGAGTAGAAAGATGCTTAAGAGCTTCCACTTTCAGAGTCCTCTTAAGTGTTGGGTTGTCGATGAATTGCTTCAGCTTGGCATCAGTCTTAATTGACTGTTGGAAGTGAGATAGCTCTTTCTCAACTGCATCTAAGGTCTTAGTTTTGGAGGCAGCAGAATATAAAGCTGACGCATATCTGCCTTCCAGACCAAAAACTTGTAAGGGAGCTTTAACAAGCTGGCCCACAGAAGACGACGTGCTCAGTGAACGAACCTACAAAATATTACGTAACTTATATTTTCAAATTCATACAAGAAGATAAATTCAACATTAAAGTGTATAAACATTCACCAGCATATTTCCTTTTGTGACCGACATGGTGTTATAGGGATGTGAGATTAATATAAAACAGTTTTAAATAAACGTGAAGGGCAGGCTGCAGGATTCGATCGCTCACTTTATTTGCAGTGCAACCTGTCAAATGAACTCAAATGTCAATTCAATTTTGACATAATATTCTTGTGGGAAACCCTAGTCTTTTGTGTTCTGTGAAATCTTGCCGTAAGTTGTATCTACAAACTAGAAATCTACATATTATTATATGTAAATGGCTAAAGAGAAGTTGGTTTCTGCAAACAATCGTCCTTCAGTGAAAAGAATCACTGTTAACTCGCTTCTGTGAGTGTGAAACTCGGGCCACTGCCACGGCGCGGCGGCGAAGCCAATTTCGGATGTCGGATATGATTGCACCAATCCTACTAATATTATAAAGGTGAAAGTTTGTATGTTTGTGTAACAATCAGGAAAAAACGGCTGAAGGGATTTGGATGAAATTTGGCACACACGTAGTTGATTGAAAAATAGGCTACTTTTTATCCCGGTAAGTGGCATGGATTAATGGAGACTGAGGAGGAAGTGGAAACTCAGAACCGCTGCTGCCTTAGTACTTCAGATTCACAAGTACCAGGAGACCAGAAACATCAAGTACCAGGAGAACAGAAACATGTCATAGTATTTTTGGGCTGGTATAATATTATGTAGGTAGGTAGGGTAGGTAGGTGTAAGGTAGGTGTAGGGTAGGTGTAGAGTAGGTGTAAGGTAGGTGTAGGGTGAGTGTTTCCTGAGTAAAAAAAATACAATACAAATCAGGCAACCTTGCTATTTCCGATATTCACGCGGGTGAAGCCGCAGCTGGTAGAAGCTAGTTTTAAATACTTCAACAAAATTCGACTTAAAATTCAATAAACTGTTAACTTTTACGGCTTTTCGTAAACTTCTGCAAGATTTGCTGCTTGTATTCTAAATTATGTCCGTGACTACGGCTCTTTTTCTGTGCTTATGGTGGTCCTGCTGAAAGGAGCGTGATTACCGCCGGACCACCTTCAAAGTCGATTCTCTAGAAAACTACTGAGGTAGGTACCAATTTTGTTGTTCGAGTACCTACCAATATTAGTACTAATTATTTAAATATAGAGGCGATTGGGGTTCGTGGTCCTGCCGTAGTCACTAGTCAGAGTCACGGACATTCTAAATTGACTATGGTCAATTGTGGTCTGTGTGTGGCTAAGATCAGACCGGCTGAATGACACGGTATCCCAAGCCGGTAAAGTAAATGCCAATGGATGGAATTAAAAAAAAAAGCACTAGCGTACTACAAAATTTGCAACACAAATCACACTCATTGATTAAAAAAATATTTCGATTCAAGTTTACCACTTATGTTTATACGATTGAAATTAGTTGATTGCTCACATCATATCATATAGATAAATAAAAAAAGATAATCAGTGTTGACTGACAGTAAAAAAAAAATAGGTAAATATGTCGCGCCAAGTGGACTCTAATATTACTAAACTACTAGACGGCCTAGGCCTAGATGGCGATGATAATACTATTTGTGATTTTACTATTGCTGATCAAAATTCTGTTGCCGAGTCCCAGGGTATCACACCTACCACTCCATCGAATTTCAAACCGGTACTAGGCAGCAACGTCACTTACGTCGTTGCCTGTGTGATCATAAATGAATCAAACGAAGTATTGATGATGCAAGAAGCAAAAGAAAGTTGCGCAGGCAAGTGGTATCTACCAGCAGGTCGCATGGAAAAGGGTGAGACCATAGTGCAAGCCGCAGCCAGAGAGGTTCTTGAGGAAACAGGTCTTATATGTAATCCTACCACTCTTCTAGTTGTAGAGACTGCCGGTGGAATGTGGTACAGATTTGTTTTAACTGGTGAAGTCAAAAGTGGTGAATTAAAAACACCTGCTAGAGCAGACAAAGAATCATTGCAAGCAAAGTGGATTTCTAATCTTCAAGAAATCTCATTAAGATCTAATGATATTTTGCATCTCATTGAAAAAGCCCAGTTATACAGTAATAGAAATCCTGATAGTCAATGGCACAAAGATATCTTACCAGCCCCCATTCACCATGTCAAAGATTTATTGAGGTTGGTTGTAGTTATAAAAAAGAGGAGTACAAACAAGTTGCATGTGCTGCTGAGTGAGAAAACTGCAATTCATTTTCCAACATGTGAGATAAATCCTGGGAAGAGCATTCATTCAACATTGAGAAGGTTTATGGTGGAAATGTTTGGTGCTGATGTGGGCCAACACCGACCATTGGGATTGTTGAACTTGGAACATGACCCCATTGCTGATGGCTGTTGTCTTACTTTACTTGTAGCTTTTAGAGCACCTCTTGAAGAAGTGCCTCTAATAGGCAAGTGTGTCTGGCAAGAGGTGTCCCGAGAGCATGACAGTAGCTTGTTCTCAAAAATTACTACAAAAAATTCTTTACTAGAACTACATGTTGTTCGTTAATATTACTGAATCTCTGTTGAAGATGCTTACAGATACACAACCATCATTAGATTAATCATTCATGAGAATCGCTAACATGCTACTGATGATAATAATTGCTTGTCTGTAAGCTCTGAACACTGAAAGTATTATGACTTTTACTTTATGTATATTAAGAATACTCACTTATTGTATCAACTGTTATTAATCTTTAATTTTAGAGATTTATATCCGTCCACTAATTTAGGTTTTTAGTTAATTCGTAAATTAAAGGGAAATTAATTGTTCATCATTTTTGACATTCAATATTGCCAGTATAAATTGAAATTGCTGAATTGCTTGAGTGAGAAACAATTAATTTTCCGGAATGTAGGTGAAATTTTTGAGATTGCTAGATCTGTTACTGACATCTTATCATGTATTTTCTTTATCAGGTAAATTATTTTTAAGGTTCATTGATTTTTGGAGGATCCCGTCAGCCCCCAAAATATTAGTGTTAAACTAATATTTTGGGGGCTGACGGGATCCTCCCACAATAATATTTTTTGTAGATTTAATAACACAACACTGTTGTGTTAATTTCAAAAACAAAATACAATTTTTTAATTTACAATAAAAAAAACTTGCATGTATTATTTAGTTTTAAATAACTTCCAAACATAACACTACAGTGCAGTATAATCAATTAAACAAAGGATTAGTAAATAATGTTTAATTGGTGACTATTGGTGGATATGGTACTCAGTATTTTCTTGTAGAAATAGTCTTAACAACGGTGGCATTCCATGGTTTTATTAACATGTTACTAGAGGTATAAAGTTAAAATAATTTTGTCTAACAGTACCTGTAATTGGGTAAAGATTCTGTTTGGCCAGGGTTAAATGCAAATGCAGCTATGTAGGTAAATGGGCAGATAATTGACAAATAATTATTTGTAAATATGAAAATTTTATAATGTTATTGTAATGTTAACATAACTTTTTTAGGAAGTTGCGACTTTGTGAGTGGATTGTATGTTTTTGTATTCTCATGATCGTATCATTTTATCATAAAAGTTTTTTCTAACCAGTGACCAAATAGATTATTATCCAATATGATTTTGACAAAGATGTTTTAATCATAAAAATATTTAGAGGGCTTTAATACCTTTATTTTACGTCTACATTATGTAGACAAGTGTATTTCACTGTACCTATTAAATGTTATTATTTTTTGTTACTTTTTATTCAAATGCTAATTTTATTAATCTTGCTTCAAATGTTTATTGCTAATTTAATAAAAGTTTTTTACAATGAAAATTCTTTTGCTTATTGTGCTATTAATGAAATCTAATGAAATTGCATAACAGTAGAGGACAATAAAACATTTTATGTAGGTAATTGATGATTTATTTAAAGCGATACAAAAAAAACATTGTATTGACTAGAAAAATCGAATATGTAACCTAATTATATTTTAATAAGTCTAAAATCTGGAAATGCATTAGATTATAACAACAATTGCAAATACTATGGTTGAAATGTGCCAATTTAGCTTGCATATACATAGCACCATTCATAAAACCTAGTCCAAAAAATTACTACTGCATAGAAAAAGAAGTGTTTACTTCTTAATAATTTACAAATTTAATCTTGTGATTGTTTCACATTTCTTCATTTAGTCCATTTTCACTAAACCAAAACCATATTGAAGTCCCTAGGCATTGTTCACTCTGTGTCGAGACGATGGATTTCTAACTCCTAGCTGTTCAACTGTCATTTCTAAACTTGCTTCTTAGCATGGAAACTTGAGGAAGTTTCCATGCTAAGAATTGTTTGCGGAGGTCAATTTTTGGAAGTGGCTAATCATGGTATCATCATCAGCTAATCAAACATGGCTAATCTAAACATCTCAATTAATTACAAAAGAGACAATCCATGACACCTTAAAATAAACTCGACGATAAATGACTTATTCATAATATTTCTGAACTGTGTGCACCTGTTAAGCAGATACCTAAAATTTCTTATAGAGAATTTTGCAACAGTTGCTTAAGGGTGAGCTCACACCGAGACACTGCTTGAAGAGGCCAGTTGTATCGTGCTACCACAGAGAATAGCGTGTGCGTGTCGTCACTGAAATGTGGACATTTTGGTGTAAAGTTCCATATTGTATCGCTATCTTTAAAACTGCATTCCTCGTCGTGTTGGGTCTCGGTGTGACCTTTACAGGTGCTTAATAGGTCAGAGACCTTTATGAATAAGACTAAGAACGCCTCACACACATAGTCAGTACTTATTAAAACATAGGTACCTAATAAAATATATTTTTCAATGGTATATGATCACAATTGAATGCTATTTTAGTTGGTTTTAACGGGCCATTGGTAGTTGCAAATAAAAAACTATAATTTAATAAATAAATCGTCGTATTAAATAAGTCCCTACATACATTTTTGTGAAACATATTACGTAAAGTAGCATAATATACCTAATTTAATAGGTATCGTAGTTGCAATTTTTGGGTATGTCAAAACAATAAAGATAAATGCCAAAGTTATTCGATCTGAATAGGTGGAATATTCATACTGCACTGGAGCGCGGCTCATTTTAGTATTTAAAGACTGTCGGACTTCAGAATTATACCATGTGCCAGCACCTCAAGCTACAACAATCTGACAAATTTCTTTAATAGATTTTCAACTTTATCGCTACAGCATTATGTACAAGGCAATTTGACAGTTTCGGATAGATTGATGTGCTGGCGCCTGCACACTTATTTAACTTATTTACGATTATATTTTAGGGGTAACTTGGAGTTTATCTGAAATGCTCTTTCAGACTCGTGAATTAAGATTCGCATTTGGCCCAATTTTCTGATGAAGTAGTTTTTCTAGTAGCAAGTTTTGTTGGTAATTGTAAGCCTAAGAACGTACAAACTTATTTTTCGGAATGACTATTGAGGTAAAAATAGGATTTCTATAGTGCTAAATCATTCTGAAATACTGATTCTCATAAGAGTTGAATATCAGCTATATATCGCCATTGGGAATCAATATCACTAAAAAGCACCTTTATTTCGTAGCAGTGAAGCAGTTTTTCTTATTTATTGTGTTATAGTTCGATTTGAACTAAATAGCGGCTCGGAACACGAGTCTAGTCGCTGCGCAGTAATAATGTGACAGCTTGTGTGGTGGGGTAGTAGCACACTTCATAGCCAATAAGTTTGAATTGAATGTAATGGTATAAGATCGCATAATATAAAAATTGCGCGCCATCTACTTATATTAATATTGTATACATTGTTAACTGTCAACGCATCAGACACAATAGTAAAACAATGACGTCATGGCTAAATTAGGTGTCGCGATAGTCCAGAGAATCAATATAAATATAAGAAGAGGGCGCACAATTTTCCCTTTCAAATAAAGCTCCAAAAAATTTTAATAAGCAGCGGAGGGATGTGCAATTTAAATTTTGACACTCTATACTACCTTACTTACTATTCAGAGATGCCAACAGGATTTTATTGAAAGCCCATTCACTATTTAATATTAACTCGCCATATTAAATTGTTCAGTTCTTGAATCTCAAGAAATATGGGACACACCTACAGCTATCATAATAACATAGAATAAAATAAATGAACCTAAAGTTACAATATCCCTCTGTCCGTTAGCATAGCATGCTCTTTTTATAATTTTGAATTACTACAAAATGATACAGGGTGACAGATTACCGGAGGTAACCTGCAGGCAAGAAAAAACTTCTTGTATTTTCAGTAATTTAACGTGAAGCTGCGCTTACTCGCAACCTCTACCAATATTCGTTTATTCGAATCAAATTTTATTTAATTCGAAGTTATTAAAAAATGGGTTTGGAATAAGCCAAGTGTGAATTAATGTCTGATGGCACCCTATATGTGAGTGGTCTATTATAGATAATTTCCTGCTTATTTGGTACTGTTATATTAAACCATAATTTTACATAAACTTCTCCAAACAGATTCATATTGAGCTAAATAATAAAGATTCTAAATGCATTTTATTTCAATGAACTTAATGCTAACTTATCAACTTCTTCGTAGCAATGGTTGCAAGCTAAATTGCTGGAACATGGATCAAAAAAAGTATTGCGCCACTATAAGATAGTGTGTTAGAAACCTCCTGATGGATCGAAATAGAATATATCAAATATGTCTATACCTAAGGTCCTAAATTAGCCAAAAAATTATATGCACACTATATTTATTCTATAAGTATTCTATTTTTGCAATAATTTTTATTTACTGTGTTTGTTATAGTTCAAAACATAAGAGATAAACATTTCAAATTAATATAGGTACATTTTTTCAGTATTCTCAAGCATGAGAAAACAGTCATATGAATGATAATAATATGCCATTTATTCTTTAGGTAGGGCAGATAAACAACTTATAACTATGCTTTTTAGAAGAGACTGAAGTAGGTATTACATTTAATAAATAGTTGGACTATCAGTCTGGTGTACGAGGTGTAGGCAATGTGAAGACTCGTTTTTAACCACCTTTTGAGGCACTGTTGACTGTCCCATACCTATTTGTACTATCAGATTTTCTTTTAAAATGATTTTATAATTTACATGATTATCAAATTATCTAAGTACCTACCTAGGTAATTCATTTGATGTTTATTTTTTAATTTTAATTAATATTTTATTCTTAGTTTTCTTGGTACTCGTTTATTTTCGGCAATTATGTTACAACCTGTATAAATACGCTATTGCGAAAATTTAACCCACGCAAACATTTCGTTTTTTTTTAAGAGAGCTAACAAAGTCAATTAATTACATCATTATACAATAGTTTTAATATAATGTATGAAATAAATAAAAAAAAGACTTTATTTCTAATAGCAGAAACAATTACTATACAATAACGGCAAAACTATTTCCTAATAACAGCTTTATTAAACAAAATCACAATTCTTATGAGTAACTTGGACAAAGCCTCTGTCATGTTAATGTATAATGGATAAATACAATGCGATAATGTACCGAGGCACTGTGCATATGAAGCAGGTCTACATACCACTGCAATATAACTAGCCTTCGAGTTGTATCCCTTGTATCCACGAACTCAGGTCAGCTGATGCAGGACATTCAAGGAAGTTCTCTTCAGGTTCGTCGGTGGCCAGCAAGCGCCGCGCCGCCGCCTGGCCGGACAGGTAGGCGCCGTGCGCGGTGGAGTAAAAGTTGCTGTGGGTGTGCTCTCCAGCAAAGAGCAATACAGGCTGAAATGATATTTAACGAAAAATATGAGTATATTTTGTTCGCGAACTATCTCATTACAATAGGTGAATGTGCGTGTGGATTGAGAGATCTTTTCGAGAAACTCTTCCAATCCCAACCAAATTATAAGAGGATTTAGGAAATAATTATTGTGAAAACTTCATGGTAAGGTATAAAATTTGTGAAACCTAAACAAAGAAAGTTAGAACTCATTAACTGAATCTCTCAATCTGGACAACTGAAGAAAAAGCCATAACGCGTATCACAGAATATACTGCCTATGTGTTTATAATTTGCATTTTAATTAATTGTGAAGGATTTGTGAAAGCTGCTAAACAAAATTTCGATTCGTTTCAAAGCCACGTTTAAGATCTATAACGGTTTATATGGATCACTCAGAGTGGACAATTTTCAATTGAGTGATCTTGTAAAACACGACCTAATACTGAAAAAGTATGAATAATTATCATGTTTATTGCAAATTATGCTTCTGGGAAAATTTGTGAAACAAAAATCGTGATTGAAATCTTACTGGTTCAAGAGAAAATGAAAATCTTGTTTTTTGTCGATCGTCCCAACTGAGAGATCATTATTTTGAACTATATTTAATAAACCAAAACTTATAGGTAGAAGGTAGATACATCAGAAATTGTGAAAAATATTGTACTTACTAAAATTTGACGAATCAGTCGTCCCTGTAAGTGTTATACTTAAAAAGATAAATAATTTTTTACAATCCTTGAGGAAAACGTTGAGTAGGGTGACCATATCGCCGGTCAGAATCATTACCGGTACAATTCAAATTATGATGCACTTTAAATGATAAATGATATTTATTTTGTAAGTAGGTTAAACATAACACTTTTACACGTCAATATTTTTTGGTCATTTTAAGCTAGATGAGGCCGGTGTTTCCTAGCTGACTACCCTGAGAAGAAACACCGAAACAAACTCAGAGGTCACAGTCTCTTTTGAAGTCCATACAAATTGTACTGGTCAAATCATACGAGAACCATGTAGGTTAATGTCTGAGGTGGCCTTTTGAGGAAAGTGCCACACAGATTTGAGTGGACCTGTCCAGACAGTGAAAGCATTTGTCAGTTATTATGGAGCTCAAACTTAGAACTTTAAGGAGCTCAACGATTTGACGAACAATACCAAAGTAAGGACATTTGGGTAGGCCGCATAAAAAAAATCTCAAACTGCCAGACATTGTTGACTAACATGAAATGAACCCCTATCATAGCGATCTGCATGGTCCCCACATTCACAATACGATATGAGGATCATGCAGATCAGTGTCTGAAATGGTCTTTTGAGGAAAGAACCACACAGATTTGAGTGGACCCGTCCAGTCAGTGCAAGCTTTGGTCAGTAGTCGCGTAGCTCAACTTAGAACCATAAAGGAGCTCAACGAACCGACGAACATGCCAAAGAAAGGACATTTGTGTAGGCCGCATTTAAGTACTCAAACTGCCAGACCTCGTTAAAAATACTTCAAAGAAGAAGTATTTCAAAGAAGAGAAAAATAAGAAGAAAATAACCCACATGGTCCCCATATTCACAAAATGAGTTAAATAATAATAATAATAAAAAAAAATAATACTTTACAAAGTAAGTATTCATGTCAAACATAATAAATTGAAAAAAATAAAAATAAAATATATTACTTTACAAAGTAAATATTCCATGTCAAAAATAATAAAATAGAATACTTAATAAAGTAAACATTCATGTCAAAATTTACCAACGAGATGAAAGAAAAGTATACAACAGAGCTTAAAAAAAAGAAAAAAGACAATTTCTAAAAATTAAAAAGGTATATAACATTAGGCCATGTACATCATTGAAGCAGCTCAATCCCAAGCCTTTTTGTCTTCAAGATAGTCTTTAATTGTGTAAAAAGCTTTCTGGCATAGCTTACGTTTTATAAATAATTTGAACTTATTCATACTAAGGTCTTGAATATGGCTAGGGAGTTTATTATAAAAACGTATACATTGGCATCTAAATGAACCACCTATTTTTTTGAGCCTGGTTTTAGGAATGACAAAATTGTGTTTGTTCCTAGTATTTACGTTATGGATATCACTGTATCTTTTAAATAGATTAATATTTTTATGTGCATACAAAAGATTCTCATAAATATACTGAGAGGGCACAGTCATTATATTAATCTCTTTAAATTTGTCTCTGAGGGAGTGTTTAGGACTTAATTTATAAATTGCACGAACAGCCCTTTTTTGTAATACAAATACTGTCTGAATATCGGCGGCATTTCCCCACAACAGAATGCCGTATGACATCACACTATGAAAGTAACTAAAGTATACTAAACGCGCTGTCTCTAAATCAGTTAAACCACGAATTTTTCTAACGGCGTATGCTGCAGAGCTAAGTTTTTTTGACAGTTTATCTATATGGGGGCCCCACTGTAGCTTCGCATCCAAAGTTATGCCTAAGAACACAGTGGTATCTTCGGGTTTCAACTCTTCCCCCTTTATTGACACACTAGTGTTCACTTGTCGAACATGTGGTAACGTGAACTTTATGCTTTATTAAACGTTTTTATACAAGTAATTTGTGTCTGGTTTCACTACATAATTTAAATAATATAAAATTACGTTTTTAAATGACAAGTTTCTGCAAAGTTAGGTACTGTGTGTGTAGTGCTCTTATTAAGGAATTCTAAGTTCGCAATTCTAAGTAATTCTTACACACAAAAAGTTTAGAAATTTCAATTTAAAAAAAGATTAAATTAAAAATTTTAAAAAAAAGTCGGATAAAATAAAAAAGTATGTCTACCCTACTCAACGTTTTCCTCAAGGATTGTAAAAAATGATTTATCTTTTTAAGTATAACACTTACAGGGACGACTGATTCGTCAAATTTTAGTAAGTACAATATTTTTCGCAATTTCTGATGTATCTACCTTCTACCTATATGTTTTGGTTTATTAAATATAGTTCAAAATAATGATCTCTCAGTTGGGACGATCGACAAAAAACAAGATTTTCATTTTCTCTTGAACCAGTAAGATTTCAATCACGATTTTTGTTTCACAAATTTTCCCAGAAGCATAATTTGCAATAAACATGATAATTATTCATACTTTTTCAGTATTAGGTCGTGTTTTACAAGATCACTCAATTGAAAATTGTCCACTCTGAGTGGTCCATATAAACCGTTATAAATCTTAAACGTGGCTTAGAAACGAATCGAAATTTTGTTTAGCAGCTTTCACAATTCCTTCACAATTCATTAAATACACAACAAATTATAAACACATAGGCAGTATATTCTTGGATACGCGTTATGGCTTTTTCTTCAGTTGTCCAGATTGAGAGATCCAGTTAATGAGTTTTAACTTTCTTTGTTTAGGTTTCACAAATTTTATACCTTACCATGAAGTTTTCACAATTATTTCCTAAATCCTCTTATAATTTGGTTGGGATTGGAAGAGTTTCTCGAAAAGATCTCTCAATCCACACGCACATTAGATGAACAATGGGTTTCATTTGACTCTGGGTTCTTCTCTAAACAGTTTAATACCTATTCATAGTTTTTCACTAATTGAAAGACTGATAAACGAGGAAGGTAGGTGGTATAAACTGAAGTTGCTAGTTCATTATAAGGTGTTTGAAGATAGCAATTAGATAACTATATTATAAGTAATTATATGTGTTCTGTATCTGCTATATAATTAAGAATACCTATCAATATAAAAAAATATAGATTTTTTTTAAAAACCTGATTAGTGAAGAATTTACTTTTCAACCTGTCTGATGCAGTTAGTGCTGTTTACTTTAGTTCAATCACAGATTCGATGCCAATGACTGCATGAGACTGCTTGAATAGTGATTTTCTTTTTCCTTTTTAGTTTTTTTTTCTCTTTTTTGGCAACTGAACCGGTTGCGACTATTTTGCCAGTGTCACGTCGTGACGGCAGCACAGAGCTTTTTGAGGTCATGTTTATGACCACACTCCTTTAATTGATTTTACCTTTCAACTAATCATTAATTATTCCAACAAATTAAATAAAAAGATTGGAAAACACAGTACTGACCAATTAAGCTATTAGTTATTATGCATTATGCATGGTTATAATTCCGTAACAAATTTATTAGTACCTAGGTAATAAGCAGTGATCGGAATAGGTAGAGCTATTTAGGTTCATTGACCGCAAACATTGATGTTAATATGGATATTCCACGGGATTCCCACTGATACTATGGGATTTTATTGAATTTCATTCTTTTTATCAATATGTATAAAATGGTTTATGTAAGCCAAATAAGCGCATGAGCGATGTCGTAAATTTTACATCAACAGCACGCTATAAAACTTTTAGCCAAGCGCGCGACCTTACCACTTTGTTGAGACGCGTAATGTCACCGCATTATGGAAACAAAAGAAAACATTAGCGGGGTGTTTCTGTCGATAGAGTGACGCACTTGTTTTTGTCTCTTTCTGCGCCACTAGAATTCAATTCTTTACCAACAGTAACTTGTCTCACTCTATTACTTCGGTTCTTAGAGTGCACTTGTTTGCTACTTGTTGTGTTTTGTTGTGTGGTTATACTATCCTTAATCCCGTCCTTATATTTACCCGTCAGAAAGGAAGTGTAATCTTTCATTAGTCCCGAAGGCGAGAATAGTTTATTTATGATTTTACTAGGTACTTAAAAACCAAATCCCGGGACTTGGGGAATATCCATATTATTCTAACTTAGGGCAAGTGCATAAAACAGCTCTACCTATTCCGGTCTCTGGTAATAAGTGTTGTTTTGTGTTAACTCTGTTATTTTTAAATAGCTAGGTATTTTTTAATATAAAGTCACATCCTGGTTTCTGTGGATCCTGCATAGGAAATTATTTTTTCTAGCAACTAAATGATGAGTTGATTAAGATGGCATGTTTTTCCAAATTGCAACTTTAATTTATCTTTGCTTTATCTTATACATAGTTAATAAGTTATTAGATGAGTCTATCATGACTACGCATATTTTACATTAAATATTATCTGATAGGAATACTACATCGAAGATAAAAGATAATACTGACTGAATAGCTTGTTGATAGGTAATTTATAACTATTTAGATTTAAAATTTTAGTCAAGCCAAGGCATCCTAGTCTTGGATGACTTAAATCCTAGTTTTATTATGAAGAATATATTTATTTGGGCATAAATCAGTGGTAGAACTGGTATTTTTATCAGGGAATGCTCATGGAAGGCAATAAAATAAGACTTGGTGTGGACACCAGCTCTGGGTAGTGAGCAGGAGCATGTGGTAAGAGACCAATATGCCACTGCCTTTTGGCACTAACCCACTGAAAATCAAATAAGATTGGTTTAAATAAATATTACCTTTTTATCATGTACATTTCTGAATAAGGGCTGAGCTATACTTTCAATATCACTTTGACTAGCTCCCACCCCTATAGCAGTGTACGACCCTCTTGTAAATGGCTGCTTTTTCCAACTTGTGCTGTAAAGTAAAATTGTTCATACATAATTATTGTAATTATTATTTTTTTAAGAAATGATGTAATACAAGTAACAAAACTCCTACCAGACACATTTCTGAGGCTCTGGAACAAATGGATCATTCAAGAATTTTCTTAGTATCTTTGTGCAAGTAGTTGAAATTTCGTCATTTGATAGTGTTTCCATGTAATCAGCTTCTTTTCCTGACAGCCATCCTAATAACAGGGTTTCTGATACTTTGCTAAATGAGTAGATCTTTTTATACCATGAGTCTGATATATCTTCAGGAGTAGATGGATTCTCCCATAACAACATTATCTCAGTGATCTCTGGATTTAAAAATGGTCTATCATATTCTAAGAAAATTTTATCTACAGTACTAAATAATAATCTCTCAAGGGATTCCAGTTTATATTGTGGCAAAGAGGGTTCAAACAAGTTTGAAGCATTGTCTTTTAAAACTCCCAGGGGGATTGTAGATATCACATGGTGAGCATAGTATGACTGTCCATTTTCACATACCACTTCAACGTGGTTAGGGAACTTTTTCTTTGGTTTCCGTGTAACATCTGTTAGTGATGTGCCTTCCCCAGGATTTACTGTTTTGTCAGAAGGTGTTTTGGACACATCTTCAATCACTGTTTGATCTGAGTCCTCAGACTCTTCACCCACATCTTCTAAGGGCGTCTGAGAACTATGCTCCTGTGTGTCCCAAATTATTTTTTTTACAGCATGATCTCTCAGTATCTTATCAGGAGCAATGTTTTTAGTAAGTGGTTCCAATATTGAGCTATAGCCTGTTGGTATCATGATATTCCCACCTTGTAGTTCAGTATAGCTGCCTAACTCTAGGAGATCTATCTCATCCATACTGTTACATCCAGATATGCATGTTTCTCTTTTGAGTAAGCAATCAAATATTAATCTTCGTAATTTCTTTTCTTCTGAAGATGGTAAACGTTCTAGATAAATAGTAGCTTCTAAATTGATGTGTTCACCAACACTGTGGATGTCAGGAGGGGGTAAATACTGACACAGAAAATACTCCTCGCAACGTCTCAGAAAGCAGACATAGGCTTCGTGTATCTCGTGTAGGACTCCGAAGGGTACCTGCTTCCCGTCCTCTGTTGCTGCAATAACCTTATGCGGCTTAGGTATGTTTATAATATTTACAAGACCGTTTGCCATCGCTATTTCGAAAATTGGATTACCTAATACTCCATGAATCCAATTGGCTCCCAGCTCGACATTCTGATTTTTCATTGGTATTGAAATTATACGACCACCGATACGTTTTCTAGCTTCTAAAATTACAAAGTCCTGCATGCCATTTTTCAGAAGATAATTGGCGGCAGATAATCCAGCCATGCCGGCGCCAATTATAATGATATTACACTTATTTGTATCACATTTTTTACTAGAATTTAAGTTTTCGTCGCCCATAATATTGAAAATTGAATTATACTTGTATTATTTTGCCAGTATTGTCACTGCACTTTTGACGTTCAGCTGGTTACGACATCTTTATCCTTCAGAGGAAAAAAAAGTTTTTTTAGTTTCTGGTGAATTGTATGGTTCTATGGCAGTTATCTTTTACTTCCATACACAAGAATTGTTAGGGTGTCACCAGACAGGGGTCGATTGACGTCAATGTAAAGTGGAAATTATGAAATTGAATATCGACTTATTTCCTCCAAACCTATTCGATATTTCAAATCTATCTTTGGTTGATCGATGATCACTTGACATGATCAGTCGACGTAAACGACTGTCAGTAGGAGTGTGACAAATATATTGGTAAAAAGCGTTACGAGCGAAAAAAAGGAACAATTCAAAGTACCTACTAACAATTAAAACAAACCGTGGCAGTTGAAAGATGACCAGTCCCAGCTGACGGAGCCAAACGATGAATGAAACACAAACGTCACCCTCAGAAAGACTTTTGAGTGAGTATGACACTTCCAACAGCCGCCCTGGCTGTTGGAAGTGTCATGCTCACTTTCAAGTCAAAGTAGTACCCAAAAATTATAGTTTAAATTGAAGTTAGAGAGTACTCACACAGTGAAACTATACAATGCTACTATTTAGCATACATATATTGAGTCAATACAATGACAAAAAAAAATCTTACAATCTACAGCGGGTCAAACAATAATTTCAATTTTTGCTGATGGATTAGTTTCTGCGCTCTAATGACTGTGGAGCCGGACCAGCATTTAGCCAAGCATTATTATTTTCAATGTAATCCCCCAACTTATAATATGCTTGTCTGCATAGTATGCGTTTAATACAAGATTCAAACATGTATATGGGGAGGAATTTTATTATAACACGTTAAAAAGTACTTGATCCCTATTTCTAGTAACATAATTAAGTCTGTCACCTCGTTTATTGAAAAGATGTGGATTCTTTCTAACTTACATAATGTTTTCATAGATATATTATGATATATTGACAAGGTCATGGAATCTGCCTTAGAGAATCGCGCCCGCCGGCGGAGATTGTAAATGGCTCTTATAGCTCTTTTCTGCAGAATAAAAATGGATTCGATGTCTGCAGCCCGTCCCCATAGTAAGATACCGTAAGACATGATACTATGAAAGTAACTAAAATAACCCAGTCTCGCGGTATCCACATCCGTAAATTGGCGGATTTTTCTAACAGCATACGCTGCTGAACTTAGCCATCCTGCAAGCGACGTTAAATGAGGACCCCCATTGTAGCCTTGAGTCAAGCGTAATCCCCAGAAAAACTGTTCTATCGACGAATCCTAATATCTCCCCGTTCAATATTATGTCACAATCACTGTTTTTGATATTTGGTAAAGCGAATCTTATGCATTTCGTTTACTTTTCATTTAAAACCAAATTATTGGCAGTAAACCAATTCTGGACCTGTATTATGGCGTTATTTATTACGTCAAGATTGTTAGTCCTTCTGTTTATCTTAAAAAATAAACAAGTGTCGTCGGCGAACAACACCATATTATTTTTTTGTTGCAATAATGGGGCAAATCATTTATAAATATACTAAAATTAAGAAAGTATCTTAAAGTGAGCCCTGGGGTACCCCCATTTTCACTTTAATCCCAACGATGACGACGGCGCGTTTACTTGAACTAATTGCTGTCTATCATTTAAATAAGATTGAACAAAACTATTTTGCCCAGTCCGTAATGCCCAAGTTTCGGAAGTAATGTTTCATGATTAACGCAATCAAACGCCATAGATAGGTTGCACAAGATGCCTATGGCATCTTGTACCTCCTCCCACGCATTAAAGATGTGCTTCAATAAGGTGACACCAGCGTCAGTTGTACAACATCCTTTGGTGAAATCATACTGATTATCATGCAAGATTTTTTTCGTGTTAAAATGATAAAACATTTGATTAAAAGCATCACTTTTTCAAATACCTTACTGATCACTGGCAACACGGATACTGGTCCATAATTATTTGAGTCTAGCCAGTATACTATTATAGTCTTTGTTTGAGTCTTTATTATCCCCTGTTTTAAAAAGCGGTTTAACCTTACTGAATTTCATAAGGTCCGGAAAGACTCCTTGATCCCAACACAAAGTTAAGTAAGGCGCTATAGTCTCCATAATTGAGGTACATGCTCCATCTTCGACAACATCATCGCTTACCATCAGATAAGATATTGGTCAAGCGCGTGCCTTTCAATAACAATAATAAAAATAACATACTTTCATCGATAATATCCATAAATCCTCGGTCAACTTAATCTTGATTTGTTTGAAAGCTTTCATAACTGTTAAGGGGTTTATATACTTAAAATTAAATTCAGTCGGGCAGGCTGAAACGTTCGCCTGTAATAAATCAAAAGCATGCGAAGGCGAGGAATTTAAGGCTTCAGTAGTTTTAATTGGGATACTGGTAAAGAAATTTACAAATTCTTGAGCAACGTGTTGGTTATCGCTAATAAGGCTCTGAGTAGTCTTCAATGTGTTTTCAGTATTATGTCTTTTGTTCTTATTCGTTTCATTATTTATCCAAACCGTCTTTATTTTGTTGTCTGCTGTTTTTACCTTATTGCTGATGTATAAAGCTTTTCTTTGAGTTTTAATCAATTTTTGAGTAGGTAGCTACATACTTATTAAAAGTTTCAGTATTATTATAAGGCTTAAGGCTAAATAGCTTGTAAAGTCATTCACTCCTTTTTCTGAGCCCTTTAGTCGCCCAGTAACTAAATAAAAACTTAGGGCAGAAAGTTTTAGTTATCTTTTTAAAAATATTATTGAACTCGGTTTGGGAAACGGAAAAAAAATCTTTATAACAGTTATTACAATTTTATATAATATATGATATCGTACCTAAATACACAATGGCACAGCGTAGATAATGTTACGAGCTTAGGGTTCGTGACTAATCGTGACAATAAAATCAGCCGATTAAATAACCAAAATGACACTTTAATTGATCAACACAATTACTTAAAACTCACTAATTACTCGTATAAAACACAATTGCACTACTGATCACTTTAATTCGCAGTTGAAGATTCGCTTTCGAAGTTGTCGCTTGTATCGCAAATTCAATACTGACTCGGTCGCAGGCTATGCGGGCCTTATAGGTCGGTTGATAATTCCAGAACCTTCTACTATAGAAACATCTAGAAAGTTCGAGTACATACCGGTGCGGACTAACCAGATATCGAAAACTCTAGAATCTTCTAGTATAGAAAAGTCTACAAGGATCTTGACTCTACTAGTTCTGCTACTCGATACTAGATGGCGCTAGTAGTAACTTTTATCGTTAAGTACCCGTCATTAATTCTGGCGCGTAACAATAATAACCGTTCGAGCACTGCCGGTACATCGGTGTGCCGCGAGTTTATCGCGAATTTAATGTTTATGGTCGACGCCAGATCAATTTGAAATATCGGTCTCGGTCATTGCCAGTCTTGCCAGAAGGTCACTTTTGTAACCTTTTAGGTGATTTTTGAACTGCATTGGTTACTTTAAGGTTACACTAATGAAAAGGTTACTTTTAGGTGATTTTTCGGATTTGTAGAATTAACTTTTATTTTTTACATAAAAGCAACGTGAAACGGAACGTTCGTTTTAGAATTTTTCATGTTGGTACAGACCAGCACATCAAACTACTCGAAACTGTCAAATTTTACCAATCAACCTTGAACCTAATCGTTTTAAGCATAAGGTTGAAAATCTATTCAAGAAATTTGACAGATTTTTGTAGCTTGATCTGCTGGCGTCTGTACAATAGGCTTCGTTAGCAGCAGAACTAAAACCATAGATATAGTTTACCTAGATAACTTCTATTAAGTTGTATAGAGTAGCCCATCTTGTACTCAACATTTTTAATGGAAATATTTCATGTGACAAAAAGAGATAGCAATAGCATTCCCGACCGTCTTGAAACGCCGCGCGCTACCTGCCGAGAATCGCCATATTGTTTGTTAACCAGCTGGTTAACACATTAGTCTACCAATTTTATCAAAAATACTGTCAGATTGTGAAAAATATTGTGGTTTGAGTGCGGCTTTCGTTTTGCCATGAACAATGGCGTGTGACTGTGTCCGGTTGACAATAACTTTGTACTACAACCCGTTATTGTACCTGCTTAATATACATATCTATGGTGCAGTCAGACATACAGATAATATTCAGTAAAAAAAATATTTATAGTACCAATTTACAAATTTTAATACCTTTACAGTAAAAAAAATATGAAAGGTTATTTTTTTTACAAAAAGGTTACTTTTTTTATATTTCAGGTAATTTCTGACAAGACCCGACTGGCAACACTGGTCATTGCACTTTTCTTTATATGTCTTCGTCATAAATAATGAATCGTTCTTTATTACTAGAAAATGTAATCTTTACTTCTGTTTTCCGAATAAAGTATGTCAATGAATAAAATAATGTAGGTCAATGATCGTTATTACAAATTTTTCTGGCGTCGACCATAGTAACTCCGTCCGTGCCGCCCGCCAGCTCTCGCGTACTACAGATTGCTATTTGCTAAACAAGCGGCTGGATACATCGCAAACATTTTTATCGAACACCCTGTGCACAAAAACCGACACCGACGCCGATCACTGGCAAACACAAACGGTTAACAGCAAACACCCATCCACACGTTCGTGTTAGTTGTGTTCGCTGTTTGCCGTCTGTTTGCCAAGCGTGTGGAGTCGCCTTTATAGGAGTTCGTACTAACCATTGACAAATTGTTTTTTAAATAGTAAGAAACTTTTGCACCTCTAGTTCGCGGATCCTTTCCACTTCCGTCTGGACATTTCAAAGCAAGATTTTGTCTCTTTTGCTCTTGATACATTTGTATTACGTTATCTCACTTCAATGACCTTTGAATTTGCTGAATAATAATAATAAAATCTTTGTTTACTTCGTATACCTCAGCAGTGTTTTTGTTATTGTGGAAATTCTATCAATTGAATTTAGTGAAATCCTACATAATTTCATTACTGTTATCACGTGGAACATAAACATCAAGTGGAATTGACACAAATAAACGTGAAGCATTCTATTTAATGAGTCTATTGTTTGTCTAATTTCGATATCGAAAGTCATTGTGAATATATCAAGTGCTTACAAATTTTGTTTAGGGTTGTGTTTTGTTACAGTTATGTAACCGAAGGATGAGAAATCAATGTGTATTTATGATAAGGTTCTGGTAACAAATAAAGTTAGGGAAATAGTCACAACACGTGGGTTTCGCTGTGAATAAATCGATACAGACGTAAGACGCGTGCACCAATCTCTATCAACAAGACTATTATACGTCAAGGTCACTGGTCACAAACACGTGCGATGTCGGATTCTATTTACACACATGACTTTCTTCTCGAGCCAGGTGTCGAGATAAAACAGGAGTCGCCTATAGAGTTGGGCACGATGTCTGCCTCCGTGCCTATCCCGCAGCGTCGCGTCGACCTCGGGGACTTCAACACTGATCTAGATCTGTGTCTGCAAGACAATCTGGTTGGCTCTTACACCATACCCAATATGGGCTACAATAAGCTTGTATTTGAAACTGACAACACATCTAAAGTGGAAAGCTTTAAAATGGATGATGATGACATATTTCAAGTTGATAAAGCTGATTTAATACTTGGACCTACACTTGCTGAGTTGAATGCAAATCCGGACACATTATTGGATGATTTGAACTTTGATGATCTCCTTTTGCCTGAAGAGAGTGGTTACTGTGTACAAATTGGAGGGGCAATGAGTGGTTCACGTCGTGGCCCAAATTCCATGCAGACACACAACATAATGGCCTCAGAGAGCCCTTGCAGTCCTTACAGCCGCGCTCAGCTTGCATTTTCACCAGCAAGTCAACACAGTTCAGCATCATCCAGCTTTGCTCAACCTATGAACCAGTTGCCTGAACTGCTGCTGCGCATGGATGGGTACAGTGGTGAGATAGCTCTGGGGCAGTCTGTGCCGGCATCCACTGTGCTGCCTCCATACCCCACAAGTGTAAAGCCTCAGCCAGCTCAACTCTCTTCATCTGCACCTACACACCTCACAATGGAGCAGGTTAGTTGTTATGTTATATGCTTTAAAATAGCACATAACAACTTTAGCAAAATCATTCAGCAAAAAAATCTAAAAGATTGTGAAAATACTGCCCATTGATACACCCTATTTACTAATTTAAGCTCCTAAATTTTAATTTATCAAGCTATGCAATGTCAAACTTATCTATCTATCTAGGTTGCTTTTATGTGTTCTACATATGTTAACAAAATTATATTTTTGCCAGATCTGGCAACGTCGAGAGCCACGTAAGCATCTGTTGTCTACAAGCTCTCTAGCTGAAGCAGGATCTGCATCTTCTCTATCTGGAGGGCTCCTCAGTCCAGGCACTGGTGACTTCTCACAGGATGAAGAAGACCGTGATGTTGAAACAGACGAAGATAGCGACAGATATGAGGATCTTTCATCTGATGGTAATTAGTAAACATTTATCAATAGTAATATTCTTTTGGCAATTAAGTAGTCATCGTGTTGTATAACATTGTGAAATGATTGTATTTACAGAATCAAATGATGAAACAGAAGGAAAGCAGCCTCGTCACAGTTCAAAGAAGGAGAGATTTTTCTGGCAGTACAATGTGCAAGCAAAAGGCCCAAAGGGTCAAAGGCTTATCTTAAAAAACAAATCGGAAGACCCACATGTTCTCAATTTAGTGACTGATCCGGTTTTCAGCCCAGCTTGCAGTGTTAGGGGTATTAAACATAGGTAAGAAAAACAAAATTAAATGTTGATATATTTCATATTAGGAGTTATACTAATCAATGTCATGATTTATTTGCAGTGGAAAAGCCAGGAAAGGAGATGGAAATGACCTAACACCAAATCCAAGGAAATTATATTTGATTGGTAAAGAACTAGATAATTTGAGCAAAGTTATAAATGACATGATACCTGTTAGCGAACTGCCATTCAACATAAGGCCCAAAACAAGAAAAGAGAAAAATAAACTGGCATCAAGAGCTTGCAGGCTGAAGAAAAAAGCTCAACATGAGGCAAATAAATTAAAACTACATGGCTTGGAACAAGAACACAGTAAGTACATCTGTTTGAAGAAATACAGGAGACAAAGCTGAATGAAAAATAATGGTATTTCAAGCAAGTTGTGTTTGTTCATTGAGGCCAAAAAAAAAAAAAATAAGTATTGGCCAGAAGTAACAAAAATTATATAACTGATTGATTATGGTAGGCAACTGAATTATACAATCTTGGCAGTTGTGTTTGGAATTGCATAACTGCCAAGAATTACAATTTCTATCAATATTATATTAAACTTTTTTTTCACACTTCAGGGCGTCTCATGAATGGGATAGCACAAATGAAACAAATAGTGAGCAGCCGAGTGACTAACTCACAGAACAACGTCGACTGGAACTCGCACATCACAAACATAGTTAATACAGCTACAGGTAATTATACCTTCTTTCTTTTTGGATTCACCTGTTGCTGTAGTACCAATCTCATGACTATTTTTGTAAGTGTATTAAGAAGCACCTCTGGTGTCATGGAGATATAGTGAATTTGTTTTCTGCCACCTCATCATCTGCCTAGCCTTTTCTAAACTATATTGGGGTGGTTAACTTGCTTTACGAGACACGGAGGAAACTCGCTATGTTAAAATGGTTACCCATCCACAGACCAACTGCAACCTTGGCAAGCGTTGCTTAACCTTGAAGATCAACCCATGCGGCTGTTATTCTTGAGTCGTAAATAAAATTAAAAATATAATGAAATTAATGATAATATTATGTATACTATTGGGCCTTGTTATGACGTAATAATATATTTTCTTTGTTACAGAGATAAAAATCGCAGGCAAAACTTCGGAATTCGTCAATAAAGTTTTGGACAAAGTCAGATCAGGACAAAACAATGGTGGGTTAAATGATATATAAACATAACACTTCAGATGTGAGTAAAAACGAAAGGCTGTTCAATGTACCTCCAAAGTTATTTAGAGAAGAGAGCTAATGTGTATCATGTAAAAGCTTAATTGTCTAAGACAATTTTATTTTTGTATGGTAACAAGAGTAGATTTAGTCACTAGAAGCTTTACAAGGCAACTAGGGGGAATATTAATGTAATCCTCGTTAAATATTATTATGCCATAAGTTAGGTGTCAGTGTCATGTATATTGTAAAAGTTTTTAATATTATATTTTTAGGCTAGTTTACGTTCGGTTAGTACTAGTAGTAAATACTGACAGCATCTTAATTACATTGAGTTTGTAATTTAAATGCTGTTAGTGCTTACTTGAATGTATTAATACACAAATAAATCACATGTGTACCATTAACGAAAAATAACAGTTACTGTATCATAAAATAATGATATCCTCAACTTTTAAAGTGAGTCTAGTCAGGCACTAGTATATATGTATAATGAATATATTTTTAAGAGACAAAAATAATAAAATCTAAATGCTGTTTAACATTCCTTATATTAATACTATGAACTTTCAATTTCATGTTCTTTAAAGTAAAACATATGTATCAACCATACACTTTCATAAAATATGGGAAAGTAGTGATTTATATGTGTATAACATAATTATTATAGTTTTATACGGTTCTTCTCCATATTTCTTAAAGCTCTAGAGTTATCAAAAAAATATTTTATCACTTTGGATATAAAATAATTTTAAACAGGTTGGCGAAAGCGACAGCTTAAGAAATCGTTATCATCGGTACAATAGGATATAAAAGTAGTGAGTAAATAATATGACGGCACAACAGACATTCGTAGATGTATCTAAATAAATAGATAGATAAGCATGGCTTAGCCATTATATATTTTTTACCTATTGACACATATAAAGTTTAAATAACGAAATCATATTGTATAATAATTGTATATTTACCAAAGTATGACAGTTGTTTTTACCAAAAATTATAACAAAGTTTACTATTGGCTTTCTCCATAGGGCCATTATAAAAGCAGGTATTTTTCTAAATAAAAAGGAAGTTATTCCAAAATGATAATATGTTTAAGAAAGATTTTAAAATTATTTATTCTTATAAAACAATATACATGGTAAACTAACTAAAAAACGACAGCTATTATCTAAAGTTTTTCGAGATTTGCAAATATGTAGAGAACAGCTGATTTTCATTACGCGTTTTCACTTTTTCAGTGTTAAGCCCTATTGTCAAAGTTGTTCATAATAATAATTAGTGCAACATTTTTTCTGTTATTTCAATAACAGTTTGTGTTTCTATGTGCCTGAACGCTTCTTGAACCTTTTTCTAACGAAGTCACGTTGTAGTGAACTTCATTTCATGAATGAAATGACGTGACACTGGCTGATGATGAGACTGATGACAGTGTCTAGGTCTGATATTTTAACAGTACTTAGACTTGACTAAAGTACAGAAACCGCTTTAGACGATACGAATCTTACGTGTTTAAAGTTATGTGCATTTTCTTGCAAGCAACTGCTATCAAGCGTTTTTGCTAATATGAGCATTAACTAAATATGAATAAGGTTCAGTTTCGTATAATACGTACTGCACTTAGTTTGCAAAGTTTAAGTTCACTTTGAAAACCTTAGCCTCAGCGTAAATGCAGCAGTTTTGTTCAATTGATAATGATCTAAATCACAACTAAATCTTTGTTGTCAATTTATTTACTCCAAATTTTTAACAACAGTTTTTATTCAAAATTGTTTCTGTTGTTTCAATAAAGTTGAGTTAATTTTCTAAAAACAATTGAATACCATATTCTATATCATATCCATGACTATCACATACAATTACTATGAAAAAGCTTTTTATCATGCTGTACTAAATATTTATTGATTAATATTACATAATATTGATGGTGAACGATCTGCAATATAAGAATAGTATAAGTACTTATGTCTATGATACAAAATAAAAATGTATTTATTATATAAACTACTTTTATTATGAATAAAGTAATATAAGATGTTCTTCATATCAATATACTTATTACAAGTTTTCGAATTTATTCGTTTATTTTCAAATTTATTAAATAGGGTAGAAATCGTCAAATACCAGAGTTGAGGTCGCCATGTATCAATTAAGTTTGTGCATATAGCAATGGCCCCGAAACATCATTAACTGTTCTTATAGAAAAGTGATGAAAGCTCAATGCGAGAAAGAGATGGAGCTATGCAGGACGAACAGCGTTATCCTTTTTTCGCAACGGAACAATTATGGTATCCCTCTGAGAGCGTGAGCCGTAAAATGTGTTAGCTTATACGGTTCTATCAGGGGAATAAAAGAAAGAGAAGAATTCGATTCGAAACTGATTCTGTTTCACAACAATTATTTTGGTAAATAGGTACGGCAGTGCATGAATGAGATTAAGAATATTGTAAGGTTTTCTTGTAAAGCTGCAGGCTGCAGCATCATTTCTTCACCATTTGGTGATTGCTTACTTTCCTGTCACCTCTTTGTTGATTCACTATGTACAATGTACATCATATCAGCCGAAGACATCCACTGATGGACATGGGCCTCCCCCAGATGGGGGCGATTATGGCAAACCCCCCCCGGTTTGCCATAATCGCCACGCTTGGCAAGCGGGTTGGCGATCGCAGTGTAGCTGTTGCAATGTACCTACAGAGAATGCTGCTGCCCATTCTCTGGTGAGTCCCTTAGTCGCCTCTTACGAAACCCACGGGAAGTGATGGGATGGTGCCATTCTTTTACATCCGACACCATGCAAAAAAAAACAACAATGTACATCATGAGAGAATTTAAAATTTATAATCCCAAATGCTTACAAGGTTCTTCTTTCTTTGTATTTTAACGATAACTTTTAAGTACCTAACAAAAGAATGTTTGTTGTTTGGATATCAACTAGAAATGATTGGAGAAACTTTTCCATTAGATCTTTTCACACAAATTGTGGTCATAAAATGTAGGCTAAAGGCTTGATACATCTACCTACTTCTAATAATTATAAAAAAAATACCTCAAAAAAGTGGTCGGATTAAGCTTTTCTTATCTTAAATTAATGTTAGTTATATCAATTTAAAATAAAGCATTCGTAAGTTCCAACCGTGATGCTTAAACTGTGTTGCAGTTTTTAGGAATAAGAACATAACTCTGAATTATATATTTTGTGATTGTATATTAAATTTTATATCGTCGTTATATTATGTTCTAAGACTAACTGTTAATATGTTTTTGTTAATTTGTGTTTATTCTTAAAGGTCATTGACTGAACGATGAGAAACTGTACTACTTCTTGTTCTGTACACAGTCGCATAATACCATTACTTATCATGACTACGAATTGTTCATCTGAAAAATCTTCCAAGTGTGGGCTAGTCAGTCAATTTCTTAGCTAACCCTATTGTGGTTTGTCGCATCTCCTGTCCTATATTAAATTATTGTGCCAACGATCTAATGCGCAAAAAAAACCTCTGTTGCATTATGAACCTTAAAAGAAAGTAGCGAGTGTCGCTTATAGTTATAACAATATTATTCGTGGTCATGATTGGGCCCTAAATTGTATAAAGTTCAAGGTGGAATTACTTCAATGTTTTGTTATTCAACATTGTTAGAGTACCTACATAAAAGTCGAATAGTTTATTTTTGCTACATAACAAACCAAACTCAAACTGGTCTGCGATCCAATAGGCTGTGGTTATTTGTATATTTCATAAGTTTTCTTATGTTACTTTTATTTACTATATTAAATATTTTTAAACGATTGTCAAATGTATGTTAATGTATTAATGTTGAATAAAATTTTACGATATTAAGTATTCATTTTAGAAATTAACGTCTTTATTTTTAACTATCACTTCACCCTTACATCTTCAATTTGAAACTAGCTTCTGCGTGGCTTCGTCCGCGTGTCAAGTGATTTCATCCCACCATAGGTACTACTACTGTTATGTTTCAACAAAATCAAGCCTTGCCAATGTTACATTTTATTTTTAAAAAACATGCCTTGCCTTCATTGAAAATTCAATACTTAGGGTAGATGACTAAAAATATCTAATTAGTCCGTCAGATTTCCAAAAAATATTAGGCTCGTATTTTTACGTACGACTACCCCCGCGACGTCAAAGGGACGCACAGGAACACCACGCGCCGCCACCTCGGGTCCGACTGGGGAATGGGGGGCGACGGATATCCCCAAGTCCGCCGCCCCTGGACCCAGTTAGGCTGGAAGACGGCAGCGCATGCCCTCGAATCCTCCGACGCCCAGTGCGCCTGCTGCGGGTTGGGAGAGCACTCGAAATCTCCCTCTCCCTTTCCGCAGCCTTCTTCTGCGCGATAACTGTTTCGCAGAAGGAGACCACCGCGTCCCAGGACTCCTCGACACCGACCATAGAACACACGTCGTGCGACCGTTGCTTTGAGTGTACTGTGTCAAAATCAGTCCATAAAATTAAGTGAAATAAGTGGTAATTTGCTGCTAATCTCGGCAAATTTTTATTGTGACATATACAGTGACTCTTGTGGAATCCAAATATACATGGTTTTCATCAATTAAATTCAGTTTAATACTAGTATTTGCCAAAATACTCAAAAACTTTAACTTTTCTGAGTGTTCAAGGTGACCTTGTTTGTGACTTCGAGAACAAAGGACCTCATTAGTCGAACTTATCGCAAGTCATTCATACAAAAAGACTAAGTACTGGTGCATAATTTCGACCCGCAAATTAAAGTCACCGTGGTCGAGTGGCCGGCGGGTGTGCTTTTTGTATCACTAGAGCTACTCGACGCAGCGTGCCGCTGGTTCGAATCTCACAAGAAGCAGTTCTTTTTCCATTTTAAAAAATATTATAATTTGAACAAAGATTGTTAAATTGAATATTAACGGAAACAATACTATGTTCCATTCACCCGACACGAAAAAATTCCATTCGGATACCGACTTAACGGCTGGTACCGTGGCTGATACCCCATTGAGCGGCGATCAAAATGTGTCAGTCCGTAATAAACGTAAACAACCGGATTCTGAATGGACACTGGCTATATATGAGCTGTCAACGGAGTTGAAGAATACAATAAACGAGTGGCGACGGGACTTGGAAACAAGTATTAGTAAAATATCAGAGAGTATGGTATCAATGAAAGTCGAACTTACTTCAATTAATCAAGTGACGTCAGAGATAAAAAATGACATTAATTCTCTTCGATCGGAGCAATCAGTCCTACGTCAGAGAGTTACAGAGTTAGATGTGAAGTATTCTAGTACAACCGAACGAATTAGCTCCCTCGAAAGCTCGGTCCAGTTTGCTGCTGGGGAGCAAGCTGATCTCAGTAAGAAAGTTACCAATATTAATAAAAATATTCAAGAGACCATTGATTTAAAGCCTATCGTTACAGAGCTTGTGGCAAGGATTGATAATTTGGAACAGAGTGCCCGCAATTGTAACATTGAGATATGCAACATCCCTGAAAGGCGTAACGAAAACCTCGTAACCATGATGCAAAAAATTGGGGCCATAATTAAGTGCAATGTACAACAAAATGACATTATTTCTATCCACCGTGTCCCACATGCACACCAGCAAAACAATAAGCCTAAAAACATCATAGTTAAGTTTGGTTCACGTATACTACGTGACAACGTCCTTAGTGCCCAACGGTTGTGCAAGGGACTTACCACGGACCAAATTGGCGTTTCAGGAACATCTCTAACGATTTATATGCATGAGCACCTGACACTAAAAAATAAACAATTATTTCGTGAGTGTCGAGACGCTGCCAAACAACACAATTATAGATTTGTTTGGGTTAAGCATGGAACAATCCTTGTCCGTGAAAGGGAGGGGACAGGGTCTTTTGCAATTCGGAACGCGTACGACATCACTAAAATCAAACCTGGCTACGCAGCACCGATTGACAACCAACGCGCTGTATCCATCGAAAAATAACTCTACAGTGAATAATCCGTCAATCTTCGGTTTGCTACATAATCTTTGCGCACAACTTTGGACTTTTTTAATAGTTGATTTATTACTGACTTTAGTTGAACACTGCATAATATGCGGCCTTGTGAGTTGTTTGTTAATGTTAATCCATTTCTCTAGGTACTACGTTATGTTTCTTGTATTTTGTTCGCATCTTTTTAACGTCCTATTGTACAATAATGCCCTGCTAGTTGCGGCTGCGTTAGTAACGGTAAATGCATTTATGACCATATTCCATAGAGTTCTACGCTATAATGACAGATAACCTAGTTATATATTATCAAAATTGCAGGGGATTCCGCACTAAATTAAATATCTTATATATGAATATTCTAGCCAATTGTTATGATTTAATAATCTTGACTGAGACCTGGCTGACGCCCGAGATATCAGATAACGAGTTTATTGATGAGCGTTATGTGGTACATCGGTACGATCGTGACCGTATTGCCACCAATAAAAAAGATGGAGGCGGTGTTCTCGTGGCAGTACTGAAGAGTCTGTATTCAGTTAGATTGACTCCGCAATCAGCAATTCATGCCAGCATTGAGCACATCTTGGTGCAATTGCCAAGCTCAGGTGGAGGTAGGTGCCGAATTATTGCTGCAGTATATATACCACCTAAAACACCAGAGTTTGCATATGTTGAATATTTTGAACTTCTGCAATCACTGCTTGGTGTCACACACAACGATAATTTCTATGTGGTAGGAGACTTTAACCTACCAGAAATCCACTGGATCACTTGCACAGATAGTACTTCATTATCTGCTCATGTTTGTAGAGGTAACTCCCCCCTTTCTGATTACATGAGTGCATTTTTGTCGTTTCTCAACGCTTACCAATTCAATACAATACGGAATACGGGTGGGAAAATATTGGATTTGGTTATTGGTAACAGTGAATGCAATGTTTCTAGAGCCACAGACTGTTTATTGCAGCTTGATAGCCACCATCCTCCACTTAGTGTCCTTATCTCTCTAAGTGTACCATACGATTCGATGGCCCGCAAGATAGTTAAAAAATATAATTATTACAAGGCAAATTATGATGACATAAATGCGGATTTAAAAGGGATTAATTGGGAGGAAGTCTTAGTAAACCAAACCATTGACGATACCTTGGACACGTTTTATGATATTGTTTTCAGTACTATAAAGAAACACGTTCCAATGAATAACTGTAGATCTTTGAAATTTCCGGTTTGGTTCACAAAATCGCTAATCCATATCTACAAAAATAAAGCTAAAGCTTGGGTAAAATGGAAGATGTTTCAAAACATCTCGGACTATGAACAGTTTTCCATTTACCGATCTAGATTCCAAGTTGAGTGCAAAAATTGTTATAGAAAGTACATTACCTCCGTAGAAGACGGCATCCGGACTAATGTTAAGCATTTTTGGACTTTCATTTCCTCCCGCAAATCCTCTACAAGTTTTCCTACTATCATGCACTATAGCAATCACTCAGCCAACAACCCTGAAGACATCTGTAACTTATTCTCAAGCTTTTTCAATTCGGTATATGAGCCGTCCACTTCAGGTCACAGTGTTTCACCGCAGTACGGAGATTACTCTGAAACCTGTTCTCTCCTTAGTAGCATTCAGTTTACTGCCGATGAAATATTAAGTGCACTAAAAGCATTAGATCCGTCAAAAGGCCCGGGACCAGATGGCCTACCAGTCGTGTTCATTAAAAAGACCGCCGTTAATCTGTGTGTGCCATTACAAATTATTTTCAATCTATCAATTTCACAAGGAGTCTTTCCTCAAGCTTGGAAACTCGCAAATGTGACTCCTGTTCATAAGTCGGGACCTAAACAGGATATCGAAAATTATCGTCCTATATCGATATTATCTGTATTTTCAAAGTTATTTGAGAGACTTGTCCATGATAAAGTTTATCCTCTACTGCATAATAACATTATCCCACAACAACATGGATTCGTCAAAAAAAGATCAACTACCACTAATCTGATAACTTTTGTTGACTATTTATTTAACAGTATGGATTCTCGCATTCAAGTTGATACTATATACACGGACTTCCAGAAGGCATTTGACAAAGTGGACCATCAACTGCTCTTGAGTAAAATTGCCTTTAATGGCATACGTGGCGACCTACTAAGATGGTTCTCTTCTTACGTTTTTAACAGATCTCAGAGAGTTGTAATAAACGGTTATAATTCTGCGACCGTAAATGTCACTTCCGGTGTTCCTCAGGGCTCTATACTGGGTCCTCTTTTGTTTGTTTTGTTTATTAATGACATAAGTACGTGTTTTCAAAATTCTAAAGTATTGCTGTACGCAGATGATTTAAAAATTCTTAGGCCGATTATTAATCTACGCGACTGTTTACTGCTGCAGGAAGACTTAAATAGATTCTCTGAATATTGTGTTAAAAATAAACTTAAATTGAGCATATCCAAATGCCATTGCATTAGTTTTACTAAAAATAAAAAAATAATAAAACATGCATATTCCTTAAACAATATAGATCTAACTAGAGAAACAATAGTTCGTGATCTTGGTGTTCTGCTGGATGACAAACTCCATCTAGATGCTCATGTTACTAAAATTGTGAACAATGCTTTTCGTATGTACGGGTTTGTAATGAGATCGGCTCAGGAATTTAATCGTCCTAGTACTTATCTATATCTATTTAAAACTCTGGTTAGGTCTCAATTAGAGTACGGAGTCCCGGTGTGGAATCCCTTCTATGATAAATATTCTAACATGATAGAAAAGGTACAACGCAAATTTTTAAAGGCCATGCATTACCGTTGTTTTCGTACGTATGCATCTTACAGCGACTTACTAAATAAATTCAAACTTCAAAATCTTAAATCTAGACGTATAATGTTGGATTCGATGTTTCTGTTTGATTTATGTAACAATAAATTTGATTGTATAGATATAAGCAATAGAATAAGTTATGTAGTACCTAGAACAACTATATGTCGGGGTGTGCGCGCGCGACCGCTGTTTGCTGTAACCTCCTGTCGGACAAACGCGGGCTCGCGAGCACCCCTACGACGTCTTACCGCTCAGTTCAATAAAATTTTCCAGGATATTGAGTTCTTTGCTGTTTCGGCTGGGAAATTTCGAAGTATTGCTCTTAAAACCATAGCAGAATTAAGTACATAACCATTTAAAACCATAATTTACTATTCTTTCTCTTCTTACATTTTTTTGTGTGTATAACTTTCAGTTTAGTTTTATTATTATTAGAGGTTAACAGTTATCCATAATCTATGTACTTTTACATCGCACGATGTTCATTTTAGTTTAACTTTTTTATATTATGTGGAAAATGTTGTTGGTTGTACATTTATAATACCATTCTAGTTTTAAGTTCTTAGCGATATTGTAATGTGTAACCGTTTATTTTCCCAAATAAAATAAAATAAAATAAAAAAAATAGAACGAACTACGGCCGGCAGTGAGAGTTCACTGCCTACCACAGAGACAAGAGCACGGCGCGGCTCCTCCCAAGCGGCACATTCTGCCAGCGTATGCCATGCCGTGTCCTCCCCGAGTCTCCCGACAGTCGACGCAGTGGTGACACCGAGCGTCCGGCTCCCTGCCTATGCGACACAGGAACCTCCCGAAGCAGCCATGCCCCGTGAGGACCTGTGTCGCACGAAACGACAGGGAGCCGTGCATTCTCCCGAGCCAGAGGTCGAGCACTGGCCGGATGGCCTCGATAGTGATGAGGCAGGCGTAGGGGCGTGAGAGCCCGTCTCACCATTCTGCCACCAGGACCTCGTGCAGCTGCGACCGACGCAGCTCGAAATGTCGCTGTATCAGTAGCTCGCCACGCGCCCGCGCGTTCTCACGCCACCGATGCAGTGACGCGAGGACTTGCCTCCAGGTCCCAGAGCGGCGAACCGACCAGTGCGCAAGCTGCCTCGTAGGAGACCGTACGATCACCCCTGATGACTCTGACGGCCATCACCCTCTGCGGCTTCCGCAGAACAGAAATGATGCTGGCCGTCAGGTCAGTCGCCTAGATCGAGGCCCCATACATGGCCATCGATTGCACGATCCCCACGTTCAACCTGCAGGCAGTGCTCGGGTAACGGTCATACACTAGGCTATCACTGCTTCTATAGGTTAAACACTCACTGACGTACCGTTCTGTTGGGGAACAGTCCATGAACCGATTGATCATTGGGTGAAAAGTTATTGATCAAAACATTCTGTTGGTTAAAACATTCACTGACGTACAGTTATGTTGGCGAAACGTTCGTGGGTGAAAACTCCTTTGGATGAAAAGTTAATGGTTTAAAGATCATGTTGACCAACGGTTCATGGATCAATCGACTTGGTCAACCGTTTCAGTATACTTTATCGCCAACATAATGATGATCAATCGGCCCATGGACTGTTCCCCAACAGATCGGTACGTCAGTGAGTTTAAACCTATTGTTACGCGCCAGAATTAATGCCGGGTACATAACGTTAAAAGTTACTACTAGCGCCATCTAGTATCGAGGAGCAGAACTAGTAGAGTCAAGATCCTTCCAGACATTTCGATGCTAGAACATTCTAGTTTTCGATTTCTGGTTAGTCGTGACCGGTATTTACTCGAACTTTCTAGATGTTTCTATACTAGAACGTTCTGGAATTATCTGCCGACCTATACAGCGTGTAAGGGACATCGACGCACAAACTGATACCATGAGTCCAGGACATGATTCTGGACCCCCCCGCGTTGGAATTTTTCGTCGGCTTTTTCCTCATTTTTCAGCTGTTTTTTTTACTTTAGACTGTTCATAATCGTTATTCTTACCTAACCCAACGTGACTTTAATTAAAAAAACAATTAACTCACTACTTTCACTAAAAAGAGCAATGTAAATAAAGCTAGTTAGGTATCTGCTCAGCTGTTTTGTAAAAAAGGTCAACATTCCTGCCTAGTTGTAACACACTATCCCGTGTGCATGTGTGTCTAGCGTCAAATATACCGCTAGATAATACGGCCCATATGAAAAAAATACGTATCTGCACAAAGCGGGGTAACCGATTTCCGACATTAACTAAACAACTTAAGGTCGGAAATAGGTTAGGTACTCAGTTTTGTATCACTAAGACCTTTTTTGTTTGCGCTACGAACTGCCGCGCGGCGTCCTTTTGAACACAATGCCGCCAAAAGTCGGCGAAGTCAAAGGAATGTTTGAAAAAAGATTTCTTTTACATTTAGCTGATTTTAATGGATTTTTATGTCAGTTTCTTGAAGACCTTGATAGCGAACAAGTGTGTTATTTTTGCAAAATTCGGGAATTCGAGACGTGACGTGAAACAAAATAAGTTTTCGTTTGATACCTACCTAGCAAAACTAATTCTGTGTTTGTGTCTGTTATTGTTTGTTTTTGTGAGTGTGATTTAAAAATGTAATCTGGATTTAACGATTACTACAGTGCCCAAGAATACGGTAATAATAATAATAATAACCACCCCCGGACTCGTCGCTCAGTCACCACCCCCGGACTCGTCGCTCAGTCACCACCCCCGGACTCGTCGCTCAGCTCCGCCTCGCCGCCGCGATCATCGGATCACCAGTGGTGTCATCGGCGGCTGCAGTCGCGTCGAGCTCGAGCGACGAGTATTTCTCTCCGCCGACGTCGCCAACACCTGTGCGTCGGCAGGGGAGAGGCCGGCCACCGAGAGGCTTGGGACCTAGGGGCCAACCGGCCCCGAGCCGGGTCCCCGCTACCGGTGGTTGTGTGCAGCGCATGAGATGGACTCAGTCCATGAACGAGAACGTCATGCGCGCGTATTACGGGTCTACAGAGGGGGGAACTAACCTCACTGCGTACCGTGTCAGGATGCTGTCTCTGTTTCAGGACCTGGAACCGGCTGTGAACGTCTCGGCCCAACGATTGTCGGATCAGGTGCGAGTCATCCAACGTAGTCACAAGTTGGACGATGCCGCACTTGATAGGCTGCGCTCAGAGGTACTAAACAACCTTATCATCTCGACCCCGACACAGGCCGTGGTACCGGCGCCAACTAGTGGCGGAATCATACCGCGGCCCAATAATAATAGTGATGAGGTAGATGATAGGGTTGTCACGGTAAGTAGCCAGTGCAACGATCGACTGAGGAGCGCGCTGGAGGATGCGCTTCGCGAGTATAGATCGACTCCTACCGATCTTAGGCCCCGATTACCACGGTTACCTATGCACAAAAAGAATAGGGCGCTGGTGTGTGCCTTAGACTCGCTGCTGCAGAACATCTTCGAAAGCAGCGAGAACCTCGTTGATACGCACTCAATCCTGTACTGCGGGGCTGTTGCGGCATGTCGTATAGCAAACGTCAAGTTTCCAAATTGTGACGAGGCTATACGACCAAAATCTGCTGTACCAGCCTGGCAGTGCAGGATCGAGCGGCGTATCGATGAGGCTAGGGCACTCATCGGCAAACTATACTGCTTCAGGGAGGGCAATACAAGACCACGTGTGATGCGCTTTGTGAGGCGGGCGTTTTCGGGGACTGGAATCAGCCCTCGAGAATACACGTCCCGTGTCACAGAGCGTATCGACTTCCTGAAGCAGAAAGTTTGTGCATGGGCAAACCGTATTCGGCGGTATAAGCGGCGGGTTGATCGATACTCGCAGAATCGCATGTTCCAGAGCGATGAAAGGTGGGTATACAGAGCTTGGGAGCGACCTGAACAAAGTGTGACGGACGTGTGCCGACCGGATGATATCGCCACGAGTACATTCTGGCGAAACATCTGGTCGGTGCCCGTCTGTCATGCCGAGGGTGACTGGATGCGCGATGTCGAGCGCGTGTGTGAAGCTATACCACAAATGGAAGCTATTTCCATCACACCATTAGATGTAGCCACAGCAGTCCGTCCATTACCGAACTGGAAATCTCCAGGCCCGGACGGACTGCACAACTTCTGGCTTAAGTGGTATAGCAGCTCACACGCGCTCCTGGGATCTCAATTCCAGTCATCCTTGGAGTCTGGGTCGCTACCACAGTTTCTAACAACTGGCGTTACCCACCTGCTCCATAAGACTGGTAGTCCCGCGGAACCCAAGAATTATAGACCGATTACTTGTTTGTCGACGGTCTATAAACTTCTTACATCCATTCTGAGAGTGAAAATTAATGATCACATTGACACTAATTCAATTATGTCCGCCTCTCAGAATGGATGTAGGAAGGGGTCCCGCGGCACTAAGGAGCTACTCCTCATAGACATGGCCATAAGCCAACAGGTTCGTCGATCCCGCAAGGATCTGTCGACATGTTGGATAGATTACAAGAAGGCCTATGACTCTGTGCCACATACATGGCTCATGAGAGTGCTGGAGTTGTACAAAATAGATGCAACTCTACGCACCTTTCTTGAGTCATGTATGAGGCATTGGAAAACGGTCCTTCGCTATCCAGGATGTCGACCGATTCAAGGGAACGATGAGCCTGTATGGATTAAACGGGGAATATTTCAGGGCGACAGTTTGAGTCCACTTTGGTTCTGCTTAGCTCTGAATCCTCTTAGCACACTGCTGGGGGATTCAGGTCTAGGCTATCGGTTGAGAAGAGGTGGTCAAACCATATCTCACCTTCTTTACATGGATGACTTGAAACTCTTTGCCCCCAACAATTTGCGACTGATGGAGCTACTGAAGGTAACTGAAACTTTCAGTAGCGCCATCAGGATGGAATTTGGTGTGGACAAATGTGCAGTCATGCATGTAAAGAAAGGGGAGATTATGGAATCTGAGGGAATTCAACTCTCGGATTCCATACAGGTTAGATCCCTCAGCTCGACCGAAACCTATAAGTATTTGGGTATGTCGGAAGCGTTGGGCATTAACGGTACTGACATGAAACAATCGCTGAAGGAGCGCTTCTTTGGCCGCCTAAAAAAGGTTTTGAACAGCCTTTTGTCGGGCGGAAATAAGGTGCGCGCCTTCAACGGTTGGGTCATGCCAGTATTAATGTACTCTTTCGGCATACTCAAATGGACTCAAACTGAACTCGACGCCCTGGATAGGAGGGTCCGTACACTGCTGACTGCAAACCGGATGCATCACCCACGATCGTCGGTGATGAGACTGTACATCCCGCGGAAGTGTGGAGGTCGAGGCTTTTTAAATGCTAAGACTCTCCACAACCGCGAGATGTGCAGTCTCAGAGAATATTTTCTCAAAGTCGATGTGGGTATGCACCGAGATGTGGTCGCAGTGGACAAGGGACTCACCCCGTTGTCCATGGCTAAAGAGAACTGGCGCAAACCTGTGATACTTACTACAGATGACCGCAAGGCGGTATGGAAAGGCAAGGAGCTTCACGGGCGCTTCTATCGGGCTCTCTATGGGTCCGATGTAGATTTCTCAGCGTCCGTGGCCTGGCTACGTTTCGGTGATCTCTTCGGAGAAACTGAAGGTTTTGTTTGTGCAATTATGGACGAAGTTATCTTGACGAACAACTACCGGAGGCATATTATGAAGGACGGGACGGTTGACGTGTGTCGGGCATGTCACCGTCCGGGTGAGTCCATCAGACATATTATCTCTGGTTGCTCTCGTCTGGCTAACGGCGAGTACTTGCACAGGCATAACCAAGTGGCTAGGATTATTCACCAGCAACTTGCTTTGAAATACAAACTTGTGGATTCTGAGGTACCGTATTACAAGTATGTGCCCGACCCAGTTCTCGAAAATGACCATGTCACGTTGTACTGGGATCGGTCTATCATCACTGATAGGACTATCATAGCTAACAAGCCCGATATAGTGGTGATAGACCGATTAGCGCGCCGCACAATGATAATCGATGTTACCATTCCACATGACGAGAACCTCGTGAAAGCTGAGAAAGAGAAACAAATCAAGTATCTTGACTTAGCACACGAGGTTGTCGACATGTGGAATGTGGACTCGGCTGTCATTGTTCCGATAGTCGTTACGGCCAATGGCTTGATAGCCAAAAGCTTCGACGACCACCTGTCGAAGCTGGCGTTACGCAGTTGGGTAAAGGGCCTGATACAGAAGGCAGTACTCCTCGATACGGCTCGTATTGTGAGGAGGTTCCTTTCTCTGGAGCCCTAACCACCGGTAGCTTGGACCTCGCTCCCGACACCGGCGGAGTACTATTTTTTATATTTTTAAATGATTTTTTTTTATTGTTTTTATAGAAATATTTAAAAATGTAAAATATATGTGTATGCCAATAAATAAAGAGAATAATAATAATAATCTGTGGCTCGCCTGTCAACGAACTGACACGAATTTTTTCTCGTCCAATTTTAACTATTTTTATTTCACAATTTATCCATATTTATCCCTAACAACAATAGAAAATGCAAATACCAAAGAAGAAAAAAAAAAACAAACAGATGTGTGACACAAACAGTGGTCGAACAATGAAATTTACCGACGAACGATAAAAATGTTGACAAGAGCCGCAGCTCGACGAGCACGCCCACCACCTCCGGCCTCGTCGTTCAGCTCCGCCTCGCCGCCGCCGGAACCCAGCCCCACCGTGAGTGCTGTGACACCGGCCGTGGCAGTCGCGTCGAGCTCGAGCGACGAGTACTTCTCGCCGCCCACGACGCCACCACCTGCACGTCGACGGAGAGTACGCCGGCCGCCGGACGGCTTAGGACCTCGAGGCCCACCGGCCTCTGATAGGGTCCCAGCTCCCGGCGGAAGTGTGCAGCGCATGCGATGGACACAATCCATCAACGAAAACGTCATGCGCGCATAATATGGGGCTACAGAGGGGGGAAACAACCTGACTGCGCACCGTGGTCGGATGCTCTCTCTGTTTCAGGTACTTGAACCAGCGGTCAACGTTTCGGCGCAACGACTGTCGGATCAGGTGCGCGTCATCCAGCGTAACCGTATGTTGGATGACAGTGTGCTTGATCGCCTCCGAACTGAAATGTGTGGCCATGTCATTACTCCTCCGTCGCAGACTGTGGCACCACCACAGTCAGCCCAAATACTCAGCAACGCTGACGAGGATAGTAATGACAGGGTTACAAACGTAAGTACCCAGTGCAATGACGAATTGAGGAGTGCTTTGGAGTGTGCTATTCGAGAATATCGCTACACGCCGCCTGAACTTAGACCACGCTTACCTCGTTTGCCCATGCATAACAAAAACAGGGCGCTGGTGGCAGCTCTGGATTCGCAGTTGTCAAATTATTTTGATGACTGCGAAGACCTCACTGATGCACACTCGATAATGTACTGCGCGGCTGTAGCGGCATGTCGTGTAGCTCATGTCAAAATAACCAAGGACAGAGTTACACGACCAAAACCAGCCGTACCGGCCTGGCAGTGCAGGATCGAGCGTCGTATCGGTGGGGCCAGAGCGTTAATCGGCAAACTGATCTGCTTCAGGGAGGGCAACACTCGCCCTAGAGTGATGCGTTCTGTGAGACGGGCGTTTTCGGGGACTGATATCAGTCCCCAAGACTATATGTCCTGTGTCACAGAGCGCATCGACTTCCTGAAGCAGAAGGTGTATGCATGGGCAAACCGTATTCGTAGGTATAGGCGGCGAGTGGAGCGATACTCCTGAATCGCACATTCCGAAGTGATGAAAGGTGGGTATACAGGGCTTGGGAGCGACCGGAACAAGGTGTGACTGACACGCGCCTGCCAGAAGATGACGCCATGTTCTCATTCTGGCGCAGCATCTGGTCGGTGCCTGTTAGTCACACCGAAGGAGATTGGATTCGAGAAGTCGAAGGAGCATGCGATTCATTACCCGAAATGGGGGCAATCACAATTAGCCCCCAAGATGTAGCCCGTGCAGTCCGTCCGTTGCCTAACTGGAAATCTCCAGGGCCGGACGGACTGCACAACTTTTGGGTTAAGTGGTTACTTGGGTCGCATGTTCGTTTGGCGTCTCTGTTCCAAACTGCCTTGGAGTCCGGCTCGCTGCCCGAATTCCTTACCACAGGAGTTACCCACCTGCTCCATAAATCTGGTAGCACCGCGGAACCCAAAAACTATAGACCGATAACGTGTTTACCGACGGTCTATAAGGTTCTTACATCCACTTTGAGAGCTAAAATTAATAATCACATTAGCAGCAATAACATCATGTCTGCCTCTCAAAATGGATGTAGGAATGGGTCCCGCCCGCGGTACTAAGGAGCTACTCCTCATTGATACGGCCATTAGCCAACAGGTTCGGCGTTCCCGAAAGGATCTGTCGACATGTTGGATAGACTATAAGAAGGCCTATGACTCGGTGCCTCATACATGGCTCATGAGGGTGCTAGAATTGTATAAAATTGATGCAACGCTACGCACCTTCCTGACGTCATGTATGGGGCAATGGAGGACAGTCCTTCGCTATCCAGGATGTCGAAATATCCAGAGGAACAGCGAACCGGTTAGGATCGAGCGGGGTATATTTCAGGGCGATAGTTTGAGTCCGCTTTGGTTTTGCCTAGCCTTGAATCCTCTCAGCACATTGCTGGAGAATTCAGGACTAGGCTATCGGTTGAAGAGAGGTTGTCAGGTTATATCTCACCTCCTTTACATGGATGATCTGAAACTCTTTGCCCCCAGTAATCTGCAACTGATGGAGCTACTGAAGGTAACTGAAACTTTCAGTAGTGCCATCAGGATGGAGTTTGGTGTGGACAAATGTGCGGTCATGCATGTAAAGCATGGAGAGATTATGGAATCCGTGGGATCGCAACTCTCGGATTCCATAAACCTGAGATCCCTTTCTCCAACCGAAACTTACAAGTATTTGGGTATGTCGGAAGCGTTAGGCATCAGTGTTACTGACATGAAGCATTCGTTGAAGGAGCGCTTCTTTGGCCGCCTGAAGAAGGTTTTCAACAGCCTTCTGTCGGGCGGAAACAAGGTGCGCGCTTTCAACGGATGGGTCATGCCGGTATTGATGTACTCTTTCGGCGTACTCAAATGGACTCAAACGGAACTTGACGCCCTGGATAGGCGGGTTCGTACACTGCTAACTGCACATCGAATGCATCACCCACGGTCGTCGGTAATGAGACTGTATATCCCGCGAAAATGTGGAGGTCGAGGCTTTTTAAGTGCTAAGACTATCCACAATCGCGAGATATGCAGTCTCAGGGAATATTTCCTAGCTGTCGACGTGGGTATGCATCGAGATGTAGTGGCGGTGGACAAGGGACTCACCCCGCTCTCCTTGGCAAATGAGAACTGGCGCAAACCTGCAGTGCTTGACACCAACGATCGCAGGGCGGTATGGCAGAGCAAGGAACTTCACGGACGCTTTTTCCGGGCCCTACACGGGCCCGACGTGGATCAATTAGCGTCCGTAGCCTGGCTACGGTTTGGTGACCTCTTTGGGGAAACCGAAGATTTTGTCTGTGCAATTATGGACGAAGTTATCATGACGAAAAACTACCGGAGATTTATTGTGAAGGACGGCACGGTTGACATATGTCGGGCATGTCACCGTCCGGGAGAATCAATTCGCCACATTATCTCTGGTTGTTCTCGTCTTGCTAATGGAGAATACTTGCATAGACACAACCTTGTAGCCAGGATTATCCATCAGCAACTTGCTCTGAAATACTCTCTTGTGGAATCGGAGGTTCCGTACTACAGGTATGTGCCCGACCCAGTTCTCGATAATGGCAGTATCACATTGTACTGGGATCGGTCCATCATCACTGACAGGACTATTATTGCAAATAAGCCTGATATAGTGGTGGTGGACCGAATCGAGAGGCCTGCAGTGATTGTAGATATCACCGTTCCGCATGACGAGAACCTCGTGAAAGCCGAGAAAGATAAACAAATCAAATATCTTGACTTGGCTCGCGAGGTTGTCGACATGTGGGATGTGAATTCGGCAATCATTGTACCGATAGTCGTGTCAGCCAACGGCTTAATAGCCACGAGCCTCGACCAACATCTTAGGAGGCTTTCGTTAGGCAGCTGGATCAAGGGCTTGATTCAGAGAGCAGTACTTCTGGACACGGCTCGCATCGTTAGGAGGTTCCTCTCTCTGGAGCCCTGACCGCCGGTAGCTTGGACCCTGTTCCCGATACCGGTGGGCTACTATTTTTTACATTTTTAAATAATTTGATATCTTTGTATTTTAATATTTAAAAATGTATTTTATATGTATGTACCTGAAATAAAGAAAATAATAATAATAATTTCTTTATTTGTATAGAATGCAGGTATTACAATAATGGTGTTATTTTCAGATATATTCCCAATACATTCTGCCTGTTGGCATACAAAAATATAGTGGTTAACTTACACATAATTTAGAAACTAGGTATTCGAAATGAGATCATGGATCAGCTCAGTCTAAAATTATTTATATAATAATTTACATAACAAATGAGATAAAGTGAAGCAAATATTACAATTCATCATTTATAAAATCAGTAACAGAGTAATAACATTTCTCTGTCAGCAGCGACGACAGGAGTTTCTTGAATTTTATTAAGGGCTGATCCTTAATACAATTTGGCAATTTGTTAAATATAATAGGTGCCATGCCAATAATGTTTTTTTTAAGCAAAGCAGTGTTATATCTACCAGTACACAATAGACTCTGATATTTTGATCTCATGGCAGTAGTTCGCATCCTCGTATCATTCAATGCAGGAAATAGATGCTTGTTAGTTTTAACGAATGTAGCTACTCCGAGAATGTATATGCTAGGAAAAGTTAGTATTTTGTGTTTCTTGAAAGAAGGAATGCAACTGTCTGTAACTTTGAGATCAAAAATGGATCTTATGCACCGTTTTTGGGCTTTAAATATAGACTCCCTTTCGGAACAATTACCCCAGAATACTACACCAAACCTTAGAACCGAAACCACCAAACCGTGATATGCAACTAATAATGAATTGATGTTAACTTTCTTGGACAAATTGTAGAGAGCATACGCAGACGTGCTTAATCTTTTGCAAATTTCTTCAGCCTGCGGTTTCCACGTTAAATGGCTATCTATCAATATGCCCAAGAATTTAGTCACGTTAACGCTATCAATAGTTTGTCCTCTATAATTAATTTTTAGGTTTAAAGGAAGAATTTTTTGATAGAAATGCATTATATTTGTTTTATTGAGGTTTATGATAAGATTATTGTCGTTGAGCCAATTTATTATTAATTTTATAGATTTGTTTATTTCATCTTCATAAAGCTCTTTGTTGAGACAGTCTATTAGGATCGTACTGTCATCGGCAAATAACACACATGGGTGTGGGATGTGTCGGGGTAGATCATTTATGTACAGCAGGAATAATAATGGCCCAAGAACGCTGCCCTGCGGAACGCCATATTTAATTTCCCTAGGACCAGATAAATATTTAACCTCGCGTTTTGATTTGACGCATATTTAAGAGATTTCTGTATACTGAAGACGTCCACTAAGATATGATTTTATGAGACGTAGAGCATTCCCTCGTATACCGTAAGCATCAAGTTTGACCAAGAGCGTTTCATGGTTCACGTAATCAAAAGCTTTGGTCATATCGGTAAAAATGGCGCAGATTGGTATTTTTTTATCCACATTAAGCATTATTTTATATATTAGATCATATATGGCCATATTTATATTTTTATTTTTACGAAAACCTTTTTGTTCCTCACATAGTAGATTATATTTTGACAGAAATGAATAAAATGACTCATAAATTATTTTTTCAACTATTTTGGAAAATACGGGGATTAAAGCTATTGGTCTATAGTTAGCCATGTCTTCTTTATTGTTCTTCTTATGGAGTGGTTTAACTATTGTGGTTTTAAGACTTTCAGGGAATGTTCCAGCGTATATGCTTGCGTTAATAATGTGGCTTAGAGGGTTAGCTATGATAGAACAGACAAATTTTATAACGTTAGTTGAAATACCGTCATATCCATAACTCTTCTTGTTCTTTAAAGATTTGATCACCCTTATAATGTCTTGAGGGACAACAGGGGCCATAAATATGGAATGAGGGTTACAGGTTATTTTTTGAGCATTTTTGGTAGTATTCAGGAGCGGATCTGAGATCTGGTCAATAAAGAAATCGTTAAATGATTGAGCTATTTCATTAGGGTCAGTTAATATTAAATCTTGTTTTTTTATTCTTGTTATGGGTTCACTAATAGATTTTGTACTATTTATTATTTGCCAGGATGTTTTGGTTTTATTTTTGGAATTATTAATTAGAAAGTTGTTCTGTGCTTTCTGGGTGTTTTATATTTTTTTTAAATTTTTTTGAGTACACTTTAAATATCGTTTTATTTTCACTAGTAGGATTAAGTAGTTAATAATAATGTGTATTATTCGGTAATATACTAATGTGTTATGTATGGCGAAACACAAGCAAGCAGGCGGCGGGCGGCCAGTTTGAATCCTACCTGTTTAGGGGTGAGTTAGCTAGTTCATTAGTTTATACCTACATCATTACCGGATCTCAAAGTACATACTTAAAACCTTTTTTTATCAATCCTTATCGGAATCGTGATTTAAATGTTTAAAGAGAAGGCTCCTCCATTTCTCTTAACTTCTGCATAAACAAGTACTACCATCAGTAGGTTAGGTATTTCTGAGTGATTAAAATGAGTTTATGTGATATTATTGCAATCGGCGATATTCGTACCTACATTCAAAGTGGGTTTAGTAGTTCATTAGATTATAACTACGTTACCGGATCTCAATGTACTTCTAAGCTTATCGAAATCCTTATCGGAATTGTGATTATAGGAGACTGAGCTTATGGCTCCTTTTTTTTCTCTTAACTTCTCCTTAAACATGTTCCTACCATCAGTCGGTAGGTATTTCTGAGTGATTAAAATGATTTTATGTGATATTATTGTTGTTGGCAATACGCGAAATGCGTAGGTACCTACATTATGCGCAGCGCGCCGCCGACACAGACCTGTGTATGTGTGTTTGCAAGACGTGTAGATGTAGACAGTGACGTAGGTACTACGTTAACCACGTACAACGCTCTCGCGATCAAAAATCAACGCTCTCGAAATTCTGCCTGGCAGAAATTCTGTTGGGATGCCAGACGAGCGCATTTTATTCAGTTACTATCGAACGTTTATAGCGGATGTTTGTGAGGTGCAATGGAACCGTTGATGTGTATTTACGAAGCATATTTAGAAGACGAAGAAGTACAAAATATAGGCATTATAGATAATGCCAGAAAAAGATGCTGGGTAGATCCGCTTAGTAGTGAAAGACTGATGCATGGACAGTTCCACACTTTATATGAACGTTTATGTGCAAATCCAGATATATTTGAAAAGTACTATCATGTGCCATTACATGTTTTTCAAGAATTACTACAACTCTTAAAACCTTTTATTACTAAATCAAACACAAACATGAGACAAGCCATCAGTCCGGAGGAAAGACTAATAATTACACTCAAGTAAGTTTTTAAAGTGTTTAATAATATTGTGTCCAGCATTTTGTGAGTAAAAAAATACGGGTCGACTCTCACGCAAAATGTACCTGACTGACGCTTTACTCGGCCCACGTCGGCCCCCTCGCCCCCCGCAAACTCAATTCGGTCCGAATAATGCGTGTGAGTCGGCAGACAACTCATTTTGCGTCGCCGTGTGAATGAAACAGGACTTTTCTATGCGCGTAATTTCTGCTGCATTCGGTTTCATACAAAAGTCCTGTAGAATACTACATTATCCCTGATGGACATAGGCTAGAATATTTTCAAAAAAGTTAAGGATCCGTATGAAAACTTCGATAATGTAACCCAAGGTGTGAAAAAAATACCAAAAACAATCCTTTTAACGCGTACCTACGCTGCGAAAACTATTGACAATAGAGCAAACTACCTAACCTACCATAACTACAAACTGATGTACCTACTACAGGTTTATATAAAGTCATCAATATCTACAAAACAGTTCGCGATACCATAATGTCTAACTATTATGGATATTACACCATGACCGCTTTTTGTTCAAATTATTGTTACGAGCTTAGGGTTCGTGACAGTAAAAACAGCCGATTAAATTACCAAAATGACACTTTAATTAATCAACACTAATTACGACTTTTAACTCACTATTATAAATCACAATTGCACTACTAATCACTTTAATTCGCAGTCGAAGTTCGCTCTCGAAGTTGTCGCTTGTATCGCAAATTCAATACTGACCCGGTCGCAGGCTATGCGGGCCTTATACAGGTCGGCAGATAATTCCAGAAGCTTCTAGTATAGAAACATCTAGAAAGTTCGAGTACATACCAGTCCCGACCAGATATCGAAAACTCTAGAATGTTCTAGCATCGAAATGTCTAGAAGGATCTTACCTCTACTAGTTCTGCTACTCAATACTAGATGGCGCTAGTAGTAACTTTTAACTTTATGTACCCGGCATATTTAGTTCTGGCGCGTAACATTATTCAAGCAAATCCCGGGTGAAATGAAAAAATGGTGATTTTGGGATCACTATATAATCCTTATCCATTTAAATGGTTTGATAAGTATTATGGTTGATTATGTCCGTGTAAATTAGGTACACTTTAAATTATTCAAATCGGACCTTTCTTTTAAAAGTTACGACGGTTCTAGGCATGCTTTTGATACATTTTCTCAATAAATGTACCGAAGTAAAAAAAATATTCACTACGGTACATTTATTGAGAAACTGTATCTATCTAAAATTATGTTTATAGTTCAGAATCGTACCATGCACATCTATCAACAATTCATGGGGAAACATTTTAAGAATGCAAAGCATTCTTTTGTGTAAAACAGTAATGATTTGACTACCCATCTGTAAACGCGTCCATAATACGTCAAAAATGTATGGGATTGACAGATATATGCTATCGAAATGTCACGTGATCAAATTCCTACATTTTGGCATTTCGATTTCGACAGCCGCATTCGATTGAATGGCACATTGTCTAGGCCCTAGACAATGTGTTTATTCTGCTTATTCTGTAGGGCCTCCTGAGACCTGCTTCCACAGAATAAGCAGAAATGGCTAGGTAATTAATGAAGATCGTTGTGCTTAATTTTCCAAAACTAACCTTTAAAAGGGAGTAGAGGGGGCGTTGAAGTTTTGGAGTAGGTAGTTAAATCCGCGCGGACGAAGTCGTGGGCGTAGTGCTAGTATTATTATATAGGTAGTTATAGATGGACAAATAAAAAAGATTTCTAAGCTGAAGGCTCAGACCAACAAAAAAAGGTAGACAGCACACCGCGAACATCAAAAGTGAAGCCACAAAACCATGCTCCTTCAAGTAAATACACAGGCTCACGCACACACACTAAAACCATGCTCATCGCTCTTAGTACGTCACGAGCTCAGACCAACAAAAAAAGGTAGACGGCGCACTGCGAATATCAAAGATGAAGCCATCTTTTTATCTATGTGTGTCTCGAAGGGTTGCCATTTTTTATTTTTTTTCCCTATAACTTTGGAAATAATATTTTATGGGTAAGCTAATATTGTGCAAGTCAGCACAAGTAAGATATTGTTGAGTGTGGTATTGTAACTTAGTTTTTTAGAAAGATCTATACCTAAAAAACAATTTTTTACATCACACATACCTACATTCAATTATGTAAACTAGTTAAGTTTTAAAAGGTTGTCGAAGCGTAACAAGCGTAAGTCATTATGTAAATTGTTTTAAAATAAAATAGGTAATTACATTTTTAATCAACTTTAATAAATTGAAAAAGACCACCATCACAAAATCACTGACTAAAGAAAAAGTAGGTAATATCAAGATAAAACATAACAAACGTAACAATAACGTGTAAATGTTATGTTTACCATGCATAGGTACTCTCACCTAAGTACATATTTTACCGCATACTCCGTTGAATAGCGCCGTACGTTTCCTTCACAGTTTTTTTTTTAATTTTCTTATAGGAGTATAAATTAGTACGAGAATAAAATATTAAGCTGAATGATTGAACCTACTTGGAAGCGCTTTTGCACAATACGTTTGTCTCAATTTAATACTAAAGAGAAAATGAGACGAAAGATGTAGTTCCATTTGCAAATTCGCGCTATTTTCATACTACAAACGTCAAAGATTGTTGCGACTTTCTGACTATCTAAAAACTAAAAGTTTTTTTTATTACCTATTGTACTATTTTCTCGCAAATGTGTTGAAAAACTTCAAATCTAAAATATTTTACATATTAAAAAAAAGAAAATAGGAATATAACTCGAAGAAAGAAATCATATATATTTGTTTAATCGAATGGGGAAATATTAAATCGTATTATGGCAACCCTCACACTTAATGTCACTGCTTTCGTTTGTTGACGTTTTTGTTCCAAGTAACCTAAAATTCATAGTTAATTTATAATAAAAACGATGTTATTTCAAGTACTTACAAGTGAAAAGTGATTCCGTGAGACTTTTTATGTGATTTGCTATTGTTTTTACAAATTTTTACTACACAGGAAGGCATAATTATATTTTTCTATTAATGTTTTCTAGACGACGGCTCGTGAAGTACTAAGAGCGATGAGCATGGTTTTAGTGTAGGTGTGTGGGTGAGCTTGTGTATTTACTTGAAGGAGCACGGTTTTGTGGCTTCACTTTTGATGTTCGCGGTGCGCTGTCTACCTTTTTTTGTTGGTCTGAGGTCACGAGCTGTCGTCTAGAAAACATTAATAGAAAAAATATAATTATGCCTTCCTGTGTTGTAGAAATTTGTAAAATCAATAGCAAATCACATAAAAAGTCTCACGGAATCACTTTTCAATTGTAAGTACTTGAAATAACATCGTTTTAACTATGAATTTTAGGTTACTTGGAACAAAAAACCTCAGCAAACGAAAGCAGTGACATTAAGCTGGGTACTGACCGGCGTTACGGGGCGTAATGTAACGTGTTACACAGCGAGCATTCATGCAGTCAGTACGTCGTGTTACGGGAAAACCAGCAAGCAATGAGCCGCTCGTTGCTCGCTTTGAGTGCTCCACCCGGCTGTCGGTTTTTTGGCGAATCCTTTGACTGTTACGCGGTTCAGTCAGTACGCCGTTGCGAGTCGTCACGAGCGCACGTGGACATCGCAAGTGATCACCCGTTATTCCTCTCGTAATTATATCAAGTTTCAAGAAGCATGGAGTGGAATAAAGAAAAAACTTTGTATTTTATTGAAAAATACAAAGAAGAAACACTGTTGTGGAACCCAGCTCACCCAGAGCATTATAACAAATTAAGGCGAGCCTGACTTGAGCGCGTAGGCATCTAACGCTTACCCCAGGCCCCGCAAGGAGTAGCAATACGTAATAAGTTACGATGCGCGGGAGACGCGCGCACCAAGCGCACCGCTCGCTCATGAGTTCACGGACTCGGGTAGGTACTAAGTTCCGTCACAGGATAAAGTAATGCAGTAGATCAACTTGAATTGATTAGTATAAGTTTATTTTGTTTTATTTTTCTATTAAGTATTTTTTAAGGTTATAGATGGATTAAGTACGTATTGTACAAACTTGAATCCAATTACTAATCATTAAAAATCAGTAATAATACTTATTTATTTTAGAGTATATGGTGGATTTAAAATCTGACTGACACGAAAATTATGAATACGAGTACGATACAAAAATACGCGTCGCGCGCTATTTGGCTTTGGTGCGATACCTTCGTAAAAATCAAGTAGTAGGTAGGCACACTTACTTTAGTAAAATTATGTTATAATTCTTGAATATTATAATTCAAGAAAGCTTAGAAGTATAAATGGTTTGAAATTTGCCTAGATGCTATTTAAAAAAAAACAAAAACGTTTTTATATTTTTTAATCAAATAGTTAACATAATAAAAGTTACCAATGCAACTGGCTAAAATTCGTTGAACTGTAGCTGTCTCGGTTTGCATGGACCTAGCTGAGTAGATTGACACGGAATATGGTCCTTGGATTTGCTTGGACCTGGCTGCACAGGCTTATCATTAACATTTTCTTTGTTTTCTTCAATATTATGTCTCGTATTGGCATACCGCGATTTTGGCACGGATCCACAATCTCTGGCAATATACATTTCAAATAAAAATCTATAATTTTTTTCTCCATATGCACCCGCCAAAATTCGTCATCTCTTGAAATATTTTCTACTACTAGTTTTCACCGAACCATATTCCAAAAATGCATTGGTTCCTTTCTGTTACATGAAGTTGACCCTGCACTTGGTAATACCAATTACTTTTTTTGTTTATAACCCTGGTATGTTTTATTCTATCGAATTTAAATATATGTATTTTACTTTCTTCAATAGCAGCATTTCCCTTTTCTAAATGCCGTTATTGGACATTTAATTTCAACAATGGTGTCGTTCCCAACTATACCGTCAGGGGTAACCCCAATAAATGAGTATTATTTTGGAGACAAGTCACGCCCTTCCGCATGCTCTATTGCCCTGTAACGCAAATTTTGATTTTGATTTGTTGGTAATTGACAAGTAAAATTTTAAAAACTTACAAAATATCCCTGTTCAATAAAGATAACGGAGCTACAGTGCCAAAGACAGATACACAGGCACACAGACGCACGTACACAGAAACATAGATAGCAAACCGTTATAAATAAATAGGATAGAATTGTAATATGGTGTGTGTTTAATTTCTTTATGTATTTTATGGTGTTACAATAATGATAATGAGATACTACTTTATTCAAATCTATACTAAATAATATTATAAAGTGGAAGTGCGCTAAGTGCGCTGTGGTAATAGCTAATTATACGTAAGTACCATGTACAACAAAGATATTGTTTTTCATTCGATCTAAAAAAAAGTCCGCGACGTTACACCTATATCTATCTCTTATAAATATGCCACACTAAGGCATTTTATGTCAAATAATTTATTTAAAAATTAAAGGTGGTTTTTCAGCATTAATATTAGGCAGGCATATTAATCCTTACTAGCGAAAGTTACTTCATCATCAAGATAATTTTATGAAGATAAACTTTGTCTTTTACAGCATGTTATTTGAACTCACCGTTTAGGAGATAATGTAAAATTAAAATAATTCAACAATATTATTAAATCGAACGGGCGGTGCGCGAGACGCGGCCACCAAACGAGAACGCGTTGAGCCTGCGTGACTGCGTGCGACGCGGTGCAAGAAATTCTTTTTTGTATTATGATTATGAATTTATGATAGTTACATTCATGGGGAAGGCTGCACGGCTATACGGGAACGGGAATTCCTACGGGAATGTAGAGTTCCGTTACCTGTCTCCGAAGTTCTTCATCAGATCTTCACCAAATTGAAATGGGATCAGTCCGGGAAGATACACTTCCAAAAAAAAATAGAATCATCAAAATCGATTGACAATTGGCGAAAATATCGCTGAGCAAACATACAACAAAAAAAAAACAGTCGATTTGAGAACCTCTTCTTTTTTGGAAGTCGGTTAATAATATACAATACAATAGTCAATTAAAAACAGTTTAGTGTATGTAATTTATAATTTCTATACATTTTTCCTCTTGCCAATAAACACCGATAAAGTAACGCATTGGATTGGAAAAACTATCCAAACTGACCACATAGTTTTTTGTATGTCTTGTCATAACTTGATACATTGTTAGTAATTAGTAAGAGGATGGACTCTAGTGTACAGCGCATAAATGAGCTGGTCCGGTAGCCTAAACGTTACCAAAAGTATGTTATTATAATATTTTCATAGGAAATGGTCATACTGTAACACTTTTACACTATGGCACGCGACTCACGAGTGCGCTGCGCGTATTGTTTGGCATAGACGAGACCAACACAAACGTTGCGGACACCATAAATATTATTATTTGTTGTGTTGTGGTGGCTGTGAGTAGGTACCCACCTAGCGTATAACTACACTTATATTTCTTCTCTACATGAACACCACAACATTATTGCACCGATATTCAACTCTCATGTAGGAAATACGAGCTATTATTTTTGCATTTGTTTAGGAGTAAGATAAGTGAAAACGGACATTTCTAATAAATAACAAATATTATAAGACTTATACAAACTCTCCGAAACCATCAAGACTAACGTAGCGGGGTGAACTACCTATTTGACATTTGAAAACAGTAAATCATTGTATCATGTGCGCGCGAGGTGGCTTTATGCACTCTGAAATAGGGTTCAAATTCAATTGTTTTACATACTCGATGCGGTTGGTAAATCTATTCCGCGCGAAAACTAAACCACTAAAGCGCACGTCTTTATGCGTACTGAAATAAGGTTTAAATTAAACTGTTTACACACATGTTTGCGGTGTGGAAATTTATCTGTTTCGTGTCGGTACTTACCTAGTTAGTAAAGTAAATTGTGTATATACCTTTTTGTTTATTCAGCCAAAGTTTATAAAAAAAAGTAGTCACCGCTGCAACGAAGAGCCGTGACAACTTTTTTTTCCCCCATTTTTTTTTACAAAATTATAGCTACATCTAATAAAAACTAACTATATTACAACTGTTTGAACACTAAATTGTATACAAGTATTATTATTTAACCACTCGACACGTGAAAATTCCAAAATAAAAAATAAATCTTACGTAAATAAACATAAACATTAAATTCGCGGCACACTGGTGTGCCGGCAGTGCTAGAGCGGTAATCAATTTAGGCTTAGCCAGTAACAGAACTTAGCGGGGGTGGCGGGATCGCAAAAATTTGGCACACGTCCGACCTCCAACACGTTCCGCTCGGGACTAAATGACACGGGGCGCGCTCATGAAACGACAAAATCACTTGATTTTGGAATTAGTGGGATACGTATTTTCATATTTCACATTATGACGGCCGATTTATATCACATTTTTTACGACCTTTATTGTGGTATAAGTTTTATTACTCAAAACCTTATATAACTCAAATGAAATGATAATTACATCTTGATTTTGACTTGTCTTTGCGATTTAATTGGATGCAGTAAAGTGCAAGTAATCGTGTATCGCACGGCCGAAATCGCAAGATCGAAGTGTGAAATATGTAATATATTTTTTTCAAAATTTAAATCCGTGTTGTTTACGAATAAAACACAATTTTACACAATGCAAAACAACGTTTTTCCGGAAAACCTGGCCTTAAAGAAAGAAGACGCTTGGGATAGATTGGCTTCGTTACTCGACAGCGAAAGAGAAGCCTGTAAAAAGAAAATGACAAGTTTACTGGCATCATTGAGGAGGGAAAAACAGAAAACTAAACAATCAACTGGTACTGGAAAAGGTACGTAATTATTTATTAAGTTTAACGCGGGTTATAGTAGGGGGGGGTGGAAATTAGTGAGGGAAGTAGGTGTTTCCAAGCTAGTGTGGGGAAAACAATATAAACTCGGTATTAATCTGTATAGTGCTTCTTTTTATTTAAAATAATTCAATATTAATTACAAATTAAATTTCAGGTGCAGATGAAGTTTACCACAGCACTTGGTTCGCTTACAAATCCGTGTTATTTCTACTGGATAGAAATACACCTCGTGACACAACAGATACTGTAAGTTCATTTTAAGCATAATTTTCTTGCCAACTTACAGACCAGGGCTTTAAATAACGGTAAAAATTTATAACGTTACCTTGCATTGACAGGAGTTAACGTTATATTAAAATAACGGTAATAGGTTTACCGTTATATATGCACCATTTTAACGTTGTTCTTTATTAACGTTATTTGTAGTTTAACGTTAATTTTATCGTTATTTTTAAACGGTTATCTCTGTCAGGTGGTGCAGTGTCAGATTGTATCTTGATCAAAATATGATTCACGACAGTAAAAAATTTGTAAGTAGGTACATAATTATAACCACAATTACATTTTTTTTCTCTTAGCTAGATTTCGGAAATCTAGTTATTATACTCATCAAATCCAAGTTCATGATGATGAGTAAATGATTCTTATGGTTACATCTATGTAAATACATATATGTGTTGTTGCGCATCACATTTTTATTAAATTACAACCTGACACTGACCTTCAAATAGCAAAATATACAAGAAAGTTCGCGGGCTATAATAACACTAATTATTTTACCGTTAAAACGATAATTCTCGTATTTTACGTTAAATGTTACTTAACGTTATATTACTGGTAATGTTATCAAATACCGGTAAATTTTGTAACGTTACTATGGTATCACAATTGAAATTAACGTTACGTAACGGTTATTATTTTGTTATTTGGTAACGTTAACAAGCCCTGTTACAGACCCTTGCTGAATACAGTATTCAGCAACTTCATTACGAATATTGTGAGCAGATGTTGTAGCCCTTCGCGGTCTTATTTGCAAGGGTAACATACTAGTCATATCATTGTTACCTTCTCTCCAGTTTCCTAATCTGACCTGGCCGTTCAATTCTTCGTCAAAACTACCTGCAGGGGTATATACATGAGCATTATTACCTTTTCTTAAAAAATTGTGGAGAGATGTTATTGCTGTTACGACAGATGTCGCGGTTTTCGGTTCTAACAACATTGGTTTCCGCAAAACTCTAAACACTGCTGACAATATGCCGAACACATTTTCCACTACTCTACGAGCTCTGCAAAGTCGGTAGTTATATATTCTTTCTTTACAACCACGTTCATGATATCCTGCATATACTTTCATCATATTTTGGGAAAGAGCAAAAGCTTCATCGCCAACGAAGTAAAATGGAATTTCTTCTGTTCTTGCTGGCAACGCAGTGGACTGAGGGAGGTTTCGTGCATTATTTTTTAGTTTTTCGTTTAAAACACAGTTGTTGAAAACTCCTCCATCAGATATTCTTCCTTGACACCCAATATTTACATACAAAAAGTTATATTTCGCGTCAACAACTGCCAGTAATACGATGCTGAAGAAACCCTTGTAATTATAAAATTCACTGCCACTGTTGATCGGTGATTGCAGTAAAATATGTTTACCGTCGATTGCACCTAAACAATGTGGAAAATTCCACAAAGTATCATAGTCATTTGCTACAACCAGCCATTGCTCCGGTGTTTCTGGCGTCTGAAATAATAATTAATATTTATTTTCAGCTACGTGGACATGAAGGTGCTTCAGAACAACTGCCTGATGATTGCCCTCCGTCTGCCAAAAAAAGCGACAATGATTGCCCTCCTCCTCCAAAAAGGAAGAAATCAGTAGCCCCAAGCCCAGAAGAGATAATGGTATCTATATATACTTTAAATATATTAAAAAAGAGAACCGAGCAAACGGAGGCAACTTCGCACAGACCTGACGAATGTGAAGCCTATGGTATGTTTTTGGCAAATAAATTACGATCTTATTCAAAGACAACAAAAATACATGTGCAGCATTATATATCAAACTAGCACTTCGCCCGCGACTTCGTCCGCGTGGGGATAGTAGGTACTCCACAAACTGCGACGCTCCTATACATATCCCCTTATAAAGGTTAGTTTTGGAAAATTGAGCACAACGATTCTCATTATTGGTTCAGCGCAACTGTTCACCCCCCCGTTCAGCCCGTCAGGGGTTGATTATGCAAAAATTGTTAGGAACATGATCTGTTTCAATTATCCCACTTTTAGTTTGTTCATAGAATTCCGACGCAAATTGAAGCAAGCTATAATTTCCTCCCCTAAAAACTAATTCACCCCCGCTTCACCCCTTATTATGTATGTACCTAGTTGATTTTAGAAAAATCCAAACATTTGTTATTCTTATTGTTTTATCGAAAACATTTAAATGCCGTAGTGTTTCAACTTCATCGGACCAAGCATTGATACGATTCTCCCCAGTTCGCTCAAGCCGCGACATTTTTCTTACTTCGAGCATGTTTATTACCGTCGTAACTTTTCAACGAAAGGTCCGATTTTAATGATTTAAAGTGTAATTTACACGGACATAATCAACCTTAATTATCAAACCATTTAAATGGATAAGGATTAATATCATGGTACTATAATCACCATTTTTTATTTCACCATGGGATTTGCTTGACTGATATTAACAAAAAGCGGTCATGGTGACTTATCCATAATAGTTAGACATATGGTATCGCGGACTTTTTTGTAGATACTGATGACTTCTATAAAACTGTAGTACATTACTTTGCTCTATTGTCAATAGATTCCGCAGCGTACGCTATATAAGGATTTTTTCTCACATCTTGGGTCACATTATCGAAGTTTTCATAAGGATCCCTAACGTTTTTCAAAAAATTCTATAGCCTATGACCATCGCCGATAATGTTGGATTCTACTGGTGAAAGAATTTTTCAAATCGGTCCAGTAGTTTCGGAGCCTATTCATTTCAAACAAACAAACAAACAAACAAACAAACAAACAAACAAACAAACAAATCTTTCCTCTTTATAATATTAGTGTAGATATATTGTTCAGTGCTGATCGCGGAGAGTATGACTATGTTGGAAATGGAATGAACAGCTACAGTTATTCAGGCTACTCTACACGACCAACAACTTCCAGTCTCATCGATGCCACAGACCGAAACTCCTGCATCAAATACGTCCCATCAAAATGACTATGAGCCACAGCAAAGCCCTGAAACTCCTGCATCAAATACGTCCCATCAAAATGACTATGGGTCACCAGCTATGAGTGAACAATTTATGTCAGAATTTGGTGATTTAATTTAATTTGATATGTAATGACTACATTTTCTGAATTAATACATACATAATACATACCTTTACATATTCTTTTAATGCTCCAATAAGGGCTTCGCTGACCTCTTTCACTATAAATCCTATTCGTTGTTTTGATATCTTGAAAAGATATTGCATACTAGTATAGGAATCTCCTGTAGCATAAAAACGAAGCGTTAGTGCTAACCGTTCCGTGACACTGATAGCTTTTCTATAATTTGTATCGTTTTTATGTACTTTTGGTCCAATTAAATTCAATAGTTCTTCAAAATCAATCGGAGACATGCGTACAAAGTTTTTATACTGTCCAGTAATCATTTGGTTTTTTAATATTGCTATCAATGACAAACCACCACATACGCCTCTATTTTTAAATAAGTTTGATGTCCAGTAACGTTTTTTCTTTTTCTTCACTTGGATGAAACAATAACTAAGTAGAATCAAAGTTCCCAATACGTCCTCGCTGTCGGCCATCTCGGAGTGAACTGGCGGCGACGGAGCACAGAGTTTTGACGAGCATGTTACGTCGATTTTAAGGACACTGCGTAACATGCTCGATGAGTAACACGCTCGATGCGAATGTTATAGCCGTAACAGACGTTCGAATTTGGTACGGCGGACTAACTCCGCCCACAAGATTTGGTACGCTCCCGGACCATATCCGCCCGTGTGTTGAGTGGTCCGCGAACATTATTATTATTAATTGAGTCCGCCGCGGTCCGCTTGTTTGCACAGCGGATTTGGTCCGCTCCGTACCAAATCTGGACGTGTGTACGCTTGGGCCGTACCAAACTACCACAGACTACCATAAAAATTTAAAAAATGTATTTCTCTTAATAAAATTTAGCCAATCCTCTGCTTTTTTTCCGCTTTTTACGGTGTGGTTGGTACATGATGGTTGTAATGTTGCTGCTATTGTTGCTTCTACCGCCATAATTTTTGTGTACTTGAAGGCGCACAATTCAGTATAGTATTATATACTCTGTGGCGTGGTGGGCGGAGTTAGTCCGCCGCGTGGTCCGCCGGACCAGATCCCGTCGTGTGTTGCGAGATCGAATTTTGTGGGCGGAGTCAGTCCGCCGTACCAAATCCGAGCGTCTGTTACGGCTATTATAGCCGTAACAGACGTTCGAATTTGGTACGGCGGACTAACTCCGCCCACAAGATTTGGTACGCTCCCGGACCATATCCGCCCGTGTGTTGAGTGGTCCGCGAACATTATTATTATTAATTGAGTCCGCCGCGGTCCGCTTGTTTGCACAGCGGATTTGGTCCGCTCCGTACCAAATCTGGACGTGTGTACGCTTGGGCCGTACCAAACTACCACAGACTACCATAAAAATTTAAAAAATGTATTTCTCTTAATAAAATTCAGACAATCCTCTGCTTTTTTTCCGCTTTTTACGGTGTGGTTGGTACATGGTGGTTGTAATGTTGCTGCTATTGTTGCTTCTACCGCCATAATTTTTGTGTACTTGAAGGCGCACAATTCAGTATAGTATATATACTCTGTGGCGTGGTGGGCGGAGTTAGTCCGCCGCGTGGTCCGCCGGACCAGATCCCGTCGTGTGTTGCGAGATCGAATTTTGTGGGCGGAGTTGGTCCGCCGTACCAAATTCGAACGTCTGTTACGGCTATTACATTACACCTTGTAACGTTGGTCAGTACCCACCTTTAAGTGCACGGGTTGCCATAATATGATTTAAAATTTTCCCATTCGATTAAACAAATTTCAATGATTTCTTTCAAGTTATATTCACATTTATATATTTTTTAAATGTATTAAATATTTTAGATTTGAAGTTTTTCAACACTTTCGCGAGAAAACAGTACAATAGGTAATGAAAAAAAATCTTTTTGTTTTTAGATAACAGTCGTACAGAAAGTCGCAACAATCTTTGACGTTTCTAATATGAAAATAGCGCGAATTTGGAAATGGAACTATATCTTTCGTCTCATTTTATCTTTAGTATTAAACTGAGACAAACGTATTGTGCAAAAGCGCTCTCAAGGAGGTTCGATCATTTGACAGGCCTGTTGGTCTAGTGGTTAGTGACCCTGACTGCAAAGCCGGAGGTCGTGTGTTCGATTCCCACCCAGGACAAACTTTGTGTGATGAGCATAATTGTTTGTTCTGTGTCTGGATGTAATTTATCTATAATATGTATGTATTTATAAATTATATAAGTATGTATATCAGTTGTCTGGTTACCATAACACAAGCTCTGCTTAGCTTGGGATCAGATGGCCGTGTGTGAGTTGTCCCAAGATATTTATTTATTTATTAAGATATTTATTCAGCTTATTTATTCTCGTACTTATTTATACTCCTTTATGTAAATTAAAAAAAAAACTGTAAAGGATACGCACGGCACTTATATTCAACGGAGTATGCGGTAAAAATGTACTTAGGTGAGAGTACCTATTTTACCGCACGTCCCATTGTGTGTTGCGTAATATTTAACTTTCGAACAATGTATACAGTCTTCGTAAATGCATTTTTGAGCAAATGTGTTGAAAAAGACTTTTTTTGTTCATGATAAATGATAAATAATATTTTTTTTGTAATTAGGTTAAACATAACACTTATACGTCAATGTTCGTTATGTTGGTCTTTTTGAATTTAATGAAGTTGATTGAAAATATAACTATCTATTTTATTTCAAAACAATTTATATAATGACTCATACCTACGAAGATTTATGATTTACGCTTCGACAACCTTTTATAACTTATAATTTAATGTATGTAGGTATGTGTGATGTATAAATATTATTTTTTTACTAGGTACTTATAGATCTTTCTAAAAAATTAAGTTACAATACCATACTCAACAATATCTTACTTATGCTGACTTACACATTATTAGCTTACCCCTAAAATATTATTTCCAAAGTTATAGGCAAAAAAAATGAAAAATGGCAACCCTTCGAGACACACATAGATAAAAAGATGGCTTCACTTTTGGTGTACGTTACCCCAACAAGAAAGTGTCTCCTAGAGTTATATGAGTAGAACGTATTATTGGTGCCTTATCTGTTGTAAATGTGCCCCCACATAAAAAATGTGTGCCCCCTGTCGTTTTGGAAAAAAACGGAAAAAACGATTCTTGCTGGGGTAACGTTTTTCTAGCAGGAAAATTCTAAACGAATGATCGGAGAGAGAAAAATTGTGCATAGCCAGAGAGCTTATATGTGTGCCAAAATGTGCCCCCAAAAATAAAATCTGTGCCCCTTCAGGTTTTCGAGATATTGCATTTCCTGCTGGAGTAACGTTTTGATGAATCGTATATCTCTAAAACCATTGCATGTGCCCCTGTAGAATAAACATACACGAGTAGCTCTTAATGTGTGCCCCTTTGTGCCCCAATTAGATTTAAGAAAATATTTATAGTTTTCAAGTTATCGCGGTTTTATGAAAACCCGAAAAAACATCGCAGCGCCTAAATGAGACAAGGCATAACTTCGCTGAAAACTGTATTCGGTTCTTCTTGACGTTCATAATAACCATACAAAGTTTCAAAACTGTTCATGCATGCGTTTTTGAATAATCATGCTAAAAGTAAAAACGTTGGCGTCATAACTTTGACGGCAAAATACAAGGAACTGGCACAATCCCAGATGTGTAGGTGTAAACGAAAATCTTGTGCCTTTAGTCAAAAATATATGGTGAAAATATTGAGCTTCAAATGTTACGCATTAAGTAAATATAAACAAAAAACCAAAATATGTAAACAACGGCTGGTTATCCGACCAAATCTGAATGACTACTAAAAAGCGACGGATTCATACATATCGATGACCTTCTTTACTTTACTCACTAACCGGTTCACACGTGTTGTGCCTGAGTACACTGAAGTAGAAAAGTAATATCTAATAAAATAAAGTTGTTATTGGATTATATTTTAATAGCTGTTTCTATGACCTTACACATGATTAAGTACATTTATAAGAGCCATTTTCAAATAAAATGTACATGTGACTAACATGCTCAAAATCGTGACCAAACTGTTTTGTGACATACCTGTGTTTTTATACTAATGTAAGTCACATTTATTGTAAAGTAGAGTTTACATGTAACTATGTCCTACTGCTCAAATTGAGCAGGGTCCGGCAGGGAGCTAAAATGCAGGTTTAATGATCAAATTCAGCATTTATTCGAAACCTCCAAATTATTATTTTAAAAAATTACACTAAAACTCTTTTATATCTATTTTCCGTAAATATCAGATTTATTTATTAGTGAAACGTTTTGTATGGAGATAACACCGGACGCCGCCGGCATATAATTTGTTAAAATTTTCAGCCGCAGTGTAAACATGGTTTAATTTTACACGTAGATGTGAGTTACGTCATATGAGTGACGAAATGTGACTGATATGTGTAGCATTTTCGTGAGAAACAACCTCAATTAGCCACAATATCAGAATAACTTGTAATATATAGATAAAGACGATACATACATGAATTGTATTAATAGGCTAATGCTATGAAAATAATACTCGCTTCTTTATTTGGAAATGCACTGTTATTCACACGTATTTTTTTTGTACAAATTGCAGCGACGTTTCGTGACAACAAATAAACTGACACTAAATATGTTCGTACTAAATAAAGGCGTAGGAAAAAAGAAAAAACAGAAAAACTCATTCCTACATCTTTATGAACTTAGAGCATTGTATTGATGATATTGATGATTATAATTTTGTATCTACATGTGTCTTACAGCCGCGAATAATATTTTAAACAACATACAACCAAGCACTGGCCTGCAAATTGCAAAAAAACTTAGGAAAATTCGAATTTCGCAGGCTTTTTTTTTTTTTTTTTTTTTCTAGGATGGGAAATCATCAAATGACCCCTCCCGCTCTGGGTGGAGCGGCAGGGAGTGTCAGACTTTTACTGACTAAAACCCACCCTTTAGTCCTCCTAGTGCCTTTCTTCCCAGGGCCGCGGTAACTCTTTCGAACAAATCCGCAACCCTGGTAGGCTCTGGCCTTAACGGGCCCCGACCCATGCTGACGACTGCTGGCTTGGCGCGCGTAGAACACAGCGCGCCGTCAACCCGGGCCTGTTCTGATCGGACGGCGAGCTACCCATTGCTCGCCGTCCACAGGCATCAGTCACTGCGCCATGCCCAGGAGCATCAGTTCCTGGGCGGCGCAGTGGCTGACGTTCAACAGGAGGGGGTGAAATGGGGCCATTACTGGCACTCCATTTCAGCCCCCTCCGGAGCCCGTTGTAGGGGCTCTACTGCGGCTGTTGCAGTAGCAGCAGCCGCAGTGGAACCGGCTTTGGCGGCGGAGGAAGCGGCGGCGGTGGCGGCGGTCGCGGCAGAGACGGCGGTGGCGGAGGGCTTTCTCCGATTTCCGGCTTTAGCTTTGGCGGGTGGGGCGCAGGCCCTACCCCCAGCCCAGTGGTCGGCCGGCTTGCCAGCTGCCGCACAGACTACGCAGTGCGGCGCGGCGACGCAAGAGCCGGCCCTGTGACCAGGCTGACCGCAGCGGAAACAAAGACCGCTGCGGTCCACCTCCGAGGTGCATTGAGCTCCCACATGGTGGCCCACTTGGCACCGGAAGCACCTCAGAGGTCGGGGTTCCAGCAGTTTGACCTGCGCGGAAACCCAACCCACCAAAAACCTTCGGCCCTCCGATATGGTTTTGGCCGCCGACACGGGGCAGCTCACCACAATGGTGCGCATGCCCGTGTTGTCAGGACGTAGGGTGCCCGCCTTCACCTCCTCTGCTGAGCACCCCCCCGTCCTAACGACGGCGGCCACCACCTCCGCCTCCGTGACGGAGTCGTCCAGGCCCAAGATGCGCATGTCGATGCGCTTGGTGGGCCTGGACACTCGGGCATCGTCCGCGCTTAGGGACGCCCTAAGCCTTTCGGCTAGAGCGTCCGCGGTTGGGCCGCTGGCTGCCCCGGAGATCTCCAGCATCCGGGCCCCAGTCATGGTGACCCGGAGCCGGAGGCCCCCCACGATGCCTAGCTCACCAAGGTTTATCGCTTCCTTCGCCTTGGTGAGCACGTCCGCGTACGTCACGCCCCTCTTCGCCGCGTCCGGCTGCAGTGTAAGCACTACAGCCGCGGTTTTCGGGGGGCGCAGTGCAGCCGCGACGCTTCGCGCCTTCTGCCGCCGCTTCCTCTCCCGCCTCTTGGCCGCCCTGGCTGCCTTTCCCGCCTTCCTCTTCTCCCCGGCCACTTGCCATTCGGCTTGAGCCGGGGGAGGAGCTGAAGGCGAGGAAGCCGGGTGGAGCTGCTGCTCAGACGGCGTAGGAGCCTTCGCCGTCCGCGCAGCAACCCCACCCTTCCTCTTCCTTCCCGGGGCCGGGTCCGGTTTTCCCGGCACCGGCTTCGCGGGTGCCGGCCCGGACCCTTTGTCCTGGCAATTTCGCAGGCTGGTTGGAGCATTTACCTTAATAGAAGATTCCCTTTTTTCGCCTCCCCACACCGCTACATACATCTCTGGCCCCGCGGCGTCCGCTGACGTCGTCACGCAAGGAATCGCTTTGTCTAGCTTAGAGAAAGTGAGACAGCTAGTACGCGTACGGTGTTAGTGTGACAGAGACAGTTACGTGTAACGTCGCTCTATTATGAATAATGGGTACAAAGTGTTTATTGACTAAGAAGTGCGTTTGGATTATTACTTGGTATTGGTAAACAGTTGCAGTTATGTTATGACGCCAAGGACACTGTTACGTTGAGTCACGCAGTTGCACTGATACTGTTTGTTTACTTTTTTTTAAGTTGGTTGAAAGTGGCGTATAAGCATTTTATAACAATTATGTGGTTGTAGGGGTGGTGAATTTTATGGCACGATCTGCGGTGGTAAGTATTTAATGGCATTGTTTTGACTTATTTAAAAATACTTGTACCTTATCAAGCACTTGGATTTTTTTTTCATTACTTTACCTATTTATTTATTTTTTAACTAGTATGTTCTAAATCATGTTTGTTTTGTTTTCATCTGAAAGGATATACATACTTTCCGATTGGTCCAATAGAAATTTCGTCAAAAGCGATTCAGTAATTTGTTTACTTTTTTTGTATAATACGTATTTAATTCTCTTCTTGTGCTAGGTTGATGACATATAATCCCTTAATAACTTCTAGTTACTATGTAAAAAAATAATTCATGACAAGAATTCATGTCTCCAAAACTAAGACTCGACCACAATCCGTCAACACTCAACATGTCACAGTCACAGGGCTGTATCTTTTTAGCCGAAATAACTAAATAATTGATTTGATTTTTACAGAATGTTCTATGGCAGCCATAACAACACATATAGTCACAAGGTGCATTTAATATATTTTTTAATTAGCCCTCAAAACTTTTGAACGCGACTGTACGGACAACAGCTTAGGTATAATACGTCCAATAAAGAAGATCATCGATATGTATGAATCCGTCGCTTTTTAGTAGTCATTCAGATTTGGTCGGATAACCAGCCGTTGTTTACATATTTTGGTTTTTTGTTTATATTTACTTAATGCGTAACATTTGAAGCTCAATATTTTCACCATATATTTTTGACTAAAGGCACAAGATTTTCGTTTACACCTACACATCTGGGATTGTGCCAGTTCCTTGTATTTTGCCGTCAAAGTTATGACGCCAACGTTTTTACTTTTAGCATGATTATTCAAAAACGCATGCATGAACAGTTTTGAAACTTTGTATGGTTATTATGAACGTCAAGAAGAACCGAATACAGTTTTCAGCGAAGTTATGCCTTGTCTCATTTAGGCGCTGCGATGTTTTTTCGGGTTTTCATAAAACCGCGATAACTTGAAAACTATAAATATTTTCTTAAATCTAATTGGGGCACAAAGGGGCACACATTAAGAGCTACTCGTGTATGTTTATTCTACAGGGGCACATGCAATGGTTTTAGAGATATACGATTCATCAAAACGTTACTCCAGCAGGAAATGCAATATCTCGAAAACCTGAAGGGGCACAGATTTTATTTTTGGGGGCACATTTTGGCACACATATAAGCTCTCTGGCTATGCACAATTTTTCTCTCTCCGATCATTCGTTTAGAATTTTCCTGCTAGAAAAACGTTACCCCAGCAAGAATCGTTTTTTCCGTTTTTTTCCAAAACGACAGGGGGCACACATTTTTTATGTGGGGGCACATTTACAACAGAAAAGGCACCAATAATACGTTCTACTCATATAACTCTAGGAGACACTTTCTTGTTGGGGTAACGTACACTCACTTTTGATGTTCGCAGTGCGCTGTCTACCTTTTTTTGTTGGTCTGAGGCTGAAGGCTAAAATGAAGGGTTCACACAATGTGGCAGAACAAGAAAAAATGTGGCCATGCCAGTGTCAAGGACACTATTCTTAGATATTACATTTATAAGCATTTATTGGTATTTATTAACAGAATTGAAAAATATATTGATTTTTATTTGATATTCCTTATTTCCTCCTGTACCCTTCAAATGCATTTATTAGTACTCCTCTTATTACTCTTAGGGTTAAAAATATTCATTTGAGGGCCAATAAGCCACAAATGACTTTGCATTTTGCAGCAACTTCATCTGTTGTGCTTGTTCATATTAAAATTGATATTCAAAAAATACATGTAAGTTTTATTTTATACATTACATCAGTACTCTGTCATACAGGTACAGTATTAACAAGAACTTATCATTAAATATACAAGTTTGAGTTTAACAAATTGTCACAATGCGTTTTCTCCACATGTGGTATAATTTTCAATTTTTCCAACAAATCAAACAGCTCTTGTATCTGTAACTCTTCTGGGTGTTCAATGTAACATACAACTGCTACAGCAGGCATGTCAGTTATTTCTCTCCAAGAAAGTACTAGAATGATAAAAAAAAAACAGTTAATATAGAGAAAAAGACAGACTCCAAAATTCTATCATTATTAAGAGAGTGCATTACCTCCAGCAGATACGCCAGATATAATGTTGGGTTGTTCCAAATTCGGAAAACTTATATCCAGATCATTTGAAGATTGTTTACTTGCTGATAGGCTTCTTATTACATAGTCTTTATTGACCAGTTCAGATACCTGGTATTCTACAAGTGGTTTTGTTAATATAGCTATAACATCAGTACTGACAGTAATATATTTTTTTAGCAACTCAACGATTTCACTGCTAAGGATTAAATTGTAATCCCTTATCATACAAACGTAATTATTCATTTTCCTAGTCCTGTATAAGCGTAAATTGACTTCTGAACTGGCATTAACGAGTTCCAGTTTGTGGTGTGCTCTGATACAGTCATACAGGTATCTCCCTTCTAATATTATGAATGTATCAATTTGTTTAGGGGCTTCTACGTCCTTTTCCAGATGTAAACTGTAAAAAAAGAAAAAAACGTAACATTTAAAAGATTGAAGACGAACACCAACTGGTCTAATTATGAATACCTATACATAAAATCATAAATCCGCTACATGTAGGAGAAACAGATGCGGTTGTTGTGATGATGTCTAAGGAAAGTCTGTGTCTAAATATTGAACGTCTATCGAGTTTCGACGATTATTGACTAACTTACTCGACATAATTTTCGCTGCAAAGTGCCTCATCCCAGTCTTCCCATGCAGTTCGACTTGAAGGTTCGTTTATTTCACCAAATGTACTCATCTTTCAGTTTTAAATAGAGGGGTGTATAAAGTAAGATGAGTGAGAATCTATGAGAAGTAAAGTGATTAATATAATTTAATTTTCAAACTACAATGAATTTCTGTTTTGATGAAGCTGTCAAAAAGTTATCTTCAATCAATTTTTTTTTATCCAGGGAAGGCTATAGTCTTTTGACCGTACATGCCTAGTCAGTAGTCTTACTTACTTAGTACGTCCTTTTTTTATATTTTGCATTAGAAATCGGGTGTCATACTACAATAAAATTCACAGCTCCACTTTACCGAGATCGCGTCTGTTTCAATGATTTTACGTGGTGGCCGTGTAGACACGAGTGAGGCATAACACTATACCAATTTTACACCACAATATCCACTAGGAATCAATTTGCCAATAATTAAAGACAACCACTAAACTTCACTCGTTAAAATCCCGCCAAAAACCTCACCACAACCGATTTTTTTCTTTTCTCTGAAATTAATTCGGCTACACACGATCGGCACCTATCGCAAACAACAAATCCACGAACAAGCGCCCAGTAGGTTTTTTTTTTATTTTTTCACAAAAACTGACGTTCCTCGTTGGTGAGACTAAAGTCACTGCGCCGGGAACTTACATTCAAAGAGTTGTTGTAATAATAGTATGCATTACTAGCAAACCCATAAGGTGAGGCCACACAATGCGTTGACGCCGTTGACGGTGCGGTGAATTGTTAGTGCATCCAATGTGCATGAACTTCGTGAAATTTTTTCAATTAATGCATTCATTTTCAAGAATTCCATATAAAATAGACCAATTTTAGTCTTTTTAAGGATTAAATATAGAAAATAAAAGTTCTAAATATCCGCTCGTGTCGATTATCCTGCGAGGATAATTGACACATTGACACTGTAGCTTGCATTTGATTTGATTGACAAAAAATATTGAAATATTATGTATTGAACTAGTGCTGTTCCAACGACGAAAATCACTGACAGAGTTCGCCCTGGCAACACACCGGTGTGCGCCGAATTAATCGCGAATTTAATGTTTATTACCAAGGTTTATTTTTTTTTTGGGAATTTTCACATGGGCCCGGAGCGGGTAATGAAACTGTCAAGCAATCCTTTGAGCTATGCTAACCACATCACTCATTGATAACTTGACCAAAGAGTAAATTGCAAACGCAGTACTTGCAAAATGGCGGTTTGGAGATAAACGCGGTAAACTTATTTCTTCATATCTAATGGAGAAATGTCCGTTATATAACTTTTAAGGTATGACTTAAAAATAGTAAAAAAATCTAGCTTTCTATTGATATATTTTTTTCTTTACTTTATTGCCTTATTTTGATAAAACGCTCAGTACTGCATTTTCATCAACTTTCTGGGCTTGCGAACATTACCGTATTACTAAGATTAAATGCAGTAATTGTGTTTATTACTATAAGGCAGAGAAAGGTAGATATTACAAAAAAAAAAAAAATTTTTTTACTTAGCTAAAATAATCAGTCTATAAAACTTGTTACTAAAACATTTTTCGATAAACGCAGTACTGTAGAATACTGCGTCTAGGCTTAGCATCGCAAGAGTAGGTTTTATATATTTTTGCTACATTCAAATGCAGTAATGGTGACTACTGCGTTTGGCTTTAGTTAGTATTCGATGCAAAAAGTTAAATGCTAAAAGCATATACAGTAAACGTAGCAAGTACTGCATAATCTTGTAGCATATGCTTAATGCTGCAGATCTTTTTTGTAAAAGTAACATTTAGGTGCAAGTACTGCGTTTCATGTTAGATAAAAAACACGTTTTTTATAAGTAAAAACTTTTAAATACATTTTTTACGTACAGGATATATCCTTAGGATGACATTTTTGCAAAAAAGTGAAATTCTCAAAAATGTCGATTACTGCAAGTACAATTAGTAGGGCAGAGTAATGGACTTGACTTTCCACTCCACCGACCGCATCGGTAGCATAGTACAAGGTGGGCCAAAAGAAGTCATCCGATGTTGTTTGGCTCTCATTTTTTTTCTAAATGAAAAACTTCGATTCTGTTTTTTTATTATGTTTATTTTAACCTTTAGAATTTTATTGATCAAGTCGAGAAGACGATATCGGCCAAATGGGCGCCGCCGCCGTCACAATTGATTGCCATACGGGCTCGTTTTATGGCATTTTTCATCACTTCGGCGAGAACTTCGGGCGACAGATTCTCGCACTCGTGTCGAATATTGTCCTTGAGGGCTTCCAGGGTCTCGGGCTTGTTCCCGTAAACACGGGACTTCAAAAACCCCACAAAAAAAAGTCTGGAACGGTTAAATCGGGCGATCTTACGGGCCAGTGCAAATCGCGAAAAAAGAGATCAAAGAGATGAGGCGAATGCAGTCACTTTGAGCGGGTGTAATGGCTTCTCGTGCATCATTCAAAGATTTTCGGTGCCCCAGAAGCGATAGTTTTGCTTGTTCACGTACCCGCTGAGGTGGAAATGAGCCTCATCGCTCATAATGATTTTGGTCGAAAAATCGTCCACTTCACGATTATTCCGCGTTCTTGGGGAGTGTATCGCTCCATGGCTTGTTCAGTGGTGGAAGTCGCTACACCCCCGTTAGGGGGCGTGGCGAGCGGTCACGGGACTTTCATCCCCTGCCCGCGGGGGCTCTCCGCGGGCCGGTCATTTTGTTGTCAACATAATAGACGTAGGATGATGGCGTGCGCCTGCCAAATAAGAATAGCAACGCACGCCTATGTGTAACTGAGTGTTGTTTGTACTGCAGGCGCGCCGCGGCACTGTTTACGTACAGTGCCGCCTCTTCACGACACCCCGGCGGTCAGTCCCCGCCAAGTGAGACCCCCAGTGACCTGGGGGAGGCCCAGCGAGAACGACCAGCGACGAGGGTGCCGACTTGGGACGAGCCTGCAGTAAGTAAGTGTGGCTCCCGTCCGCCCCGCTTCCAGAGCTAGCCGGTCACGGCACGGACCGCAGAGCCGTCTTATGTGTGTGTGAGCGGTCATGTAGTGTGTGTACTACCGCCCAGTGCGTCTGCACCGAATAGCGAGCCCGCGCTGCATTGTTCGGTGCGTGAGTTGAGCGCCTGTAGAGAAATGTATGTGTGTGCGGGCGCGGCTTGCCTATATTAACTTAGCACAAGTCGCGCACCGCGGTGCGAGTGGGGTGGGCAGTGTTATTGTTTGAGTAAGCCGCGTGTAACCTGGGGCGACTTACTCAGGCGTCAAGTCCGGTGCGATGGGTCGTCGACGTCCGCTAATAGGTCGCGGGGCAGCCGCCTCGCGTCAGGTGGGCGCGCGTGCCAGGGCGCTAGGTGCTTGACATGCGGCCAAGTAGATGCGTCGGCACGCGCGAACATTACCTTCGCGAGGCGCTGCACAAACTCGTCCAGGCTCTCAATCCCGAGATCGCGCTGAATTACGTTATTCCTCACACAGTAAAGGGCATTCACTATTGTCCGCAGCGCAAGATGCTGCTGCGCGCGGAGCTTCTTCCGGTTCCCCTCACTGGTGAGGGCGTACCAGGCGGGGGCGGCGTACGTCAAAATCAGGCGTACGTACGACTTGTACAAGCCCACTTTGACGCGCGCCGGGAGTCGGGACGAGAGCACTGGCTTGAGCAGGTTGCGGGCTACCCTGCCCTGCGCGGCGACCTTGCGGATGTGCGTCCTCATCGAGAGCCGACGGTCGATAGTCACCCCCAGGTACTTGGCCTGGGGCGACCACTCGACGTCGGCGCCTTGGAGCTTCAGGCGGGGTGGTAGGCGCGACGAACCGGTAACGATCGTCTGCGTCTTACTCACGTTAACCGACAGTCGCCACTTGGCGAGCCAGTCAGGTAGCAGGTCGAGGGCGCGCTGCATTTTGACTGCCGCGTACTTTGCGTTGAACGAGGTGGTGATGTACGCGGCGTCATCGGCGTACAGCGCGAGCGTCGATTCTGGCGTGGTGGGAATGTCGTCGGTGTAACATGAGTAACACGCCGGCGACACACAGCTGCCCTGCGTCACGCCCGCCCGGATGGGGCGGGGGGCGGACAGCGCTCCGTCGACCACCACTCTGAAGCTCCTGTGGGACAGAAAGGATGAGACCACTCTAACTACGCGACGGGGCGTGTTGGACGTGGCCAACTTGTAGATGAGGCCGTCGTGCCACACGCGGTCGAAGGCCTTCTCCATGTCGAGGAATACTGCAACTGCGTATTCCTTCTTATTCATAGCCGACGACAGCAAGTGCAGTACCCTCGACAGCTGGAGCGTCGTGGTGTGTTCAGCCCGAAACCCGAACTGTTCAGGCTGTTGGGGGTGATGTGCGGAGTCAGGTGTCGCAGCAGGAGCGACTCGAACACCTTGGAGATTGTTGAAAGCAGCGTGATTGGCCGATAGCTCTCCGGCTTCAGTATATTTTTCCCCGCCTTGGGCAGCATAATGACGCGCCCCTCCTTCCATGCTGCGGGGAAGGCCCCCGTGCGAGATATCCCGGTAAACAGGCGCGCCAAGGCCGCGACCATACGGTGCGGCAGGTGGCGCAACGCTGTGTTTGTGATACCATCGCCTCCGGGGGCCTTTTTCGGCTTCGTCCTAAGGATGGCGCGTCTGACTGCGCCCGGCGAGAAATGTAGCGGGTCTTCTTCGGGAGCTATCGGCGTAGCGAAGTAGTCCCCAAGGTGTTGCTCGACTGCCGCGACGTGGTCGTGTTCGGTAGTCGGGTTCGGACGAAACTGACGCTCCAGGTGCTCGGTGAAGACTTCCGCGCGGTCCTCTGCCGTGTACTTTAGAGCCCCGTCGCTGTTCAGTAACGGGCGCACCGGAGCTGGGGTGTTCGACAGGATGTGACATAGCTGGTGAAGTGAGGACATATTGCCCTCACTGTCGATGATACGTTCCTCCCAGCTCGCGGCGGCCAGGGCCTTTTAACTCGGCCTTTACCTTCTTGGCTTGTTCACTTCACAGGTTCACTGTTTTATACTCTACATCTGTCTAGTCCACAAATGTCAAAACAAATTTGACATTGGCCGCCATTTGCAAGTATAAGAGCATAGAGCAATAGGGTGATTACTTTTGGTCCACCTGGTATAAATTTTAATAGCCTCGTCTTCACTTAAGTTTTTTTTCGGTAAATTTTGGTTTCTTACAAAGTATACGGGTAGTTTCTTGTAATAAATAATCACAAATTGGAAACAGAAAAAACTAAACTGGATTAGTATGAATATTGTTGCGTTGAATATGCTAGGTATATTCGACTATAATTTCTCAACTAATAGTCGAATCGAGTTTTGGAGTCTAGATTTATTTTCACGTTTATTGACTGACGTAGAAATAAGCTACTCGATACTATCGCAAATCGTAAATTAAATAATAATCGCCAGATATATTTGATTATGAGAAGTGTATTTGTGTGAATATTGTACTATTTTGATTATACAGTCATGTTAAAGGTTAATTTTAATTAAATTGTATTTTATGATTTAACTCTAATTGATTTGTTGAGATGATTAACGTTCCATGGATTTTCTTTTCAGGATAAAGGACAAGTCACTTTTGAAGATAAATGGCCTGCTATGCGCCCTATAGTTTTGAAGTTACTCAAGCAGGAGCCAGTAACGCAGACAGAATGGCAAGATCTTTTTGGTTCTGTCCACTCTGTGTGCCTATGGGATGAGAGAGGACCATACAAGCTGAGGGATGCTCTTCAGCAAGACATTATGATGTATATAAAGCAGGCTCAGAATCGCGTACTGGCTCAGCGGGAGGACCAGGCACTTCTTAAGGCATATATTGCCGAATGGGGCAAGTTTTTTACACAGTGCAACTATTTACCTACTCCATTTCGACAATTAGAAAATTCTATCAACAACGTAAGCAAAGTGACAAGTTCTAATGCATCTAGTACGCAGAAGAAGAATAACAACAATAACATAGAAGATAGTTTGGTTAGGAAATTGATGTTAGATTCATGGAATCAAAGCATTTTCATGGACATCAAGCAGAGACTACAAGATTCAGCTATGAAGCTGGTACAAGCTGAACGTAATGGTGAATCATTTGATTCACAGCTTGTTATTGGTGTAAGAGAATCATATGGTAAGTTGGGTTTTTAAAGTCTTTTGTTATTTTGTTTCCTAAATTTTTAATCTATTATTTATCTTAATTATAATTTGTTTGCAGTTAATTTATGCTCGAACTCTGTGGATAAACTCCAAATATACAGGGAAAACTTTGAGGCTGCTTATATGCAGGCAACAGAAGAGTTTTACAAATTAAAAGCCAGTGAACAATTACTGGTGAATGGTGTTCAATCATATATGAAGTATGCTGATCAACGTTTAAAAGAAGAAGAAGCTCGTGCCCACAGATACCTGGAGCCAGGAAGTGGCAGTGTTACAGCACTCACACAATGTTGTGAGAAAGTACTCATTGGAGAACACCTTCCAACATTACTTGCAGAGAGTGCCCCTCTCATTAAAGCTGGTCAAACTGAGAAGTTACAACTTATGTTCCGTCTTCTTGATAGAGTGCCTGATGGAGTTACACCCATATTAAGAGACCTAGAGGCACACATAGTGTCTGCTGGATTGGCAGATATGGTGGCTTCTGCAGATATAATCACTTCTGATTCAGAAAAATATGTGGAACGTTTATTAGATTTGTTTAAAAGTTTCAGCTCATTGGCTAAAGATGCCTTTTTGGATGATCCAAGGTTTTTGACAGCCAGAGATAAGGCTTACAAATGTGTTGTAAATGACACAACAGTTTTTAAGTTGGAACTACCGTCTTCAGCTTTAATTAGGGGCAGCAAAGGCACGGCTCCTGAGAGTAAGTGTCCTGAGCTCCTTGCTAACTACTGTGACATGTTGCTGCGGAAGACACCTCTAAGCAAACGTCTAACAAGTGAACAGATAGAATCAAGGTTAAGAGATGTATTGTTAGTTTTAAAGTATATAGAAAACAAGGATGTTTTTATGAGATATCACAAAGCACATCTGACTAGAAGACTAATATTAGATTCAAGTGCAGATTCTGAAAAAGAAGAGGACATGGTAGAGTGGCTCAGAGAGGTGGGAATGCCTGCAGATTATGTAAATAAACTGGCTCGAATGTTTCAAGATATTAAAGTCAGTGAAGATCTGAATACTCAGTTTAGAACTGATACCACACGACATGATGCTATAAATATAAAAATACTCAATGCTGGAGCATGGGCACGTGGATCTGAAAGAGTTACTGTGAGCCTTCCATTAGAGTTAGAGGACTACATACCTGAAGTTGAAGACTTCTACAAGAAGAAACATTCAGGGCGTAAGCTGCAGTGGTATCATCATATGAGCAATGGTACAATCACATTTGCCAATTCTGTTGGTAGATTTGATTTAGATGTCACCACATTTCAAATGGCTGTCTTGTTTGCATGGAATCAAAGACCAATGGAGAAAATAAGTTATGAAAACTTGAGACTTGCCACTGAACTCCCTGATCCAGAACTTAGGAGAACTTTATGGTCCCTTGTTGCTTTTCCAAAACTCAAAAGGCAGTTGTTGTCCTATGAACCTGCAGTTCAGAATCCTAAAGATTTTACAGAGAATACAACATTTTGGGTAAATCAAGAATTTGCTCTAATTAAAAATGGGAAACCTCAACGTCGAGGAAAAATTAATTTGATTGGTAGACTTCAATTGAGCACTGAAAGATCTCAAATAGAAGATAATCATTCCATTGTTCAGCTTCGAATATTGAGAACTCAAGAAGCCATCATAAAAATACTAAAGATGAGAAAACGAATCACAAATACTGCTCTCCAGGTAAGTCTTTTTTTCTCGAAATTATTCCCGAATCACTTACTAAGTGAGACTAAACTGTGTAACAGTTTTTCGGCAGGATTAGCGCTTATATTAGCACATTTGGTTCAAACAATCTACTACCTACTTACCTAAGCAATTACTTATTATCTTAGTAAGAATGTGGTCGTAATGACGTGCCCGTCGCAAGCATCTGCCCGCGACTTCGTCTGCGAGGAGTTCAGAATTAATATGCATCAGCAAAAGAATAGCTAATTGGTCGAGCCGTTATCGAGTTTTGCGATTAGCAACACATTTAGGTGTCCGTTTCGATGGCGCGGCCACGAAGTTTTTTTTTTTAAAAATTATGCCACGATTTTGTAAAAATTTGTAAAAGTAGACTCCCAAAACCATAAATTTGTCAAAGCTATGGTTAAAAAGTTATAAGGGTTTGAACGTGGCCGCGCCATTGAAACGCTCAGAACCGCACGGCCACGGAGATCTTTAAAACTAAGCATTGCAGAGACCTGAAATTTTGGTAAGTAACAGATTGAATTTGTAAAAATTTGTAAAAATATAGAAAAAATCCTGGGCTTATATTTTAGGAGATGCGAGACTAATACGCCATGGCCGCGCCATTGAAACGGTGAAAAACACATTTTCGCCGATATCTCGCTGAAAAAGCAACGCAGACGTCTGAAGTATTTTGTAAAACCCAGATTTGAATTTGTCAAAACTAGTAAAAATAAAACAAAAAATCCTAGGTTTATATTTCAGGAGCTATAAGACTAATAGCTGTAGAACGGAATCATACGTCTTGAATATGACGATAGGGTGACCATGGCTTATTGTTTACAGAAAACTTTTCACCTATTTTATTAGAAATTGTATCTTATGGATTCTAAATGAAATAAAAATTAATGCCAAAATTTAAAACACCAACAAGTACTACGTACGAATTAACTGAAGGTAAAACGACGGTCAGTGGGTCGTCTTAGGGGCGGAGTCGACTAATCGAGAAAAAGCTTTTGGCGGGCGAAGACGGTATGTGACGGCGGGATATCTCTTTTTGGACGGCTACGAACTACGGAGAACGAGAGTCTGAGACCTCACGCACCGTGCGCCTGCATTGCGACCCGACACTCCATCACCAAACATGGCAGCGTCGCCATGTAAGGTTGGGTATAGGAGAAGAGTAAAACGCTCTGCCTATTCGTTGATAACTCACTCATTTATTAATAAGGATTGGTATTTAAATACAAGAGTAAAATACATAGATATATGCAAACTAAGAACATTGATTATACACTACATTGGTTAGACAGCCAGCCTTCGTCTCCCGCGCGTTTCGTTCGCTCGTGCTATTCAATGTTAGAATACATGACTTAATTACGGGGATTATTTCTGGCAGTATTTAATCTTAGTCTTATTCATCAAATTATGCTATTTTATACTCATTAGTCATTACGGTACCTCGGGTCGCTTGTCCAGGGCGATGGCAATATAGACCGAGACGTAACGCACCGAATCAACTCAGGATGGATGAAATGGCGACAGGTCACTGGAACAACTTGTGACCCACGGATGCCCCTCAAGTTGAAGGGGAAAATCTATAAGTCCGTGATAAGACCTGTCGTACTGTATGGATCAGAATGTTGGGCTATGAAAAAGACGGATGAAAATAGATTGCATGTAGCGGAGATAGAATGTGGAGATGGATGTGTGGAGTAACGGGAATAGATAAAGTGAGAAATGAGTACATTAGAGGTAGTTTAAAAGTGGCGCCAGTGACGGAAAAGTTGAAAGGTAACCGCTTGTCCTGGTATAGTCATGTGAAGAGGAGGGATGAAACGCATGTAACTAAAAGGGTTTTGAATATAAATGTGGATGGATGGAGAGGAAGAGGAAGGCCGAAGAAAAGATGAATGGATTGTGTGAGGAGCGATATGAAAGAAAAGGGAGTTAGTGATAGTGTGGCGGCTGATAGGAAAGAATGGAAGAAAAAAACGTGTTGCGCCGACCCCAAGTAACATAGGATAAGGGCAGGAAGATGATGATAATACTCATTAGTCATTACGAACGCTATGCAAAGTTATCTGTTATGGTTTTCGCACGTCTACTCAAAACCAGTTTTTCAGCTAGCAAACAACGATTTTTAAACAAATAAACATGGTTTTGTATACTAACGTTTCACTTTTATTTCATTTAGAATCCTTAAGATATAATTTGTAGTAAAATAGTTGAAAAGTTTTCTGTAAACAATAAGCTATGGTCACCCTATCGTCATATTCAAGACGTATTTAAAATTCCGTTCTACAGCTATTAGTCTTGTAGCTCCTGAAATATAAACCTAGGATTTTTTGTTTTATTTTTACTAGTTTTGAGAAATTCAAATCTGGGTTTTACAAAATACTTCAGACGTCTGCGTTGCTTTTTCAGCGAGATATCGGCGAAAATGTGTTTTTCACCGTTTCAATGGCGCGGCCATGGCGTATTAGTCTTATAGCTCCTGAAATATAAACCTAGGATTTTTTGTTTTATTTTTACTAGTTTTGACAAATTCAAATCTGGGTTTTACAAAATACTTCAGACGTTTGCGTTGCTTTTTCAGCGAGATATCGGCGAAAATGTGTTTTTCACCGTTTCAATGGAGCGGCCATGGCGTATTAGTCTCACAGCTCCTAAAATATAAGCTCAGGATTTTTTTCTATATTTTTACAAATTTTTTACAAATTCAATCTGTTACTTACCAAAATTTCAGGTCTGTGCAATGCTTAGTTTTAAAGATCTCCGTGGCCGTGCGGTTCGGAGCGTTTCAGTGGCGCGGCCACGTTCAAACCCTTATAACTTTTTAACCATAGCTTTGACAAATTTATGGTTTTGGGAGCCTACTTTTACAAATTTTTACAAAATCGTGGCATAATTTTTTAAAAAAAAAGGTCGTGGCCGCGCCATCGAAACGGACACCACATTTAGCGATTCAAAAACTAGCTAAATTGGTCCATCGGTTCTCGAGTTTAGAGCATAACAACACATTTAGCAATTCATTTTTATACAACGTGTACAGAATAAACGCAATACCTCTTAGGGGGTCATTGTACTCATAATTAGGAACATCTTTACTTTACTATGGAACCACGCAAAATACGCGCTTAGTCTTGGAGTTGCGGAAACCAGCCCGATTTACAATGAAATACAATACTATGGAACCAACACTGAAATCATTATTCAGTTACACATACACAGTGGAGCTCTGCCCCGCTTGGGCGGAGCACCGCCGTGTCCTCGTCGAGGTGATCGGCGGCGGCGACCTCTCGCGTCCGACCCTGGTTCAATCCATGGTCCGGAGCGAGGAGGCATGGGAAGCCGCCACCTCCTGCTCAGTAATGCTTGTGAAGGAGGAGGCGGGCCGCGTGAGGAAAAGACAACACTCACGCAATTTTCAATCATTCACGTTCACGCAATTTTATTGTGTGTGTATTCCCAGCGGAAAAATGTCGTTTTTCTTAATTTCAGTTAAGCAGATATTTAGTGTATAACGTCGTGTAAATGTGTATGGTAAGTACGAATTTGTGCATCCAACCATTGGGGAGTTATTCAACAAAAACTGTTTCCGCTGGAACTACGTCATCCCAGCGGCACTTTTTTTTTGCTTATGGACGTACAAGAAAAAAAATATATGCAATAATTAGTGCGTGACGAGAGGTAAATGTGTATGTTTAAATGAAATTTGTGTGTCTTAAAACTTCGAAGATATTCAAGTTTCCGCTGCGCTGACGTTTGACTATTTGATGGAAATCATATAAATCGGTTTAGTGCAGAGTTGATTTTTTTTACGCACGTTGCTATGAATTTGTGTATAATGTTTGTGAAAACAGATTTTGAAAAAAGCATACCGTTTAGGAGATATACACGTAAAGGTGAAATATGGTTATTAGGTCGAAGTACTTAAAATAGGAACTTTAGAGCCTAACTTTTAACGTTTATTTGTATCTTGTAAGGGTCTACAACGTCTTGCCAAGTTTCATTTATGTGCGCTTAGTAATTAATGAGCAATGGCATAATTTACCACGAATGGACCACTATATTTTATGACATCCGATTGTAGGACTTGTTAATGGAAAAGCAAAATAAAACATATGCCAATATTTAGTGTTAATTCAACTATTCATATGTAAAATTTCAGCTCATTACGCTACATTATTAAAGAGATATAATAAAAATACCAAAACAACCGAATTACATGGATAAACCGACCAAGTTTGAATGGCTACAAAAAAGCGGCCGTGCAGTGCACAGAGCTAACGTTCTAGAATTTCCAGTATAGTATCGTTATCGTGTTAAATAGATTCGTACAGGCGCGTACACAATCATTTCGCAGAAAATAAAACAACTGCATTAACTGCAGCCGCCAAAACCACGCAGCGCCGGAGCCATTAGGCTCCGGCGCTGCGTGGTTTTGGCGGCTCCACGCAAGCTTATCGTAGCAGATTGTTTTAACGCATCGTCATCACCGCAGTTTCGGCATAAATTTTGTAAATCGGGGAAATATAGTTCTGTAAAATAATACCTATGGAACATGATACTTCGATGATCTAAAAATGTGTAAAATAATGCATAATAGCAAGACGGCGGCCAATAGTTATGGGTAAAATGAAATTAGAACAAAATAAAACGGAAAAGTGATCGGTTCCCGTGGCTCGCCGTCCGATCAAAGCCAGGCCCGGGTCGACGACGGCGCGTTGTGTTCCACTCGCGCCTCAAAGAGATGTCAGCATAGTAGACGGGGCGCCTTAGGGCCAGAGCTTGCCAGGGTGCAGGATTTTGTTCGACAGAGTTACCGCGGCCCTGGAAAGCAAAGGGCACAAGGAGGAGCATGGATGGGTTTAAGTCAGTAAGAGTCTGACACTCCCTCCCGCTCCACCCAGAGCGGCAGGAGTCATTTGATGAATCCCCATACATAAAAAAGGGAAAGATAATTACTTTGCAAAAAAGCATTTCATGCCACCTAACACTGTCAAAGATTTCTGTAAAACTGCCCTAAGCACCACATATCGGGAGATTAATTCGATGCCTAATAATTATCTATTTTCGACTATTTGTTCTGGACTTCTGGGGAAGAGAAAATAGATACAAGGTTCTAACTGAGGATTTACTATACAAATTGTTTTATCTTTTCAGAGTGAACTGGTAGAGATTTTGAAGAACATGTTCTTGCCTTCTAAGAAGATGATAAAGGAGCAGTTAGAATGGCTCATCGAACACAAGTACATGCGAAGAGATGATGAAGATATCAACACGTTTATATACATGGCCTAATATTCATTATTGCAAGCATAAATGAACAAATCAAATAAATTGTTTACCCAGGACATGTTTCTCTCTAAATTAACTCACTTTTAAATTAATTTCTAGGTAGTTAAGTGTAAATTGAAATTAAATAATAATTTTATTTACATTTATATTTGCTTTATTAAATACATAATAGTTCAATGTATAAAAATGAAATACATAACATTAATTCTTTGCTGGCTCGATTGTCTCTCCACCTTGAATCTGACCCCAGCCAATCAACCTGGAATCAAAAATTGTTTATGTATTTAGAGGATAGTAAAATTTCTTTATGCACAACGCAACTTGTTTTATGAATCACAATCATTACATGTTAAATTCAATACAATATACGCAATAAGGAGAAATCGAATATTGCAAATCGTGTTTGCTCACCTCCAATGATTTTCAACTCTCCTGCTAAGGGCTACTTTTTCTCCGATTTCGGTACACACGGGGTTAGTGAGAGCGATTTTGGCCAAGTCAGCTTTGGTAGCGATTACCCTTCCTCCCGTGCTCAAGGATCCAATGTTTACCAGCAACACCTAAAAATGCAACAAAAATGATTTTTTCTTTCCTGACAATACACTGGGGCATGGCCGATTGGCCGCCTAAGGAACAGAGTGCTCCAAACAGTAAAACTACTTATACTTTCACCTATTAATAGTTTCACCCAATGACTGCAATGACTTCTGTTTCTTGACATTTATTATTATTCATTATATTTAGTACTTGATAAGGTTGAATGAAAAAAAAGGGAGGAACTCACTGAGCTAAAATTTTTTGCCTTAGTAAAAGCTCAATGTAAATTTGTACTAAGCCGCTGATAGACTTGAGCATTCACTTGTAATGAGCATTCTAGCGAATGTTAAAACAAACGAGCGTTTTAACGAGTATTCTAGCGAAACGACAGTATATTTGCTTTGAGCTTTTTGCTGAGCCGAGCAATTTTGTCACTCTTTTCGCTCACACCTCCCGCACGCCTGGCACTATAGTGCATTTACTAGAGCGTTCGCTAGAATGATTGTGAAAATGTTCGTAGCAATGTTTGGATCTATGCTTGGCTCTGTTAGTTGTACAGTTCGCCAAATTTAAAAATGGCGAATGCTCGATGTTCTGTTACAAGTGAATGCTCAAGTCTATCAGCACCTTTACTTACTTCGTTTTTAGTCAACTTTTGTACTTTTGCGGCTTTCTTGTCACCCTCAGTGCGCACGCCAAGTAAACGTTTTAATAAGTAGTACGAAACTTCAAGCTTCACAAATATTCCGGGCAGAGCACCAACAGCTCCAAGGACCTATAAAAGCAAATTGTTTTATTTATTTCGTTATAGCACGATACACTGGTGAAGGTGACTACAAGGGCAAGGCTGAGTGACATCGTGAGAGTAGACGTTATAGAAAGTAGGTATTATCAACAATCATAATATTCATCGCGCATAAGTGCGGATCTACTCTAACTCTGCCCAATTTTACTTGGATTCATGATCAGTGTTATTATAAGCGTGTATCTATATTCTATACCCACGCTACTGATACAATTCGGTTTTGGGTAACCATATTTTGGATCAGCATAAAACGTACGTACCTGTCCCACAAGTCTGTCAGCTCGGCAGAGCGTGGGCTCAATCTTGGTTCCAACACCGATAAGACCTCCAGGCACGGCGTATTGCAGCTCGTTCTGTTCCGCGAAAAGCGACACGATACGGGAGAAAATGGGACGGCACGTCAGCTTGCCGTCGGCATCCTTACTGACTAGCCCCGGTCGGACCTGTTGAAAAATAAGGAGTGGTAACTTGTGAGTTGGGATGAGTGAGGAGTAAATGCTCTTAAACAATAGTTCCTAAACATTATATTTAGGCCACGGACTTTATTTCTGAGAAGTATTATATATACCTCGATTTCCATTCCAACGGTAAGCACTCCCTGCAGAATGGAACCACCGGCGACTCCTCCTCTGAGGTCGTCGACCTCACAACCAGGTTTGTTCACATCGAAAGAACGGATGACAATCATCCGTGGCGGCGATGTGAAATCTCTCAACGGTACCGGGATCTTCTTTGTGATGTATTCACATAACACCTGGAAACGTTATGTTGCTTATTGTAGGTTTGCTCAGCAAATTTAAGGTCGTCCAGAAAATGTACTTCCACCAGCGCGTTCTGGGCCCAGGTGGTGGAATACAGACATCTTTTTCTAACCGAGAGGAGGCCTGAATCCTAGCAAAGGGCTAAAGGCAGGTTATGACAACTTTTCCGTTAATTTTAAGTTTAAAAGAAAATTATTTTAATTGGGGTAGGGGAAGGAGGATGATGGTGATTTACCTCTATGTTATACTTCAACTGAGCTGATATAGGTATTATAGGAGCACCTTCAGCTACAGTGCCCTGTACAAATTTCACAATCTGTTCGTGTTGCTCCTTGGCTTGGCCTTCCTTTACCAGGTCAATCTTGTTTTGCAATATGAGTATGTGTTTCAGTTTCATAATCTCAATGGCTGCCAAGTGTTCACTGGTCTGTGGTTGGGGGCAGGACTCGTTACCTAGTCACAAAAAAAAAATAGTGATTTTGGTTTAAGTTTTTAATATTATCGTGTGGGCAGTAAGGTCTAACGACCCCACACACCCTAGTGTCACAGATTACTGAATAGTTACTACGTACCTAACTGATACTTCACTCAGTAGAAAATTTCCAATACCTATTACGATAATTGCCTACTCCCTCGCGTCAACAACCACTGTATGCTAAAATGCGCCTGAATGCTCAAGCGTACAGCAGTGATTGCTTCGCACCTTGCGATTCCACAGTAATCGCAGGGCTGCCTCTTCGATAAAATTAAATTAACATAACTTTTTATCTATGTTATTGAGAACTGTGAATACTGACTTTTATGTGGCAGTTAAAAATTTTATCATTTATAAAATATTTAACCAACTTAAAAAAAAGGAGGTGATCAGACATACAGGCCAAACTGAGAAGTTTGACTTGTATGGTTTGTAGGTATGTATGTTTGTGCGCGATAATCTCGCGTTTGGCTAAACCGATATCGATGCGGTTTTCAGAAAAGGATTTGTTACATTTAGGAGAACGTTTTAAAATAAGTATAATACTTCTTAGTTTGATGATGATCTTCGGAAATGTTCACTAGAAATGAAAAAAAAAGCCTTAAAAAAAGAGAACCGACTTCAAATAAAGCACTAAGCCGTAAGAAATAATTTGTTTTTTTTTTATGTTAGTGCTAACAGCTGGTAATTACGAATCGAAAAAGCACCGACATCAAAGAAGAAATTATTTCTTACGGTTTAGTGTTTTGAAGTCGGTTCTCTTTTTTTAAGTTTGTTTTATTATATCTGTAAGTTTGTTTTGTTTTATATATTGGTGCTGACTGTGGAAGAAACCTAGATAAAACATAATTATAGACATCAGTGTGTAGGTAAAATAAAAAAATCTTTAAAGTTACACGTGTTTTGTGTGTTAATGTTAGGTGTTTATCCCTTCTTTTGCTTGATTTACACCCATCTATAGCACATAAGGCACCACACGGCATCGTAATACGCGTACGAACGAACAGCACTATTAAAATTGAACGGCCGCGGCGTGCGCGCGCTTCGCTTGCGAAAACCGCACTGAATTTGATCCGCCGGGGCGGACCGAGACCGCTCGGCTGGGCGGTAGGCACTTATAGCGCGCAAGTACATGGAGTGACGGAGGCCTGCTAGTGTCACAGTTTCTAAACCGCCTCAAGGGCCTCTGACATGGTTTATTTGACGACCGCCATTTGGCGGCCAACGGCTTATACGTGCCTTCTGAAGCATAGAATCGTCTTTTTATCAGACAATCAGGTGATTCAAGCCTGCAATGTCCTAGCCAAACCGTAAAAAGTTGTTTTCCAAACTTTTTACAAAGTATGCTTCCCGTGGGAATCCACCCACGACTACCGGGTCACAAGGCCTAAACCACTCGGCCACGGAGGTTTAAGTAAGTTTATGGTATTCTTCTGACTGAAATCATAAATCAGTCATCAAACTGTCAATTGAAAGCTGCATAGGTACCTGCGATGAGAAGCAATGCGGCGTCCATGACCGCGGCACCGTTAAGCATGGTGGCCATAAGAATGTCGTGCCCAGGGCAGTCGACGAAGCTCACGTGACGCACGAGCTGGAAGCGGCCGGTGCAGGCCGGGCGCAGGCACGGAAAACTATCGTCTTTCGATGAACCGCCCGATATGAAGCTCGTAGGCCGCGCACATTTTGGATTGTCACATTTGTAGATTTTCGCATTAGCGTAACCTGTAATGAACATTGCTTTGGGTTATTTATTGCCTAAGAGATGGATTGCATCTCCTAAATAGTTCAATACCTTTGACAACTTAATTTGGTCGGGTTATACGCGGAGATTTAGTATGGAAAATTAAAGAAAGCTTTTTTATCTTAAAAGACAACATTTCGGAATATACATTTTTAGTCACATAAAATTTCTTTACGAGTATTACCTAATTGTTGTATAAATTTGGGGAGAAATCACTGTGTTTTTAATAGGAAAATCTTGAAATGAAAATTTAACACCGTGACTACCGCCACCCTACCGATGCCGATGGCATGGTATATCTCGTAAAATACTGGAATACCTACTAATTTTGAATTTTGGGTACTAATTTTTTCGGCTCTGTCGCAAAATGACCACTTCTCAAAATGACTACAGGTAGCAAAATGTCCCTTTCCTCAAACAGACATTAATTCCTTTCATCAGTAAAAAAACGGTCAAGAGCCAGTACGTGTACAACACAGAGGGGTAATGTTTAATCAGTAAAATAGGTAGGTGCATGCACATAAACTAAATAAAATAATAGGAATCGAAGTTTGTCAGATTTACTGTCACTCAAAACATCAATTTACACTAATTAACGATCAACAAATTAAACTAAACCCAAATAAAAACATAAAAAAGACTTGAAATATATAAACAAAAAAAATATTTTATAATTATTATGGGACGGTTACCGAAGCATCAAATCAATTGATTTTTTTGGTAACCTTAATAATAATCATAAAAATATAGCAATTACAGTGATCATATAAACAAAAAAATCTTACTAAATAATGAAAAATCATTTTTCCTAAGTAAAAAATAAAATTGGCTTAATTTGAATAAATAATTCAAATTAAGCCAATTTTCAATTCATGTATTGGCAACACTTTCAACAAAAACTATGAGGGTACTTGAAAAAATAATTACAAAAGTTATGTCAGCAATAGTTTCGTATTTATGTTACCCACATAATTATTACAATACGAAACTATTGCTGACATATGTGGGTAGTTTATCAAACTTAAATAACCATTTGAGGTTTAATGAATCAAGAATTTTATTTTGTTATTAATCAGAAAGGAAGAGAAACACTTATTTATAATGAAAATAGGTATAACATAAATAGGACTAAAAAAAGTGGAACAACTTTATGGCGTTGCGTAAATAGACAACAGTGCAGTGCCTCATTATCTTTGGACAAAACAAGGAAAACTATTATTAGAGAAACTTTGCATTTTTACTGATACATTTTGCGAAAGGGACATTTTGCTACCTGTAGTCATTTTGAGAAGTGGTCATTATGCGACAGAGCCATTTTATCTTGCAAGGTACTAATTTTCTATGTAGATTTGAGGGAAGCTACAAGCTCCTCAAACTTGGAATCAACATTCAAAGTCGTGGTCCTACTGAACGAGCGCGCGAAAGTTAGGTACCATCATTGATTTCTCGTTGAATACAAATGTTTCAGTTCTGTTTTTTTTTACGAATTTAATCATATATAAGGGTACTAATTATTTGCATATTTAGAATAGCCGTATCATGCCCACTTTTTCGGCGCTCATGGTGGTCCTGCTGAAGGGAGCGTGACTTTTGTTGTTCGAATCCTGATTAAGAGTGATTAGTACCAAATATGGATGCGATTGGCGTCGTGGTCCTGCGGTAGTCACAGACATCTAATAATATGTTTAGGGGCTGTTTCACGATGTCGGAATAAGTACCTACTACTTACTAAATCAATTAAAAATAGAACAGAATTTATATGAAATTATCTTCAAAAATTAACACACATAAATAAAAAAAACATATAATATTTAGGTAAATTATCATTTTTATTATCTTAACAAAATTACACGAAATTCGCAAAGGTTATATGTCTACAAATATAACATTATTTTAATGCTACAAAAACGCAATGTAATCCAAAATTGTTCAGTACACTAACATGCTTGTACTTCAAAAGTTATTTTAATATACCGACAAACCTAGATAAACTATCAAAATGTAACATGGATTCAAAAATATATCCAATTTTAGGGTTCCGTACCTAACGGGTAAAAACGGGACCCTATTGTTATATAACGGGACTCCGCTGTCCGTCTGTCTGTCATCGGGCTGTATCTCATGAACCGTGATATCTAGACAGTTGAAATTTTTACAGATGATGTATTTCTGTTGCCGCTATAACAACAAATACTTACTAAAAACAGAATAAAATAAATATTTAAGTGGGGCTCCCATACAACAAACGTGATTTTTTTGCCGTTTATTTTTTTAAAGATGATGGTACGGAACCCTTCGTGCGCGAGTCCGACTCGCACTTGGCCGGTTTTTATTACTATAATACTTTCAATATAGTAGTTCTATATACATAAGGCAATTCAGCACCTTGAAGTTCAATGAGTAATGCCTCATTTTTACGAGTTTAATATTTATGTAAATGGTAAAAAATAGAGCCAGCTTGTTAAGTTGCTAAGTTTATATACCGATAACAGCCACTGAAGAGAAGACACTACCATCTTTACTGTCAAAACGCTACTTAGCAGATGCATTTGATAATACAGAATGAAACGATAGATAATATATAAGTATACATATATATGTTGCAGTCAACACTCTTAACCAGTCAAAAGTACTTTTGACTGATGAACACCTGAGCTAAGATAGGTCGACGGAGCGCTTCGCGGGGCTCCTATTTCTGGGTGGTTTAAAAAAAATAACCACTTCTAACCTAACCTATCCAAGTTGGTGTACTCTGAGTCGGGGTGTTAACCATAATGACGTTTTTAACTATACTAGTAAAATCAGTCAAAGTACTTTTGACTGATTTTGCTAGTCAATAGTACTTTTGACTGGTTAAGAGTTTTGACTGCAACATAATAGATAAGGATTTTATATAAATATATAACTTGGTAAAACAGTAGCAGTAATTTCTAAATATTACTTTTATATTACACAGATTACATTATCTTGATACATAAGGCAATAAGTGGTACCATGATAATATCAAAATAATTCAAATCAATAATTTAATATCATGATAATTTCTATAAAATACCATAAAATATATGTGATAGACAGTCTTCATTTCAAACCAAATAAAATGCTCATAGCAAAAATGCGAAAACAGTCCCCAAAAGGTTAGACAGAGGCATACCTAAAGTACATGCATACATTTAATTCCAACATAATAGTAATTGGTATTTCCATATTCCATAAAGAGATTTTCTCATGACATTTCATGTAGGTATTTGTCACAGGCTGTATCAGCCTAAATAATTATTATTTTAAATAGCTTATTGAGTTCCCTTTCATTTTGTGGCTGGATACATTATTATAATATTTGATTGAAAATAGTTGTTCCTTTTTTTTTTATAAGCTCACATAAATTTTAACTGAGTTTAAAATCATCAACAATGCACTGTGCAAGCAGTGCCCTGGGAGTATACAATATGATATCATTTGGTTTTTGAGAAAAAGTTTTCCATCTGTTTATTGTACTGACCGAAAAATCTGTTACTCAAAATAAATATTTGCGACAGTTTATAGCACCACATTTGCATTCTGTAAGATTTCTAAGCATAGCCCTATTTTGTTGCTGTATTTCAAATCTAGATTTAACTGGTGATACCGGTGTAGCACCTGTAGTAGCTTCAGACCCACTAGGTATTTCATTATCAGAGGTACTGTCTTTACTAATACTAGAACTATTTGTCTCAGCATCGTCACTCTCTGAAGCTTTTTGTAAATAATCAAAACAGAGTTCTTCACCAATTTCAATATCACGCGTAGCAAATAAAGCTAACATAGGCAGGTTGGGATCAAGACAATCAGCCCACACTGCCCACACACCAAGATTAGGATCACAGGAATGATTAATAAAATGTGACACATTTCCTAAATTAGCCGCATCCACTACATATGGATTTTCTACCGAGTTGAAATCCAGATCAAATAAATATGTGAGACCATTAGCATCATATTCTCTTCCTCTTTTCTCAGCTTCTTCAAATGTTATAACTTCTCCAACATATTGACACAAAAATTGTCCTTGCCTTATCTTTTGTTCTGTTTTTACTCCCCATCCACATCCATTGGCAGTTCGAAAAATACTCAATTTAATATTTCTGCCACCTTGAACCACACGATTGCAGCATTCTGAGGAGCATTTACAGGCTTTGTTACATTCGTAAATTGGGGTACCTGATGCAACACGAAGTCTTTTATTTGCAGTATAAGCAAACAGACCAGCTTGCATGCCACAACATGTTTTAGAGCGACAGTTGCAAGCCGTGCATTCACACCCAATGGGTGGGTCGTCAGGGATTGTGACATTGCTACCAGGAATGCTTTGATTTATATAGGTAAAATTTTCTGGTGGACCAGCCAAGTCAAAATTATTCTCTACAATAAGCTTTTTGGATGTGTCAACCTGATTTAAATGTTCCTCCCATTTACTTAGCTTCATTAACTGCTGACATCGTTTTCTGGTTACCACATAGAGTTGTAAAATATCTCTTGCTTCTTGCACAAGTCCTGTGGCCAAGTCTTCATTTTCTTCAGGTAAAATGATCATTGCAAGCAATTTTAATGTCAAGCTTTCTTTTAATTTTGCTATGTCATTGCCTTCTATTTCATCAAATCTTTTTAAAAGATTATCTTCACTAAGCAGGTTTCCAAATGAAATTTCTTCCTTTAAGTTTTCCATTTGTTTGCAATATTTAAATTCTTCTTCCACAAGGAACTGTTTGAGCACACTTGGGCAGTTGTCAAGATGTTCAATTGGTTCCCATGTGTTTTCACTATCTGGCCATCCCTTCCATTTTATAAAGAAGTACTCCTTGCCAGACTTTATTTTGAGGTCAAGAATTTTTTCAATAATGTATTCTCCTGATTCCTGCCTACTTTTCTTCTGTTTCTTTGGTGCAGGCAAATTTAATTCTTCATCAGAATCAACACACAAATTTCTCTTTTTAGATCTCTTCATTTTTTCAAAGAACTCATTTTCATGCCGCTCATCAGCTCTTTCACGATACATTTTAATGACTGAGTCGGACAGGCGCTCTGCAACATACCATGTGTTTTGATTAATTTACATCAATCTTACAAGATCAAATAACATTACATAATTTCTTCAGGTTTACAATACATTTCACATGGTATATTGCATAGCATCTGAACAAATGATTTAAGACAGTTTATTCTAGCCTTAGTGATTTTTAAGCATATTTTAAAAGATCTAGTTTTTATATTTTAGCCAAATAATTAAAAAAAAAACACTTTTTTTCTATTAAAAATGTAATTATGTTGTTACTTAAAAACTCAATCATTGAATCCTCTTAATAGAAAAAAAGTTCACCCAAAATACTGTTACAATCACTAATTATTTTGGGTCAACAACTATTTGAATTTTTAAGGTAATGTCTCAGATGTTGAAGTTGGCTTATTGCCTAACTGGATTCAGTTGAATTGCAGTTTGTGCATTGCATCACAAAGCCCTTTGGAAGTCAGGCTATTGGGCATTTAGGCTTTAGACTATAAACTGATTATCTAGCAGGACAGTATACTTAGAGGTTGAAAAACAAATGGAAGGGATATGCTTACCTAACTTGATAGTAATATTCCTCTCCAATTCATTCTTGAATCTGACAGTCTGCACTCCTGAAATAGCCTTAACTACAGTTGATTTGCCATGAGCTACATGACCAATGGTGCCGATGTTTATTGTGGCCTGCCTTGAAATGACTTCAGGTGATAAGGCTGACAATTTCGTAACATCCTGAAATAAAAAAAAAACAAAATTTAAATTATAGTATACCTACAAATTGAATCTGGTCTTTTGGTTTTCATGTACATTTCATTTACCTACCAATAACAAAAAACAGTTTACTATATTTAGACAATAACACATTACCAGTTATATTATTATAACTGGTTACGTGTAGGTACTTCAATTATTATTAAATTACATCATATTTTATTTGTTTATTATTTTAGCTTATATATATTTTATTAGTATTATATTTATTATTTGTTTTTTTTATTTCCAAAACAAAACTCTATTTTAAATCTTATTTTTTATTTGTTGTACACCTACCACAGTGTAGTCTTTTTAACCCAAAGGTTGACTGGTAGAGAATGCCTTGTTGCATTAAGTCCGCCCATGTAGGTCTATTGTACATAAAGTTTCAATAAATAAATAAATCAATCAATTAGTACCCAATGCAAGTCTTACAACCTTTTGTACATGTGTACCTATAAAACGTAAAGGTTATGTGAATCTTAATGATCGACCGAAGCGAAACTCAAAAACTTATCCTAGTTGATAGCAGTACTCTAACAAAATATTTTCTCTAAAACTGATATTTAGAACATTTTAACTCACCAATTTGGTTAGGTCTTGCTGATGCAAGTTTGACTGAGCACTTCGCCCTTCACTCGAAGCCATAATTATGGTTTTTGTGCACTTGGTAGCTTCAATAATCTTTTCAGACAAGAATTAATTGGCTCCGACTAAGTTTTACAACATTTAAATGTAAAATTAGTACTAAAATTAGTAAAATCCGCTAACGTAGGCAACGAATTTCAGCTTCAGCTTGACGAAACGAAGATGAACGGACTCGGAGCGGAGATAGCGTGCCAATGCCAAATAGTGAGTGACCAGAGAGAGAGAGTGCTGATTTAGTCGATTTATCAATTGCATCACAAATGCAAACATGAATCATCATTCATCAGTTAAACAAATGAATTATCTAGAGAAATAAAAAAAATATAAAGTAGTTGTTTTTTTAATTCAGTAGCTCAAGCTATGGCTCAAGTCTACCTAAGCCATTATATGTTGATTAAGCATTGTTCACAGACAAATTACTGAAACTTTTGAAGCTTTTCCTCGGCTTTTGGATTTGCGGTTTCGAGGTCACATTCTTATATTGGAATTAATGCCTAGGACTACACTCTCCTAAAGATAACACATAGTTTACATTTTAGACTCTGATGATGTCACCACCGCACAGCGGTAGGTAGGATGTAATGTGAATTGTGAATGAAAACTAAAGATATTCTGACACGGAATAACAGTGTGTCGGCGGAGCTTGACCGGATAAAATTATTCTAGCTAGACTATGCTTTTCAATCGTAATAAGAGGAGAATGATCTTCTGGCTCACTTGTGACCACCATAAATGCACAAGTGATCCTCGTCGCCCTCGTCTAACCTTGATCTGTGCACCTCACTAGTGACATAGTCAAGCTGTCATCATCAGCTTCTGGGGTGCGTTTAAGGAAGTAGCGAGGATTCGCTGAACGGAGTCTTATGTTTTCATCACTTTTAGCTGTCAATCATTCTGCCCCTTTCGTTTACGTTTCAATTGGTAGTGTTTTTATGTCTTTGGTTTACAACAATTTGCATCATTATTTCATCCATGATCCACGTACAGTTCAATAATTTTCCAAAGTAAGTAATATTCGCATCTTCAATCTTTGGCGCGAATCGAGCGAAAATATATTATGACAACAAATAGCTGTCAGTCTGACAGCAGGATAAAATTTAGCGACCTAAAAATGCATTAAAAAGGTCGCTAAAATTCATCCTAACCAGGCGAAAACTTATGTTTGACGTTAGGTACTGGATAATTGACTGAAACGCACCCCTGTTGGAATTGCTCTCTTTGAATGATCTATGGCGAAATACCCAAATTGTCAGTTGTCAAACGCTCATGCAATGTTGTGTCACTTGAATCTGTCAATAAATAAATTTTTGGAGCTATACTTACCGCAGTAAAAGATAAATTCCAACAAATGTAATAGTGATTTGCAGAATAATATCGTTTAAATCTGAAAAACATGATAGTTAAAAACGAGGATGTACATGAACAAACTAAAAGGTTGCGGTTCAAGTCTTTAGCCAATACTCAAAATTCGTCCGGCGATGTAAGTTTTGATAAAGGAGCGAAGGATATGAAATGCAAAGGTAAAGTAATAGATGCCGTTTGGACTTGGTGATAAAATAATAAGATACCTACTGTGGATGGTAATGCTTGTGATATGTAACATTACAGATGGAGAAAAGGCTGCCTCCTTGTTTGCGTTTTTACACGTAGAGCTAACGCGAGGATATTTATTAGAACATGACGAAGAACGGTTCTCAGCCAGAAGAGAAAAAGTTTATTCCTTTATTAAGATTCCTCAAGAGTTGGAAAAGTTTATGGCTTATGGATTCTTTCAATGTGCAGACTCTTTACTATTTGTTTACACTTTCCTTCCACTCAGGTTTATCATGGCTATTTGGACCTTCTTTAGCAGACTTTTCAGGAGATGTTTTGGGTAGGAAATATGGCTATTTCATGAACCTTTTAATATGAATTCACCTACACACAGTTTTAAAATTATATTTCGTTTATTACAGGTTTTATTCAAGTTCCCGTCAAAGTTTATTAAAACCAGCAGAAACATGTGACATGCTTAAAGGTTTCATATTACTAATTTGCAGTATTTTAATGTGCTATATAGACACAAATATGATGTATCATTTAGTGAAGAGCCAGAGTGTGATGAAACTGTATATATTTTACAATATGTTGGAGGTCGGTGATAGACTATTCTCAGCTTTTGGACAGGATACTATTGATGCACTATTTTGGACTGCAACTGAACCTCGAGATAGAAGGAGAGAGCATTTGGGAGTTATACCTCATCTGTTGTTTGCCATGATCTATGTCTGTATCCTTTTTAAGTACATATAAATGACTTGGATGTGGAGAACGAAGGGTTTTTCTTCTTACTTACAAATATTTTGGTTGATTATATTTAAACTAAAATACTCACTACTATTATTGAAAATAGGTGTAAATTTTTAGTGACCAAAACTTTGAAGTACCTAATGTATTATTTTTGAGTAAGTAATAATATCTTAATCTTTACTATATGAGTGATAAAACCATTTCATAGTTGGCACAGATACCAGGAGTGATAATAGCACTACAGAAATATTCATAAACTCTGAATCTACGTTCATCATTAGTTCTAGAAAACGAGGCTAGAAAAGTTTAAATTGTACAAAGATTTATGATATTTAGGTCAATACAAAATGCACCCTAATTGAATGCTGTAGTATCAATAAAATTACACAGATATTTATTTTATTAGGTATTCAAATAGAGATTTGATTCACTTTTTATAGTTCTGTGTGTTTTAATGTATGCTCCTTAATATTTGGTTCAGTTCTTCATAGCTTATTAGTGCTGTTCCAAGCAACAACACTGAATGTTGCCTTCAATTCCAATAATAAAAGTCTTCTTATAATAATGATGTCTAATAATGTAAGTATACCAGTTAGTGATTGTTGTTATAAATTAGTGAACAATTAAAATTAAAATTCTATGAATTAGATTTCTGAGGTTATAGCAGACACAACACAGATCACATTTTAACGTTTGGTGTGAAGAGCAGCTTACACCGAGATTCAGCATTTAAAATTAGAATGCTCTGACTCTGACTGAGTCCATATTGTATTGCTGTTTAAAAGTGCGTCCGACATCACATAACAACATCTATCTATCTATGTTAATACTTTATTTCAGTGCCTGATTATTTTGTAAACAACAATGGTTTTTCTTTAGTTTGTAGAATTGAAGGGCAGTGTTTTCAAGAAGTTTGACAAGAACAACCTCTTCCAAGTGTCCTGTAGCGATGTAAGGGAGCGCCTCCACTTGTCAGTGCTCTTGTTTATTGTAGTGTTGCAAACTATGAAGGAATACATGTGGAAAGAGGAACGGTTTTGGATACTCGCGCCTGATTGTGTGCTTGTCCTGACTTTTGAGGTCATCATTGATTGGGTCAAGCATGCATTTATTACCAGGTAACTTGAATACCGTAAGCATTTGCTAGCGATTTGCTCCCGTGGCCTATTCTACAGGAAACATGCATATTTCTGTAATAAAAAGTAGCCTATGACACACAGCAACAATGCAGCTATCTACCAGAGAATGATTTTATAAATAGAACTAGCTTTAGCCTGCTACTTCATAAGCGCATATCCCGTTTTTCCCATTCCTGTAGGAATTGAAAGAAATCCTGTCTCCTCTCTTAGTGCTCCCCTACGCTCCCCAAGATATCTATGTGCCAAATTTTAGCTTTCTACAACCAGTAGTTTCGACTGTGCGTTGTCTGTCAGTCTTTTTCTTAATGTATACATTTTTATGTAAGCTGATCCCACTGCTGGACAAAGGCCTCCCCCAAGTCCTCTTCTCCCGCTCCTCACACCAGCCTTCGGTATGTGTTTAGGTAGGGTTTGTAATGTTTATCTATTTACTATATATAATTGTACACCGAGAATAATATAAAAAGAAAACTACAAACTAAAACAAAAACTTTTCTCATTCATTCAAGTGAATTTTCAAAATGTGTAAATAAATAATCTTTCATGTCATATCAAAATTTTTGTTAACACACAAATGAAAAGAAATCCGGCAATCTTCATATCCGTATGGCTTCTACACCACTTAACAGCATATGACAAATATTTGCAGTATTCAAACCACGCAAAACAAGAATAATCACAATCGTAATTTCTCCACGACACGAACACACAGATTCAATGACACCGGCGAACTGTAAGCGCCAGTCAGGTCGGCGCTGCGCGGTACGGTATTTAGTACAGAAAACAATTATTATATTATTTAGCAACGCCTACCGCGGGGTATGCGTGGTACCATACCATTTTTTTTTTTTTTTTTTTTTTTAAAAACGTTTCCCCACACTAGGAATTTCTCCTGTATCGTGGGTGCGTTCACAAACATATAAACTCACATACACAAACAGCCAGACCCGGAACAACTATCTGTAGGCCATACAAATATTTGTTCCGTGCGGGAATCGAACCCGTGACACGCAGCGCAGCAGTCGACCGCTCAACCACTGCGCCAACCGTGTCGTCAAATAAACGAAAACTGTAGTGTTGATAGATGAAGTAAACGTTATATCATTTGAGCGATATAGCTTTTGAAAACAGAGCAAATGTTCTTATTATAAACTAGCTTTTACCCACGACTTCATACACGTAGGTATATCCCGTTGTATCCCGTTCCCGTCTTTTTAAAACCTGTTCAGTAGATCCAGAGTTTACCCCCTGTTATAGGGGGTAATCTCTGGATCTGCTCACAAACTTTAACCTCTTTATAATATTAGTGTAGAATGAGCGGCACCCGTTTAGGTCATTTTGCCACCTCCTTTTAGACCGCTTCTTTCTCGCGTCTGTCTCTGCGGCATCAACCATTTAAAATATTGGGATAGTTTATTTTACAACAAATAAAGCTGCAATAGTAATGTAATGTAGCAAATAAAACATAATTCTTTTTTCTTATTTTGTTCAGGTTCAATGAGATTCCGTATGGAGTGTATAGAGAATACACAGTGAGTCTGGCATATGACGTTGCCCAAACAAGGCAAAAGCATGCCTTCAGTGACCATTCGGACTTGGTGGCACGCAGAATGGGCTTTATACCTTTGCCTTTAGGTGTTGTTATCACTAGAGTGTTGGTTCATGCAGTTAAAGTCGATGGGTAAGTAAACAATACTATGCCTTTCACGTAATTTGTTGTATCCCACGAAATTAGATTCTTTCCAGTGAAAAACACAAAATCACAATTTTGTTGGTTACAACAACGTACGTGGGTAGCATCGTATTACTAGCATAATTTGAGTACTTAGGTACTACTAACACTCGTAAAGGAAAGACACGGTGGGCGCAGTGGTTGAGCGATTATAGCTGCGTGTCGCGGGTTCGATTCCTGCACGGTAAAAATATTTTGTATGGCCTACAGATAGTTGTTCCGAGTCTGGTTGTTTGTGTATGTGAGTTTTTGTGTTTGTTAACGCACCCACGGTACAGGAGAAATTCCAAGTGTGGGGCAGCGTTAAAAAAAATAGTTTTGTTTATAATTTGAATGCATGTCAGTTCTGTAACAATACTTTTTCAATCTTTTCTAAAAAATAATATGATGGTAATCATCCTTTGCAGTCAGTGTACTATGCACTTCTTCGGATGATTTTCCTGTTGGCTATTTATTATTATGTTCTAGAAAGAGTATGGTAGGCATTTTAATTTATCCGAATTACATATAAGCTTGAATGGTAAAAGTTGGTCAAATCATTTATTTGACATTCAATTTATTAATCCATTTATTTTCAGATTCGCAGCTATATTTTTAATATCCATAGCATATTTGTGCCTGATATCAGTGAGAGTACTGGTTTCTATTGTGATACTTGGAAAGGCTTGTGATTTGATAACACAACATCAGACAGAAAAGAATGAGAGCTACCACACTACGCCTAAAAAGTAAGAAAACATTATTAAAATTATTTTATCTATTAAATATCTCAGGGGCATACCTAAATAAAAATAATGCTTATGGCAGAAACCCTGGCTTAAACCCCAGGCTGGGGGCCTTAAATTTATTTGAGGCCACCACAGGATAGTCCGGTTAAGCAATTTATAGCCCTTGCGTGTTAACCTGCCAGTGGTCATACATAAAAACAAAAAATAATAATAATAATATGGCAGAAAGTGATTATCCAGCAATATCTATGGGAACTGCGTATATTATTAAAATAGTCTCTGCCATTCAAGCATCAGCATTTTAGTAACGTTATTATTATTACTTTTGCATTATATATAAAATTGGCGAGACTTAAATTACAAGTGTTTCGTCCCTCCAGTACACTTCGCTGATTGGGTGAATTTTGTCTTATACAGTCTTAAGTGTGTATTGTATTACCTGAAGTAGTACCTAATATTACATCGTTCATCGTACGTTACATCATCACGTCTTAACGGCTAAACGGATTTGGATGAAGCTGATGGTACACTTGGTAGACCTGGAATACCCTGACCTGTCCTGGAATAGGTCATAGGATACATTTAATCCCGAGAGTATGTTCCCGTGGAATAATTTTTAACTTGCAAGCAGGCGAATCCCCTGGCAGAAGCTAGTTTCAAATAAAATCTTCTCGACTTTTATATTTTTTGCAAAATATAATAAGTGTGTTTTAGATCACAATTTTAATCTAATCAAATTGGCACTGTGGTGAGATTGGTCTTACAGGTCTATTAAAATTATCAATTATGTTTTCAGAGAACAAAAAGATTTGACCCCCAAAGACAATTCTTATGCTCACAAAACACCGGAAGCCGAGCTGCCCTCTCCCAAAAAGCCAACGCAATTGAAGTTTACAGTTCCTGAGAATGTTATTCTAGTAAGTCAATGATTAGTTGCATTTGTATAAAATATATTGTTTGATTATGGTGAAGTGACAATGACCAGAGAATGGGCAGCAGCATTCTTTCGGTACATTGCAACAGCTACACTGCGATCGCCAACCCGCCTGCAAAGCGTGGCGATTATGGCAAACCAAATGAAAAGCACACTAAAAAAATGGCCCCTAGTGCCCGGCAGCGCGTCTACCCTTGACTCCGGTAGCGGTCAAGGTTATGACGATGCAAGGGGTGCTAAGAATCCCCGGAGTGGATACGGTTACCGTAAAAAACACCGACGACTGGACCTGGCAACGTTAAACACAAGAACACTCCGGACCGACGAGAAGATCACCGAACTTGAGGAGGAATTGAGCAGGTTGCGATGGAGTGTTGTGGGATTGTCTGAAGTCCGAAGAGAGGGGGAGGACACGACAATTCTCTAATCCGGCAACATGTTCTATTTCCGGGAGGGTGACCAGAAGTCCCAGGGTGGTGTCGGGTTTTTCGTCCACAGGTCCCTCGTGTCCAATGTGGTGAGGATCGGGAGTGTGTCGACCAGGGTGGCGTACCTTATACTCAGAATATCGTCAAGATATTCGTTGAAGGTCGTACAGGTTTACGCCCCAACCTCGACACACCCCGACGACGAATTAGAGACCATGTATGAGGATATATCCAGAGCCATGCATGGTCATAAAACTCATTTCACCGTGGTCATGGGGGACTTCAACGCGAAACTGGGCAAACGTGACGGTGACGAGCTGCGAGTGGGGCAATTTGGATATGGACGTCGGAACCACCGGGGACACCTACTGGCCAGTTTTATGAAGAAGGAGGGCCTCTATTATGATGAACTCCTTCTTCAGAAAGCGTGAGCACAGGAAGTAGACCTGGCAGAGCCCCGACGTTGCAATTAAAAATGGGATTGACTTCATCATGTTGACGAAGAAGCAGATATTCAATGATATCTCTGTGATTAACGCGGTGAAAACCGGAAGTGATCACCGCATGGTAAGAGGCACATTGAATCTAAATATCAAGCTGGAAAGGTCTCGACTGATGAAGTCTACGCTCCGTCCAGCACAGATCCAGATCCAAAACTCCGAAAGCTTTCAGCTCGAACTTCAAAATCGTTTCGAGTGCCTAGGGAGCTCCGTGGACGAATACAACGATGGGTTCGTGGAAACTGTTCATACGGTCGGGTCTGTACAGATAAGACCAAGAGGCTCTCTGATCCTACTCTCAAGCTCATGAAGGAGAGGCGGGAGATGATTCTGCAGTCTTCAGACGATGCGTGCAAATACCGGCAGCTCAATAGACGGATCTCCAAGTCCTTGAAAAGCGACCTCCGCCGCTTTAATACTGAAAAGATCAAAGACGCGATAGAGCGGAATAAGGGCTCCAAGGTCTTTGCAAGAGATTTGTCTATTGGGCAGAGCCAGCTCACAAAACTGAAGAACGACGATGGCAGAACCATATCCGCCAAATCGGAGCTTCTGAGGGAGATCGAGACATTCTATGGACAGTTATACACGTCAGTGACCAAACCTGCAGCAAATCTAGCGAACGACCCAAGAGCTAGATTGACCCGGCATTATACCGAAGACTTCCCGGACGTCAGCCTGTATGAGATTAGGATGGCTCTGAAGCAGCTTAAAAACAACAAGGCGTCAGGTGAGGACGGAATTACGGCCGAACTCCTGAAGGGGGGTGGAAAACCAGTCCTTAAGGCCCTTCAGAAACTGTTCGATTCCGTCATACTCGAGGGGAAAACGCCACAAGCGTGGAGCAGAGGTGTGGTGGTACTGTTCTTTAAAAAGGGCTACAATGCCTTGCTTAAGAATTACAGGCCCATCTCACTTCTGAGCCATGTCTACAAGCTGTTTTCCAGAGTCATCACAAACCGTCTCGCACGCAGGTTTGACGAATTCCAGCCTCCCGAACAAGCCGGATTCCGAAAAGGCTTCAGCACCGTAGACCACATACACACGCTGCGGCAGGTTATACAGAAGACCGAAGAGTATAATCTGCCCCTCTGCTTGGCGTTTGTGGACTACGAGAAAGCCTTCGATTCGATCGAGACTTGGGCTGTGCTGCAGTCTCTCCAACGGTGCCAGATTGACTATCGGTACATCAAGGTGCTGAAGTGTTTGTATGAAAACGCCACCATGTCAGTCCGACTTCAGGATGAGACATCAGAACCTATCCTCCTGCAGCGGGGTGTGAGGCAGGGAGACGTAATTTCTCCGAAACTGTTCACGGCCGCAATGGAGGACATCTTCAAGGTTTTGGGCTGGAGAAGGCTAGGCATTAATGTCAATGGCGAGTACATCACTCATCTTCGATTTGCCGACGATATAGTCGTCATGGCTGAGACCACGGAGGACCTCAGTACAATGCTCGATGACCTCAGTAGAGCTTCCGAAAGAGTGGGTCTTAAAATGAACATGGACAAAACCAAGGTCATGGTAAATACCCATGTAGCACCCACTCCTATCAAGATTGGAGGCTCTGCACTCGAAGTTGTTGATGAGTACGTCTACCTGGGACAAACGATCCAGTTAGGTAGGGCTAACTTCGAGAAAGAAGTCAACCGTCGAATCCGACTCGGCTGGGCGGCGTTCGGGAAGTTGCGCGGTATCATCTCGTCTCACATACCACAGTGTCACAAGACGAAAGTCTATGACCAGTGCGTGTTGCCAGTGATGACCTATGGACTCGAAACGTGGTCACTCACAATGGGCCTTCTGATGAGGCCCATTGTGAGTGACCACGTTTCGAGTCACCCAAAGGGCAATGGAGAGGGCAACGCTCGGAGTTTCCTTGCGTGATTGAATCAGGAATGATTATATCCGCAAGAGAACCAAGGTTACCGACATAGCCCGAAGGATCGCCAAATTGAAGTGGCAGTGGGCAGGGCACATTGCTCGCAGAACAGATGGTCGATGGGGCCGAAAAGTTTTGGAGTGGCGACCGCGTACCGGAAGACGCAGCGTTGGAAGGCCTCCCACAAGGTGGACCGATGACCTGGTGAGGGTCGCGGGTAATCGATGGATGCGACGCACAGGACCGGTTGCTGTGGCGACACTTGGGGGAGGCCTATGTCCAGCAGTGGACGTCTTTCGGCTGATATGATGATGATGATGATGACAATCGGCTGGCCTCATTAACAGTAGAGTTGAAGACCGTTGTGTTCTCGAATCTTTCCGATTTGCAGTTTCTATTCAAGAACCGAATGGAAGGGCAGACACCGTCAGGCTTCCGAAGGTCAAGTTAAATCACGTGCTGAGTTGAGATCGCACTCCACTTCTGGACACAGGCCTCTACCAATCTGTGTCTTAACACCCGATCTCCCGCTTCCCGCTTTTAGATTTTTTTTTTCGGAGTTGAAATCCTCATGGATGTCAGGGGTCTGTTATTGGACTCGTACTGGCTAAAACCATACCGGTGTTCCCTCGCACACATGCGCCCGGGGCTGCGGGTGCGTAGGTATGTGACTGGCTGCCCGGAACTGACCGGACCGTCCGTTTCATGCTTCTGGACCCAGCGTGTAAAGAATCGTTTTTATACAACGTGCAACAGAATGAACGCTAAACCTGTAAAGGGGTCATTGGCAAATCGATTGCCCTATTCACTTATGCGGGCATAATTCGACAAAATGTACTGAGAAGTAGATTTTATTTCGCGCGATTTCAGGTTTGGTCCCATAGTAAAAGTTGCTCATAATGACCCCTTTCAGGTTTTGCGTTAATTCTATTGTTCTTTGTATAAACTATGCATGCATGATATTAAACCCCGAATTTATAGACATCCTACCATGAATGTGTTTTGATCAGAGCGAGCCGCTAGTAGACGCGTCGGTTGGTGCTGCGGCGATATTCTCCAACAGCGCGATCGACCTCAATGGTGTGTGTTATCTCAACGACAAAATGAATGCACAAGTGAAACAGGAAGCTGGTGACTTCCTTGAAGCAGAAATGGTAAGCTATTAATGTTTGTTGCATTGATCAGATATCTTTCAACTGTGTGATTCTTTAATATACATTTCTGACTTAGGTTAGAGGATATACAGTGTAACCTTCGCGGGTCGCGGGTTCGATTCCCGCACGGAACAAATATTTGTATGGTTTACAGATAGTTGTTCCGGGTCTGGCTATTTGTGTATGAGAGATTATGTTTGTAAACGCACCCACGACACAGGATAAATTACTAGTGACGACGTTTAAAAAAACAAAGGAGAGAGAAAAAGGAGGAACCTGGATCTCAAAATGATCTCTCTCACTCAACTTAAAAATCTCAATGACAAACATAGATAAAATCTAAAAAGACAACTTCATTTATTCAATTTTATAGTTATCAGTCCTTGCTATTTCAACACAAACTGGCGTGTTCCGGTTCGGGTAACCTAACCACGTTTCACTGTATTAAAGTCTAAGCAATTACTACTAATATACTTGGTTTAATTAGACTTTAAAGTAACTGCAAATTACTTTACCTAAGGCCGAAATGCTATTAAAGTCACACTATTTCACTAACATTTGTCAATCATTGTAATTTAGACATAATAGCATTGACATAAAGTACCAGAAATGAAACGTGAGTACTGTGTCGTTTGGTAGGTTGACGTGAGCAGAAGCGCGCCGGACATCAAGGCGGCGGCGGCAGGCCCCATGGCCGAGGTGGCCGAGCGGCCGCTGTCGCCCGACGCCGACGGCCTCAAGCGCCGCTCCGAGTCCGAGCCCAACCTCGTGAAGGCCGACGAGCACTACGAGGAGGCCACATAGCACACCCTGTGCTGCTTGGTAAACATACAACTGTAATATTACGCGGTCTAGTCTTTGGTCAAGTGACAGGTTCTTTTGATAAAATCAAATAAAAATTGTTTATAATACTTAACTTGATTGCCAATAAGAACATATAAATAAGGATAGAAGCGCGCTCGTTGAAGGTAGTTTTGATTTTTCCAGATGTGTGTAGGTACAGTTTTGTACTGGATTTGACTGGGTTTTTATATTTAATTTTTTTTAGATATTTCGTGTCAAGTGTTGTTTCTGTCATCGGTAAAGAACACTGATAGTATATTTTTATGAATGTTCGGATGTTCCAGCAACCGCTGATGGTTTACAGATATTTAGCTAAATTGTATTCAAGTACCTTGCTTTCTATCTGGTGAATGACATTGAGGCGTTACATTGTTAATATTAAATAAGAAAATTAAACATTATTTGTGTTGAAAATGCATGTTTCTTTTATTTCAATGGTAGAAAGGAAGTTACATTTTTTACACATTTACCAGTAAGATAACATTCGTAGATGAATTGAATGACTAGAAGAGAGACGACCGCTTGGAATTGGCTCTTTATAAATTAATATTATTTTTGTATGTCTTAGACATAGTCTAGATTACCTTAGTCGTACATTCGGATAGGTAAACGGACGTTATAGCTTAAAATCTAAGACTGATATGAATTAGGTGCTTAATATATTCAGTTTCTATAGCAATGATTGTAATTTATTTGTTTGTTTGTAAAAGTTTATTACTATATCCGTGGCCGATTGATAGCTTAAAGTTTTACTGCTTATAATTCCAACGGTACTACATTTGTAATTATTAAAAATGATAATATAATAGCGAGTTGATGGAAATTAAAGTAATTAGGAATATCATAACATTATTATTAGCTATATTGGTGAACACGGATGCACATTTGCTTGTATTGGTATGTTATAGCAAACAGTACACACACCATGTTATTTACGATTACTATAAGTAAAAAGGTGTAACAAGAGTGAATGTAATTTTATTACAAATTAGGGAATTTTTTAATGTGAAATATATATTCGACCCCGAGTTGTTTTGCAGCAATCGGTACAACACAGCACTACAATCATAATAAAAACTTATAATAATTAGGTATTGGTAGAGATTAAATGGCTCACCATGTACCACACTGGACAGCAACATAATCAAATATTACTTTTTAACCCATTCATTTGACAATAATATACAAGGTAAAATAGGCCAACCACAACACAGATGAAAAATACTAAAAATATTTTGTTTATAAGTATGTGTGAAAGATTCATATTATTATAATTTATATGAAGTCTGTTTTTATTTTTGTGCCAATAGTTTAACACTTTTTAGGTCTGATTTGTCGTCCAGAGTTATATTACCTATTTATTAGTGACAAAGTTGTTTTATGGTGGTTTTGAAGTAATTTGTTTTGCTTATAAAACAATTAATATTTTTATAGAGTTTAGATACAAATTCATATCTTCATGAAGTTTTTTGACGAATTGTGCCTATATGTTCGTGATTTTTTAATTAAATCGCAACTCGTTTATTTACTATTTGTTTTGACTTCATTACCTTTATCTTTAATTAATACATATACGTAGAGGTGAATAATATTAAATAGGTACATAGATACACACAACATAATATTTTTTAATAAATCTAAAAATGCAATAGTAACAACAAGTTAACAATAAGATAAAAAAATACATTACAAAGTTCAAAGAAACGAAGTCCTTTTAAACTTAGGAAACTACACATTGATTTACAAATACTTACGTACTTTTAAAAACATCTGCACAAGACGTATTCTAAATACCTAAAATATGAATCTAGAGTCATGTAGAGATTATTCTAATACAGAAGAAGTAAATGACGCGGTAACAATATTATGGTAGCGATTACCTATTTTTAAACTAATTTATTATACAATCTAAGTCTTAAATTAATAATAATTCTTAATTTATAATATTGGTCTGTCCTAAAAAGATAAATTCAGTATCGGTCCCAGGAATTAACCTTGAGGAACGCCAATTTCCATGTCAAAGACTGTTGAGATCCAGTCCTTGTAATACTGCAGAATTCTTTTATCTATGTAAAACTTCTAAAACGTGAAGCCAAGAGTATTGGAAAGTTAAATCTCCGCTTTGAAACAGCAATCTTTTATGTCATACTCTGTCGAATGCTTGTTGCACATTCAGGAATACAACTGTAGCGGATTCTCTCTTCTCATTTTACAACAATTTGCACTGGTTTTACAGTAAAATAGTGACGCCATCTTCCTAAATGCGAGTTAACCTCGTATTTGCCTCTCGAGCAAGTTCTAAAGCGTCATCTAACGGCGAACAGTGTAACTATGATGAGTAACTGCTGCCTGTGTCTAGAATGCGGCAATAATCGGCAAGGCGCTAACTACTGGTGGGAATGTTTTAGCCATTTTTGTGTAGATGGCGCCACTATGAACTTCTCGGTAGTTTCTCAACTTTTCAATGAAAAGTAAAGCTATTAGATTTGGCCAAAGTATTTTTGTTTTTCTTAGTTTAACGGATATGTTACAATTTAACAATTATAAAAATGTAACAATTTGAATCAAAATAGTGATCTTGTATTTCATGTAACAAGTAATTGTATTAATTCAATTACAATATTCAATTGTAAAATTAGTTGATTTGTCCATGTATGATTCCTTCATATTATATCATGTAGATACTTACTATACTTACTACCAATTTTTTCAATTGTTCTGTATACTCAGGTACTCACTATTTGGGGTTCAGTAAGAAATTTTGATGTGGAGGGCAAAGCAAAAACATAAACTTCAAGATTCATATTTTCAACAATTTGTATTTCCTCACCTTAGGTGGATTCATTAAATAAAAATTTCATTTCTCTTATATACACATTAAATTCAAATTTAGTCAGAGTGTATTTACAAATATTTTAATTAAATAGAATTTAGTAAAAATTAGTGAGATTTAACAATACCTACTTAAGACTAAGTATATTTATAGAACATCAACAACATCTTTCACTCAGGTGAAATACATAAGATATCTTAAACAATAATCATACACAATTTCATAAAGAATTCGTTCTCATTCACTATCAGGTGAACACCATTAAAGTTAGATATCGTATTTTTTGAAAAGTTTTAGGAGCTAGGTATATTAACGTGAAGTGTTCGTGTGAAGCACGGGGTTGTATGAATGTAAAACATAATGTAACAATGCGAGACCGCTCCACCATCCCGACCCGAGGCTCTCGCCCGCGGGTAGCAAACAATGGGCAAGTCGTAACTCGTAACCTAATACAAACACCGTATATCAATAACGTTAACGCGAACGCGATGCAACATTATGTAAAATGTTTAAGAATTTAGTCTTTTCCGTTTCAATTTTCACTCGTTTGTTTAACATGAATACCATTTAAAATACCTATCTACTCTAGCCTTGTCTATCGGAGACTTCGTCTCTTATATAACAGTAAAAACATTACAAACTCGTACACCACATTCTCATCATGCGGGAGTACGGTCGTCCAGCTGGCGCTCAAGCGTGCTCCCGCGCTCCATCCTACAGAGGCTTCGTAAGCTACTGATAACTTGGGAACGGCGATCTAATAAAGTGACGTGCTGACAATTCTGGACAATCTCAGTGCTTTGATAATAAATTGAAGACAAATATTCACGTTAGACTAGTGACAACTTGTACTCGGTGGAATCGGTTGGACCGCTCCCATTTATAGTTAGTGGGTTGCATTGCAGGCGCAAGAGTTAGTTATATTATTGTCAGATTTCTTAAATTCATAATGACCGACTTTACTGAAAGGCCCACCCTGTAGTTCTATCACTGTTTGCTGTTTTCCGGATTGTTACGACTGCACTATTTCGAGTTACTTTCTATTTTTGAGTTACTCCTAGGTCTAAAGTCATGATGTGTATGTACTGGATAAAAATATTTTTTACTAGGAACTAGTACAAAAGTATCATAGTTGCGAAGGCAGTTCCTTAAAAAACATTTTCACTTGAAGTAACTATTTAAATGACAAAGTTATGACTATTTTGTGCTAAATTTTGTACTCAGTTATGAGAAAACAAGGAGATTAAACATTCTCAGTTTTCAAACAGCATTACTTAAAAACCCGAACCTTTTTTATTACTTACATAAGTCAATCTTTAGGAATCCTAGTGTGTATTGGACTTTATCGACAATTTATTATAGTAATGCAATGAATCTCGTGAAGTTCATAAGTAATGCAGTAATATTTCCCTAGCTAGCGGCCGGCCTGTGACGGCGCTCTTAGTCATATCGTAGTAGCAAGTAAAGTGTAACATCGTCATCCATCACAGTTACTGAAATCCAAAAAATGAATCTTACACGTAGTTACACCTATTACAGAAGCTTATGAGTATTATAAATAAAGGGCCCTCGCTACAATTGAAAATAATTATTAATGATTAAGAGATCATAATTTAAACGCTACATTCTAAACTTTTACTAGATTAGTCTATGTAATAATACGTACACTATAAAAATATATGCCACTGGGAAACGCCATATAGTGAAATTTCTGAACAACAAGTGCACGAAGAGAGCAACACACGGTGTGAGCGAAACGAAGAGCATTAGTGGAAATGTAAAGTAACCATATCACACGAATATGTACCAGAAGCAGAATTGAGCAAATTTAGTTAAATTAAATGTTTGAGCAAGAGAAGAACTTGACAGCAACTGTCGAAAAGTAAATACATAATGTTAGTAATGGCAGATATTAACATTATATAAAAAACGAACTTAATAGTCGACATTCTCGCGTTTATACTTTATCTTCGACTAGAAATATAGTATAACGAAATAATATAATCATAGTTATCACTTATTCAGCAGTCGTGTTATACTTATTTAATTACACAATTATGTAAATAAAAACTGCAGTGGCACGTTATAAAGTTAAATTAATGGCACAGTTTCACGTTAGTTTGTCAAATTTAAGAATATTAAATATACCTACAATACTTAAGTAGGTAGTCCTAGGCAGAATAGGTTAACCTCCAGAATTTGTCACATATTTATGTAAGTATCAATTAGTTCCCGCTGCCGATGTCAAAGAAGACGGTTCAGTCAAGTTACAAGTACAGTTCATCTTCAAAATGGTCACTTGTCTAATAATACAACAACGTATAACTAATCGATAGCTTAACAAGAGAATATCTATGCGATACACAGTTAAGCCTATCCGTTGGACTGCCCTCATCAGACAGAAGATATGTGTTCACATAATGCCGAGGACGACAGTGACTTAAACATCACCACTCGCGGCGACAAAGTTCTCTTTGCATAGAAACGTAACGACACGCACACTGGACACGTTAGGCCACATCGCTTCGTATCTACGTTTGTTCCCAGTCAATTTTTCAATTAACCTATCTAATTAAATAAATACATCGAGCAAATCGAATCCTACCATAGTAATTACAAATATGTATAAAAAGATATATATAAATTTCAGTGAATTTACAAATGTAGAGTTAATAAAGCTTTGTTAAAGACAATTCATTTACACCTAAGCGATGAAATCATTCGATAATTTCAACGTGAAAGTATAAAAAAGTTCAGTTGTCCGCTTAGGAGCTAAGACTGCTGCCACTGTCGTCGTCGGAGTCGCCCGAGGAGCGCTCGGCGGCGGCGGCAGCGGCGCCAGGCCCGTGCTAGAGCGGCGCGTGGCCGTGCTCGTGCGGCGCCGGCCCGCCGCCGCGCTCGCGCTTCAGCCGCTGCTTCAGGTGCACCTTTGCGTGCCGCTTCTTCTCGTCGGAGCGCGCGAACTTGCGGCCGCACACGTCGCACGCGAACGGCTTCTCACCCGTGTGCGTGCGCACATGCGTCGTCAGGTGGTCCGATCTGCTGAACGAGCGCATGCAGATTCGACACTGGAACGGTTTTTGGCCCGTGTGGATGCGGATGTGCCGCGTTAGCTCGTCCGACCGCGAGAATCTGCGGTCACAGCCCTCCACCGGGCATGCGTATGGCCGCTCGTGGACGGGGGTTTTGCTCGGCCGGTTAGGATACTTGCGAGGTTTGACCGCGACGAGCCGCAGCGGTTGCGCACTTTGTTGGTACACTTGAGAGAGGATTTCGTGTCCTTTGCTCGTGGACGGGTTGTATTCGGCTAGCTGCACTGGCCTGTCGCTGGGGCCGGCCGGGCTCGGGTAGGGTTCGCGCTTCGGGAGGCCGGAGGGCCCCGGCGTGGGCTGCGGTGCACTAGCATAGTCCTGCGTGTCCCACGTGTGCTGCTGCTGCTGTGGCGGTGGGCGGTACTCGCAGTGTTGCGGCGGCGGGCAGGGCTGCGCGGGCGCGCAGTAGGGCTGGCACTCGGGCGGCAGTAGCTCCACGCGCTCTTCGTACTCCTGCTGGAAGTACTTGTCCACGCTGCCGGGCCCGGGGCCGGGTGGCAGCAGCCACTGCAGCGGCGGCGAGGGCGCGCGTTTGCCGGCGGCGCCGGCGGGCGGTCCGTACAGCGACGCGCTCGCGCTCGACGCGTTGCTGGCATCCTCGGCGCGAGCGCCAGGGGATAATGATGCTTCGTGCTTGTGCCGTCGAGGCGAGCATCCTAGCGATAGCTCATCGCCTGTTAGTGTACCTGCAACAAAACAAAAACCATAAATTTACCATCCATTATTTACATTCTAAGTACTAAAATTGAACTGGCACTGTTAAAACACGCGACGCGAATTAGTTAGCGGGAAAGATCAGCTTTCGACGTGTTGATGTGTCACAAAACGTGCGGTATCAGACCGTTGTGTTGTACTAGTAAGCGTCGCTGTGTCACCTACAGGCTACAGCCAAAAAAGACAAGTGCATAAAAGCCCTAGTAGTTATTAAAGCTCTAGTAGTTATTTCAGTAGTCTTTGGATCGGTTACAGTGCGAGTAGAACGTTTTTAATGTAACATTAAAGTTCAAAGTTTATTTTTATTAACATGAATAATAAAATTTGCGGAGTAGGTTTTTTATCGATAGTATTTTTGCATGTTGTGTAGTTGCGGCGCGGAGCGGATGGCGCAATGCTACGCGGCGCTCGATAACGTAGGAAGTCGATAAGTGCGTATCTCTAAACTATCCGGAATGTACCGAACGATCATTTTGACCGTTGACCGTCACCTACTGGAGAACGTTCTGTTCTTGCAAATGTAGGTATATTTCTTTATGAGTAGGGTTCAGTAATGAAGTGCCTATAGGTTGAAGATCGGTTTGGTAAAAACAGTTAAGATCGGTAAAAAATATCATAAAAAAATTTTTTGAAGGTTTAATAAATATTATCCAAAGTTTCAAGCTAAAATACGTATAAAATAAGTAGGTACGTATTTAACAAAATAGCAAGATTTTTACAAGAGTTTATTATATTGTCGACTGAGACTTATTTATTCCAGAAAGCTATTTTTATGTTGGTGTTTACCTATGTACCTAGTGTTGTCTTATAAAATAAAAATAAAAAAAAATCAAAAGAAAATATAAATTCTCGATCATAAAAACTGAATAAGTACTAAATTCATCATCTTCCTGCCCTTATCCCATGTTACTTGGGGTCGGCGCAACACGTTTTTTTCTTCCATTCTGTCCTATCAGCCGTCATACTATCACTAACTCCACTTTCATTCAAATAAAATGAAAATAACTTTATTTTAACTTGAAATAACTAGTACCTAATATAAATGAAGGAGGTAGAGCTGCTATAATATCAATGTATATTAAATAAATTATAAATTTTACCCCGCTTTTACTTGACAAGGCCTACCTTTAAAATAGCTATGTTCAGAAACTGGTATAATGTTAATTTTTTTTCGTCAGTTCCAGAATAATTGTGTTAATAAAAACATTTTTTATTTCAAATTCCTATTAGTGTCATTCTTTTGAATATTCTAAATTTCTAAGTAGGTAAAGATTGCCGAAGTATATTTACCCCAACGGATATCTCCAAAATCTTGACACTAAATAATTACGCACTTAGAAAGCAAGATAGAGCACGAGTTTATATAATTATACGCTGACGGTAGCGCTATAAAGCGCCCCAACTAGTACACAAGGGTAGATCCATTCAGCTTCTGTATCGATCCGAACATATGACATGGGCCGCTGAACTTTCCATTTCACTGAACACTGTAACTTGAACCGCGCGCCGGGAAACTTTTATCTGTATCGTGTCGCGATTTTTTTAAGTTGTCACGGAACCGAAGTGTTTTACGGAAGCTAGAGCACTGCAATCGTGAAGGGCATCGAAGGACATCCCGACGTCGAAGGAGACCGGATTGTTTATTTACAACGTTATCGGTGGCAGCCGGCGGCCGGCGGGGGCGAGGCCGCCTACGAGTGCCGGCCGGGTGCAGGAGCAGCAGTGGGCAGTAGATGCGCACCTGAGATCGACGGCGGCTCGAGTAGCGTCGGGAAGAAGGCGGGCAGGTCCGAAGTGGTGACGGGCGTGTTGAGGTCGGTCGGCGTGCCGGACGCAGGCGTCGGCGCCGACACCGGCTTCAGCGCGCAGTCGAACCCGAGGGCGCCCACGTCAGCCAGGGAGAGCAGGTGCGGGCCGGTCGGGTGATCGGCATCGGTGCCCATCCCGTCCGGCACCACCTGCTCCTCGGCCCACGGGCCGAGCGGAATTACGAACAACGCCAGCGTGAAGACGGCCTCTCGCGTGGCCTGTGCGAAGGGGACTGGCGCCGCGCGACCCCGCATCGCAGTTTTATCAATGGAGCGGCGGTCCCATATTCGGAGCGGCGCGCGCAGCTCCGCCAATCGCGCAGCGCGCTGCCCCCCCCGAGGCTGACGTCACCGCCCGACGCCGCCTACCGCCCGCGCCGCCCCCCCGACCGCCGCCGCCCGTTCACCACGAAACCTCTGAGTTCCTCCGGCCCCCTGTGACTTGACGCGAGCCTTCTGACTACTACCTATAGGTAGCTTTAGTTAAGTACTCCTACTTCGATGAAAATTTGTAATGAGGAAGCTATGACCTTTTAATATATGAGCGTTTTTTCAGTTTCAGATAGAGGACTGCTATATTTTACTATTGAGGTCTGTTTTAGAACCGTATTTTTTTTAAAACTTCGTGATATTTGACGAAGTAGGTAAGCACAGTGCTAATATTATTCAGGTTTGATCAAACATACAAAAAAGTGAGCATGAGAGCTGTTAAAATTAGTACTAAGTGGTATTCCGTTGATATAGTTCGGATTACCACTCCGAAATATTTGTGGTTTAATTAATGCGCTAAAATAGTATTTTTTCTTAGTAAAATCTTTTAAAATAAAATACCTATTACAAAATGAGAAAAAATAAAACTACGAAGTTTTCTTGTACATATTACTTATTCTACTTAAGTAATTACTATTATTGGAAATACCAATTTATTTTTTTTTGAATAAAGAATGCCCGCCCCAGAAAAGTAGTGGGAAAGGCACGGCCGACTGCTCGTCTTCGGCGGGGGCATTCCGTGTGTTCCCCAGATGAACACAAACATTTATAGTTTTCTATATCTAGGAAAATTGTTGTTCTCATTGGAAGTGACTGACTGTTATGTTTTTTACCAATTAGACTCTGATTTATGAATCTTAATAGCAACTGAACAATGGAAGGCATTTCAATAAAATATACTTATTGAATGCGTAGCGCAGGGAGCTGGAATATCTTAACAATTCTATGACATTTAACATACCTACATAATATACATTCACCTAATAAACTAATAAAATACTTGGACTGTTTTAGCACATACAATTTTATATTACCTATGCAAATAACGTTTTTGTCGCAACAATAATAAATGTTATTTATTACATAGTTGATGTTTAAATTTTGATCTCGAAGATAAGTAGAATTTTATGTTCTTGTGATCTACATTCTGCGCTGTTGATACATATATATTTTAATACTATAAATGATTAAACACAAATTAGTGATGTTATAATACGACAGCTAATAAATATTAATCTCAAAATTCAATCCGTACCTACTGCTTAACATTTTAATATAGGATTTTACGTCCACGTTAATTTATATTTTAAAATTATAATCATATATTTATTTTATTTTTTGTAGATATATATAACAGCATAAATAGAAAGATTTATGCATCCCGTTGTAAAAAACAACACTGATCTCTTTTTTAATACTTTTCTTAATTCGTATAGTAGGCAAATGTGGCATGATCTTATTTCCTCCTTTACCTACAAAATCACTAACGAGGCTGGTTTAGTTGCGTATTTTTTATATTTTCTTTGTTAAAAATATTAATAGTATGTAGAATTTCCTTGCTCCAGAAAAGAAAAACAAACAAAAAACTAGATTTATAGCTGTAATATGTATGTTTGTGTATAAATGATCAGATATACCTACCTTGTTGGTAGATTGTATAAACGTGTGGTTAACAGTAATTACGAGTCGTTAGGTGTAGGTTTAGCTGGTGGGCGGTGACCTGAACCACTCAAGATCAAGGAAATATAATGCGAGATAATACACTATACGTAGCTTCATAGATAACTTTTATATTAGAATGATCCCGACTGTGCCTTGAAGCAAATACTAAGTAAATTAGCGAACATGCGTATGAGTACCTACCTATATTATATGCTTACAATAAAATCTATTCTAGTAGTATCCTACAATGGAAGTAATAGAGTAACTTATACCTATCTGATTTTATACACAAATGAAGAATACAGTTTTTTAAAGAGAGATTGCATTTTATTGTTATTTTTAAAACAGAACTTTTTGCAATAGTGGGTATACATTAATTGCATTTTTCGTTAAAAATAAATTATAAGATTGATCAATGAAGCTCTGGTTTTAGCCTCGCAAAGATACAATTCTCTGAGTGAAACGACAAATTTAATCAATTAATTTTAACCTATGCCTTAGGGTCAGCGCAGACCGAACTGACCAAAATGTAGAATGCATACTCGAACACGCAGTCGGCTTGCTCGAGCATGGTCGAGCATCAAATTTGGCGTGTATTCAATTTGCGAAGTATGATAATAATCATAAGATATTTTTTTCAATAATCCTCGAAACTGCTCTGCTCTTAGTGTGCGCTGACCCTTAGCGAAATAGAGGACAATACTATCTAGAGTACCTACGGTAGGCAACCCTACCTGTAGCAGAAAAATTACCCGTTAATATTTCCGGGCAGATTTATCCATTGTCTCTGAGAGTCTCAGAAGTTTGTTATGTTTTGAGACTCTCAGAGTCTAATTATGAATGACTTAGTGTAGATAAATAAAGTCACTTGAGTAATAGACGCGTACAAAATTATTCATCACGACTAAAATAAATAGTGCATTCTTGCTCACAAAGATTTTTAGAACTCACTTTCAGCTTATGGAATACATTATAAAGTTGCTTATCTTTTCGTAAAAGAAATAGGAGGAAAAAAGAGTTATTTTATAGGAATGTATGTAAGTTGAGCATTTGCTCTTGTACCTATTCAATATTACTATCAAATCAATTTTCGGATTCGAGAGTGTTTGAGAGCTTTTTTATTTTAAATTATTTTTGCCATGGAATCCATGAAGTTGTTGGTACATTTGAATATCTCTTCATCTTCCTTTTTCCCAAATCCCACTATATTTTGGTTTGGTGTAGTGTGTACCTTCAATGTCTTCGTTAACCATGCATTTGGATCTATTAGACGTCATCTTGTTATTCGACTTCGTTTAGCCATAATAAATAGGTACCATCTATGAATTTTATCCTTCGTTTCTTTGGTCTTCACCAATCTTATTAATTGTACCTATAGGTAATGTACAATATGGATAATTCATTACCTATAGGACAATTACATATCTATACTAATATTATAAAGCTGAAGAGTTGGTTTGTTTTGTTGACCGGGCTAATCTCAGGAACGGAGATTGACCGTTCGAATTGAAAAAATATGTTAGTGTTGGATAGCCCATTTATTGGGGAAGGCTAAAGGAGCTTTATAAAATCACGCTACGACACCTATTGGTCGGAGCGTTAATGAAAAATGCGACGCAGACGAGGTTTGCGCGAGTCAGCTAGTTATGTACCTACCTATATTCAGATCAACTTGACTAATTACACCTACGTTCCTATTTACATTTAGAGATACGTGACATGCATTATAATGTTTCCTAGTTATACACATAGGTACCTACAGCGATATATGATGCGATACTTTATGATATTATTTGGAACGATATCGTTATTTATTCATCATCATCATCATATCAGCCGAAAGACGTCCACTGCTGGACATAGGCCTCCCCCAAGTGTCGCCACAGCAACCGGTCCTGTGCGTCTCGCATCCATCGGTTACCCGCGACCCTCACCAGGTCATCGGTCCACCTTGTGGGAGGCCTTCCAACGCTGCGTCTTCCGGTACGCGGTCGCCACTCCAAAACTTTTCGGCCCCATCGACCATCTGTTCTGCGAGCAATGTGTCCTGCCCACTGCCACTTCAATTTGGCGATCCTTCGGGCTATGTCGGTAACCTTGGTTATCTTGCGGATATCATCATTCCTGATTCGATCACGCAAGGAAACTCCAGTCCGAGCATTGCCCTCTCCATTGCCCTTTGGGTGACTTTAAGCCTTCTGATGAGGCCCATTGTGACCGACCACGTTTCGAGTCCATAGGTCATCACTGGCAACACGCACTGGTCATAGACTTTCGTCTTGAGACACTGTGGTATGTGAGACGAGAAGATACCGCGCAACTTTCCGAACGCCGCCCAACCGAGTCGGATTCGACGGTTGACCTCCTTCTCGAAGTTAGCCCTACCTAGCTGGATCGTTTGTCCCAGGTAGACGTACTCATCAACAACTTCGAGTGCAGAGCCTCCAATCTTGATAGGAGTGGGTGCTACATGGGTATTGACCATGACCTTGGTTTTGTCCATGTTAAGACCCACTCTTTCGGAAGCTCTACTGAGGTCATCGAGCATTGTACTGAGGTCCTCCGTGGTCTCAGCCATGACGATTATATCGTCGGCAAATCGAAGATGAGTGATGTACTCGCCATTGACATTAATGCCTAGCCTTTTCCAGTCCAAAACCTTGAAGACGTCCTCCATTGCGGCCGTGAACAGTTTCGGAGAAATTACGTCTCCCTGCCTCACACCCCGCTGCAGGAGGATAGGTTCTGATGTCTGATCCTGAAGTCGGACTGACATGGTGGCGTTTTCATACAAACACTTCAGCACCTCGATGTACCGATAGTCGATCTGGCACCGTTGGAGAGACTGCAGCACAGCCCACGTCTCGATCGAATCGAAGGCTTTCTCGTAGTCCACAAACGCCAAGCAGAGGGGCAGATTATACTCTTCGGTCTTCTGTATAACCTGCCGCAGCGTGTGTATGTGGTCTACGGTGCTGAAGCCTTTCCGGAATCCGGCTTGTTCGGGAGGCTGGAATTCGTCAAACCTGCGTGCGAGACGGTTTGTGATGACTCTGGAAAACAGCTTGTAGACATGGCTCAGAAGTGAGATGGGCCTGTAATTCTTAAGCAAGGCATTGTAGCCCTTTTTAAAGAACAGTACCACCACACCTCTGCTCCACGCTTGTGGCGTTTTCCCCTCGAGTATGACGGAATCGAACAGTTTCTGAAGGGCCTTAAGGACTGGTTTTCCACCCGCCTTCAAGAGTTCGGCCGTAATTCCGTCCTCACCCGACGCCTTGTCGTTATTTATCATCATAGTAAAAATAAGGTACCTAGTCATAACATTAATGATCATTAAATTTAGTGTGATCATGATGCAGCCCGTAAAATACTTAAAAAAAAATAGATGCAAGATTCTATTTCTGACGGATACTTTGAAACATGAAAATGTGTTTTCATAAACACGCAGACGCAGGTATTTGCATGAGGTGGGGATAAATTACAGATACACAGTCGTCACTCGCCACCTAATTAGTTCTGACGTCTGTATATTTTCATTATTATTCAGAGGGAATCTTTTCTTAGATCTGAATAATTTGCTAGTTCTTTAAACAAAACGTTTTTTGCTAAGTATCTAAAGGCTCTTCTTTGGCTTAGTCAGGGAATTCATCTTTGTAAGAAATTAGTTAGGTATGTACCTATATCCTCGAGAAATCAAGTCAGGTCATTATTTTTTCACCAAGTATCATCATCATTGCTTTCGCACATTACATTCAAATAAGTCGTAAAACTCCTCGTAAATGTGCAATAACGAGACACTTCTCGAATCTAGAGTAAGTAGGTATGTCAAGTATGCGCGTAGAGCGAGTGTGAAGCGTCGCGGTGTGTTGCGGTGGCAGGACAATGGCCGCAGCTGTGCGGAGCCGCCTGCCGGGCTGCCGGCAGTGGCCGAGACACGCCGACGCCCGATTGGGCCCACATGCAGTCGTTCACGCTAACCCAATTATCGCGTAACGGAGACGATAAAGAAAAATAACAAACCCACGATTTCACCGACGTCTAATTATAGCACGCTATTTGTGGGTGCGCGGGCGCAAGCGGCATAGCGTGGCCGCGATGTCAGGGCTATTCCTGGCCGTCAGCTGACGCTCCTGCGCCGTCGTCGCGCCGCACACGCTCGTAAACACCACGCAACCGATTGACGTAAAATGCGAACAATCGAGTTTTCAGCAGGTGAATCACGAGATGAAAACGTCCCTGCGGGAATCGTTCTATAATTAACTTGACTGCTTTTGGTTTGGACTTCGGAGGCGGGGTTCTATTTCGGACCGTTGCTTCAATACCGCTGTCTATTTCTATCGCGCTACTATTTGTTTCTTCTAGATTATTATTCACGCTTTCGTGTTTGTGTGAAGTATCAGTCATATGACTTGATAGTTAACGATGCTACATGTTTTGTTTCTAGTTTATGGGTTCGCCGAAGTAGTCAAGATATTTGCTATAAGCTTCCAGACTAACGAATTCGCGGTAACTTTTTTGGATCTTGAGATAAATTTCCGTTATGTTCAATTGAAATATGGTCAACTTTATTTGTCGTATCATTGTATTTATTTAGATCTACTCAAATACGATTTTCGTTTTGTTGTAGGTAGTGTGTTATGTAGCTCACTATTCCAAGTGCCATAACATGTCGTAGAAAGTGTCGATTTGGGAATTAAGTACTACAATTATGTTTGAACTATCAATTGAGATCTCGCGGCCGCCGTTTGGATGACCAGTGAGTAGTGACTAGTGAGTATGGACAGATATCGGAATGCTCATTTCTATGTGTTAATGTCCTACTGTCTTTATTCATGATTTGTTTCGTGTTAAGAGATTAGCAACATGTTTTACATTCTTTGAATGAAACGCAAAGAATTGGGTTGCAGCTTGTACCTATTTATGCGTTGACATACTTAGTTTGAGCGCTGTTAATATTTTTTTATTGGTCGTTAATACGTTCAAGGTACTTACTAAGTTTTCAAATCGTTAGAGGGATTTGAGATTTTGATACAAACAGAAATCCTTTTTGATTTTTGTCACGAAAGCTCTTCCCGGTGTATTTATTGCCTTTTCCGGCCCATCCGTTATGAACGCCTTTAAGTCGTCATGCCAGCGTTGCCTAGGCCTCCGTCGGCGGAGGCTATGGGGGAGGTGTTTGCTCAACAGTGGGACAAATTAGGTTGATCAAAAAAGTGCTTACGGAATTATTTCTCCATACATGGAATCAAATTTTACTTTGAAACAGTTTTCCTGGCAGTTTCAATACAGACATGATCTCACCGACTTGAGACTGCTAAAGGAACAACTTATAAGACGGATAGGTGGCAGCCTACGCCAGTCTAGTAGCACTAACGCCCCCGTAAACGTATCATTGTCGCAGTGACATCAAATAAACACTTGTGTTTTGAGCAGTAGTATTAGAAAGTGGTTCGACAATGAGCCGACCTACTGCTGCCGTTTGGCGAGCATGTGTGAACTCGGTCTAATAATACCCGCCTGTGTTGCAAATGCAATTCTAGGTGACGATGCCACGCCGCCTCCGGCTATTAATATAAACTGTTACATTATCTTTCATTAGTCCTATTGATGAATCACGATGATCTACTAAAACATGCCAAAGTATGTTTGCTTTCTAATTAATATTTACTGCGGCGCTTATGTAAGCAGGTGCAGAAATTCTTGTTCTGTTATGCAAATGTTAATGTGACAAAAATGACTAATCATTTTTGACCTAGGTATTATGCACTTTTTGTTTGATGTTCCAAGTCTGGTCATGGTAGTCTGGTAATTTTGTACCTAATGTAGGTATTGTTGTATTGTTATTATTGTTATTGTATTGTTAATGAAAAAGTAACCGCCAACGCCTGTTAGGGCTAACAGGCGTTGGAACGGTTACTATTTCTTTATACGATTATACATCCCTGAAGAGACTGTAAAGGGGTCTCCCCAGAGTCTCGCTGTGTACGGCAGCACGTTTTCACTGTACCACTGAATTTCCTGAGGTCACTTGGAGTGCGGACAAATTCCCCACTCTAAGCTCCCGTGACCCCGGAGACCTACAAAATCAAGTCTTTGGTTTTTCTCGTCTAGGTTACAGGTGTCAGATGACTGCATTGGTAGAACGCTACAACCGGCTATACGAATGGCTCTTCTTCGTAGCAACCAACTGCACTTTTATATTTAGCGGTAAATTGTATAACGATTACTGCAGCTAAAGCCTTGCAAAATAAAGACATAAAGTACGGAAATAGCTGTCGTACCTGCGAGCGTCGATCCGAAGCGCCCACAATATAGGTTTGCACCTTCCGCCCGTTGACCGATAACACGCGCTGAAATAGTGTGCAGTGACGCGAAAGTAATGTTGGCATTCGTCACGTCAAGATGAGCTGGTTACCGCGTCACTTCGCACTCATGCTTATAATTACGCTTCCATCGATCAACACTCGAGAATTCTAATCTAGTGCAGATTTATCACTAGCCCGCTGACGTACACAGACACCCTAAACAGCTAAATGTTTATCACGATACATTTATAGAACTGTGTAATCGTTGTTTAAACGTAATTTGTACGCATTTACGTAGTCACCACGTAAGCAGTGTGTTGATTATGAACATGATGTAACAGGGTGATGTTCAAGTAGGTATATTTAGAATGTTGTCGATGCGATAACATTCTTCGAAAATGCCATAAAAGGATATTCGAAGTTGGGATTTCCCATTTTAAATAAGCAGATAATATCTTCAAAAGGGATATTTCTTGTAACAAAATTGAAAAGTACAAAGCTCTTATAATTTCAAAGTAACTTTACGAAAGCTAATATTCCCCTGGTTGTTGATCTTTCATTGATAAATTGAGGCGAAGATAATATAGCTAGGTAGCTATCTACTAGTATATACCTAAGTACTGGCACGTTTAAATTCCCCTCCCCTTTCATGTCGAGGATGTAAAGTAAATTCTGAAAATTATGAATAGAGTAGTGAGTAGCGAGAAACTTGGGGGTTGTGGTGGTGCTGACGTCACGACTCCCGCGCCCCCCGGGGGTCGGAATTATTCGCGTGACGCACGACACTTATGCCATACTTTTATTTTCCGATAAATAACTCGAGTGTAGATCAGCTATCAGATCTAAACCAAATATTACGCATGTCATGTTTGATATTTTGTACGATGTACGTCATAGTAGAATGTTGACACAGTTAGGATCCATACGGCTATACCCATAGTTATACGAGGCCCATGCGCCCTACGAGTGTTACATCTATCATTAATTATAAATTTTTTCTCATTTTAACTTCCCATATGAAATGCTAACGGTTTCGAAAAAATGGTGACACTACTAAGCGAAACAACATGTAAAAGTTTAACCTGGATTACTACATAGTAATAACATCTACACCAACGACCAACCTATTGTTGAACATTGCGAGAGGTTCCTATACGCTGATGACCTCGCCCTGGCCACCCATACAAATGATTTTAAAGACGCGGAAAAAATCCTAGAGGCAGGCCTTGTTCTCGGAAAGTACCATACAGAAAACGCTCTCAGACCGAACCCAAATTAATCACAGGCATGCGCCTTCCATCTCCACAACAGTTCAGCTAGACGCACTCTGAACATCAATTGGCAAGGAGTCACTATTGAACACTGCATTAACCCTACCTACTTGAGTGTTACCCTTGACAGAGCACCAACCTTTTTCTTCTTCGATTGGTTCTTGCATTGTTTAAAAACGAAGAAAAAATCGGGTCTCGCAACAACTTACTCAAGCGCCTAACATCTACCACCTGGGGGACTCTATCTCACGTTCTTCGAACTACCGGTCACCTGCTTCTCTGAGGGCGATATGCGTGCCCAGTGTGGCACCGTTCCGCCTACGCCAAGATAGTGGATGTTGCTCTGAACGAGAAATGCCGTACCATCACCGGCTGCCTCAAGCTGACCCCGGTCAGCTTACTATACCCCACAGCCGGGATAGCCTCCCCACAAGTCAGAAGAGAAGTTGCTAGTGAAATAGAAAAACAAAAACAAGAGTGTGACACTAGACATCCACTATTTGGTACTTACACAATTTAACTAACAACTCAAAGACTGATTAGCAGAAACAGCTTCCTCAAATCGGCAGTTACGCTGTCAGGAAACCCAGCTGACGCCCGCTGAAAACTGTGGCAGGACACTTCTCCCCCACCCATGAATAATAATTTACCACCACGCGAACATCTTCACGCAGGGTCTTAACTCCCGTGGTCCACTTGGAAGTCCCTGAACCGCCCCAGAACGCAAGTAGGAAGGTGTAATTTCAATCTCGCAAAATATATTGGCCCGTCCAAATTTAAACAACTGTCGTGCCAGCGACACGAAGAAGAAGACCTGGATTAGTTTAGGTAGTAATTCAATATTCAATGAATGTGTGTAAAGTATAACTTTACACAGAAAACTGGTCAACCTTTGGCATTCATACAGGGTTTGACACGTGCTCAACCTCAAATAGGCAATTCAGAAACTGGCCCTTAATTGAGAGCATAGGTACCTATTATAATCGCAATTGGAAATGATACAGCTAACGTCTTTTGTTTACTGATTTTTAGAATTTCAAATTAACTATGAAATTAAGTATTAAGATTAATTCGGTTTGCGATAGCTGAAAGAACTGAAAGTGTTTTAGTATAACATAACGGTAGAGGGACAACACAGATAAACCTACATAAGATTCTGGGAAGAACTATAGTAGGTAAATGGGCGCGCCTGTCTAACATGCGAATGAGAGTGCGGCGCCGCCACCGTCGCGCCCCTACCGCATTTTATAACCAAGAAAAGAGATTTCCCTAAAACATCTGCTCGGTTGTGGAGGCTTCTGATCCATGAAGAACTCACCTACATGCCAATTGTTGTAGAGATAACGCAGGCTAAAATGCAAACTCGCTATCAGTCTGACGTCATTTCGTAAGTGACAAAAATTAGCGGAAGGCTATATGTGCGGCGTGCGTCAGCCGGCCACCTGTTGATCGACCGCCAACACTGCCCTTGTGTGGTAACCTCTACCGGGGCCGCGCAACGCCAAGCCGCGATCGATATCAATGACGTACGGCCTCATTCATAAATAGGGAGGCACCTCACCCCACTACCCTATTTCCCCACCTTCCCCACACCACGACTTCCAGTGAAATCGTGGCGACTTCATGAATGGCGCGCACACATATAAATTCTGTAATTTGTGGTCGATGTCACGATGTTTAAGAGGGAAATGGCGTCTGTATTATATTATAAATATGACAATAATAGTAGCTACCTGATAGTTATTGCAGCGATAAGGTAAATATTGTGTTTTGTTGCAGCAAATTGCGGCATAAACAATGTTTCAGTAGATTTAAATGCACGAGGAGTAGTTTGATCATGCAATGCGGTTTTATGCTTTACACTTTACATAGACATAGTGTTGTGTGAGATAGTGGCTGATGTCGGGATGTGTATGCGAGGCGTGGGTGCTCCGACGATTTGACACGCGCATGCGACACTTGCGTTCGCAATCAGTGCATTTGCACACATAATGCTGTGGAGATTCCGCCTGTGTAATAGTTTTGTGAATTTTACTATGTAAGTACACAAAGTTTTTCCGTTTGGTGTGGTGACGTGTTACCCGTTTGAGTCTTCCTTTCCTTCATAGTCGTTACCTATTCGGGTCATAGAGCCACAGGTTTATATCTAGTTGGAAATAAGTAGTCACAATAATTTTGTCGTGTTTGGTTTTCGTGAACCTTTTTTGAGAGTCAAATCGTAACCATGGGAAAAACAGTGTTCTAAAAATAATTAAACGTGTGAAGCAATTTGTAAAAATTAAATTATACTTAGATATTTAAATGTATTATTTGACAATTATACATTTAAATAAGTATAATTTAATTTTTATCGTCACGCGACTCCATATGATCTCGATGTGCGTGTCCAGCCGTAATGTAATCAGTGTTGCGCACGCGTCCCTTATTTACGGCGGATTACGCGCGCAATCAACTCGCGCGCTCAGAAAGAATACGAACTTACCGAACTAACTGACTGCCTCTGTCTCCTGTCGTAAACTACAATGAATCATTTATTTTAAAACTTTTTGTTTTCGCACTGAGTATAACGTGTTTTTTTAAGGTTTTTTGCAGTGTAGAAAGCGGATTTTCGTATTAAGGTTTTTTCTTGTCGTGTGCGCTTGTAAGAAAATCAGAAAGAGTGCTGATGCCATGATGAGATGCCTTGTAGTCAGTCCTTGTTGTTCTTCGATTCTGCTAGAGCGATACAATTTTTAATTATGTACTGACCGAAATCATCAAAATTATTTCTTACCAACTTCAGTGTTTTTGATGTTTGACTAAATGAAACACACAAACTTTAAATTGTTTATTTATTCACAAAATTATCATTGTACACACACATATACATACTAGTACAGATAGAAGGGTAGTACAATCATAGTATTTCCATATTGTCTGCACCGGCGGCTTCTCGTGTGGCCGTGGCAATGGCGGAGGCATTGATGGCCCCCTGGTGAAGAGCAGCGTCCGACCGTGGCTGGGGCCAGTTCGGCATTAAGCGCGATCGATTGTCGTCCTTGAACCTGCTTCCTTGTACCACGCATGCGCCGTTAAATGTCGGACGTCATCCCGTGACCATGGCCACGAAACACGTGCCGAGCCTCCCTAACCCCTACCTCCAGCACCCCTTCGCCATTCATCCCGACTCTTGTGGCGATGCCACACAGCTGGTGGCTCGCCTTATTCATCCTCAACTCTGCCATTTCTCATCGATTGTGACCTTATTAAGGAAACCTGTGGAGTGGAGTTTATTGTTTTAGGAGATAACGCAGATGTTCAGCCTACTACACAATTTCAGTAGGCCTTTGGGACCTTTGACATTTGTAGTAAATGTGTAGGAGATCGGGGACCTCAGAGAGCATGTAATCTTTTGTGAATGTTCCATAGTCGATAAGTTGTTGAAGTTATCGTATTGCGCGTAAACAATATGGCAACGTGTAAACATAGGTGTCAGTCGTGTATGGGTCGGCGTTGCAAGGCGACATTGAGAACAAGTCCGCGACCACGCAGGGCTACGTATGAATGAAGTAGCCGTGGGCGGCACGCGGCGAGCGTGGCCCATTCATTCATTAGCTCGGAGGCCATTCCTCATGAATAATACCATAACGAAAACTGTCCATAGTGTTAACTTTGTTGTGTATTGCAACATTGTTTATTTACTCCATCAGATTTGAATGCGTTCACACACATGACTTATTTAGATCTGTTTTTTTTTTGCGATAGTTGGTGTTTAAATTAAAGCTATGTTTAATTTCATTGGAAATGCATGCTAATTGAACTTGTCTAGTCACACTTTCTAACACACTCATCTAGTACCTACCTAATATATCCAGTCTTATACTCTTAGGTAGGTACCAATACTTGTCATGGTACGATAAAATGGTGTCCGGTAAAAGGCGAAAGAAGTCGTAAAGGAAGTTTAAGGAGATTTTGAAAATTGAAAAGCAAAAGTGACGTAGTTCAAGTGGAAGTGGTATCTAGGCGACTCATGAACAAGGTTTTGTTCAGTAAAAGGAGTTGAGGCGTAGGAGTCAAGGTAAGGTCTGCAAGTTTGAAACTGGCGCGGATTAGAAGCATTGTTCCCGCCAACACACTAACAGAGCCATTGCCGTCGGCGTCTTAGGAACATCTTTGACTCATTTTGAAGCATTCATATTTTTTGTGGACATAGCGGCATTTTGAACAAAATTGACTTGTTAAGATTCGTTTTTAGCGATGCCGCCTACACGCTGTGTACGGCTGTTTTAGAGTTTTTCGCTTTGTGAAATAGTTTGGCAGAATATGTATCTTGTTTATAATGGTTTCTGATTATTTTACATGCTAACATTTTGTTCCACATAAATTCAAAGAGTAAAACAGGACTTATTATAATCTTAAATTAGTTAATCATGAAATAACATGGTGGCGCCAACCGTCGCTTGGCGGAGATTTGATAATGTCAGATACTAATTCTGCAATGTACTAAATAATCTTGATGACAACAAGGTACGTATATATTTTAGCTCTTTAATCATGAGATGGAGTGGTTGTTAGTTTGAGAAGTTTATGTTCTTCGACTAGCTTTACTAGCGGCTTTGTTCCAGTAGCCTTTCCCGGGACCGTCGCCGCCGCGCCGGGACCAACAGCTTATCGTTCTTTCCGTCGTACGGACATTCATTCCCAGTCGCCCCCGCGGGGATTGCCACCGGAGGCAAATGGGAATAAAAATTCCCAGTCGCCACCGACGGTGACTGGGAAGTCATTGCCTCCACTTCAGTTTCGCTGTACATTGCTTTCTCCATCGTAGAGAATAAAAGGATGTGGCAACTTATCTTAAACCTACTTCTAATCTCTAAAAAAAGACAAAGTGCATTGAAATATTTTTTTTATATTGATTTCGATATGAATAAAATTAAAAAATTTGTATCACAGATAATCAGAGTCTTAAAGACAGTAATTAAATTAGGAAAGTAATGGTAACCATCTTCTATACATTTAATAAAATTGTAGATTTGCCGTGTCTGTACATTGAATATTTTTGCATAAAAATAACTGAGAAATGTTAGGAAAAAGGTATAAAACGCAAAAATACCATTTTTGATAAAATGCAGGTGCATGAAAATAACATCAAAATAAATTGTTGAGTTATTTGTGAAACTTTTAATATGTAGTAAAATAAAAGTGAACATTTTAGCTTGTGTAATTTTAATTATAATTTTAATTTTAATATTGGGACTTGGTGCCTTAATAAAGAAATCTTATTATTATTATCTCCTTTATTTATTTTCTTTACATATCATCTTTACATTTTTAAATATTTCTATAAAAACAATAAAGGCTCGTTAAATAAGGGCTCCTTATTTAACGTTTTCCTATGCCAATTTATATTTTGTCAGTTTACCAAATTGTGGATAGATGGCGTTGCACCGATGATGCGTTTTTCTGAATCGCGGTGTTAAGATTTTCCAACAGATTATGACTCTCACACGATTTTTAGCATCATTGTTGTTCGCTAGAATTTTAACGTTCGGTCTCATAAAAACTTACCAAGTTTCTGATAGGGTCTCGAGTCCAAATTCATAAATGAAAAAAGTACCTATTCATATAAGACGTGTACTACGTTATCTAAGTTCATTCAATTTCGTTCATTCCAATCAACTATTTAACTTTTCTTTGGCATAATGTGACTGAATCCTTCAACTGTGCACGATTATTTAACATCATCATGTGCCTAGTCTTTTCCCAACTATATTGGAGTCGGCTCTTAGTCAAACCGAATTCAGCTGAATAACAGTACTTTACGTGGAGCGGCTGCCTACCAAACCTCCACAACCCATTAACTGTGTAACACGGTACTTCTTGGCAAGACTGGTGTCAGATTTTCTAGCTTCTGACAATTCGTAACGACTGCCACAGATTTCCAAATTAACAACCGGAACCAACGGCTTAGCGTGCTTTCCGAGGCACGGAGGAGTCTCGGTATGTTAAGATGGTCGTATAATGTACGTATAACGATTTACTGGGTGGATTCATTCAGTGGGTACTAAAAATATCATCGCCTGCCTAGCCTTTCACCAACTATGCTGGGGTCGGTTTCCAGTCAAACTGGATTCAGCTGAATACTATTGTTTTAGGTACGTAAAGCGCTGCCTGAGTTGCGGATTATGTTCGAAAGAGTTACCGCGGCCCTGGAAAGCAAACGGCACGAGGGAGGAGCACGGGTGGGTTTTAGTCAGTAAGAGTCTGACACTCCCTTCCGCTCCGCCCAATGCGGGAGAAGTCATTTGATGATTTCCCATCCATAAAAAAAAGGTACGTAAAGCGACTGCCTGTTTTACCTTCACAACCTAATAACTGGGAAACACGGTAGGTAGGTACCTCTTGGCAAGACTGGTGTTAGATTTTCTAGCTTCTGGCAATCCGTAACGTCTGCCAAAGACCTAAAAATGACAGCCGGACCAACGACTTAACATGTTATCCGAGGCACGAAGAAATCTCGGTATGTTAAAATGGTCAGCCATCTACAGGCCGACTTCGGCATTAAGTCATGAGCATCCCTCTGTACGTATAATTTTTTCCGACATCCATGCGAACGAAGTCGCGGGCACAGCTAGTTTCTTAATAAATACGTATTATAAACAAGGCTGTAAATATTCATATTCATAGATAACAGACTTTTTTTTATTATGGTCAATTATTAATTTACCATTTGTATAACCTTATAACACCCATATATATATATATATATATTTCTGGAATACTTAATATTTAAAATAAGTCATACATTTCAATCACAGATAATTCGAGCTTAACAATAATACATTAATTTTCTTAAAGTTTTGGGCTAAAAATAAAAATAAATAATAAGAAATTTTTAACAAGGTTATTCATATCGAAATCAAAATAAAAAAAATATTTCAATGCACTTTGTCTTTTTTTAGAGATTAGAGGCAGGTTTAGGATAAGTTGCCTCATCCTTTTATTCTCTACGATGGAGAAAGCAATGTACAGCGAAACTGAAGTGGGGGCAATGACTTCCCAGTCACCGCCGGTGGCGACTGGGAATTTTTATTCCCATTTGCCTCCGGTGGCAATCCTCGCGGGGGCGACTGGGAATGAATGGGTACGGCATTGGTACGGAGGAGTCTCGGTATGTTGAAATGGTCACCCATCCACAGATACACGCCACAGGTTTGGCAAGCGTTGCTCAACCTTGAAGATCGACCCTGGGCCCCAAGTCTGCTATTTTTATAATTTCGTCATTCCAACACGATCCCATTGTCATTTTGCTATAAGTTCGTAATCTGCTAAATTCATAATGGTCGATCATTGGTCGGTCAATGGTCTTGTAATAGAATCGTGGTTCTAAATATTCAATGTGTTTGAAAAGCTATGACTGCACAATAACGTTCTAATGGTAGGTCACTGATCGAAGGAACTGTCAAAATTTTAGCAGATTACCGCATACGTCTGTCATTCATTTGTCATTATGTACGAGATTACCATTCTATGACATTTCTTTCAATGGAGTGTCAGTGGTTGACCATTGGAAAGTCATAATGACGCTTTTATATTAGTAGATTACCAAACTTGTCAAAATCAACCATTATGAAATCAATGATAGACCATTTTGACACTATTGTAATAGCAGACTTGAGGCCCTGTGCGGTTGTTATTACACTTCTGGACACATCTATTGGCCCACCTTGTATTTTCAGTTTCGTTTGGTCCTAGCTAAAATTTTATATTAGGTCGAGCAAAAAGTTTTTATGCAGTTGAACCTGGCACATTCACAATTTCATTCAATAGTCTTTTTTTGAATTTCGAACACAGAATTTAAAGAAACAAAAGACAATTTGGAGCCTGTTTGTTGATATCAAACAATCGAATACTAAGAAAACTTGGTTTTATTGGTTTACTTGGATTTAATTCTTGAAAAAGTGATTGATATCTTTGGTTTTGCAACAAACATTACTTATTCTTAACATTAAGGTGAGGTTCTATCAATAATCTATGGATACTTCACCTGAAGTCGCCGCCCAAGCTGTGGCACTTATTCAGGCCGGACACAGCCAAAGAAACGTGAGTGCTCAACTTAATTTAAGTCGATCTGCGGTCCGAAATGTTTATCGGAGGTACCTAGAGACTGGCGGCTTTGTTCGTCGCCAAGGAAGGCCACGATCTCGGGTCACAACTGAAAGGCAGGATCGATTCATCGTGACGACCAGCTTGAGAAATCGTCATCTTACCTCCATTGAGATACAAAACCAACTTCGCGACTTCCACGGAGTATCTGTGAGCGCTCGAACTGTTCGGAGAAGGTTAAAAGAACGCGATATGGTACCACACAAGCCAGCTAATGGGCCCAAACTAACGCGAGCCCACCGAACAGCGCGCCTTCATTTCGCACGCAGTCATTTAAATTGGACACAGCAAGATTGGAGCCGTGTACTCTTTTCTGATGAGTCTAAAATTGTGTTACATGGCAATGATGGAAGGAAGAAGGTCTATCGACGTAAGGGAGAGCGTTTCGCACAATGCTGCTTTGAAGAGAGGGTTGCTTATGGCGGTGGCTCATGGACTGTCTGGGGCGGTATATCCGCGAGCGGCAAAACTCAACTTGAGGTTGTTACAGGACCACGGCTGCCAACATTAAATGCTGAAAGGTACATTCGTGAGTGCTTAGAACCTCACGTGATACCATACGCGGACTATGTGGGCCCAAATTTCCTTTTTATGCATGATAATGCAAGAGCCCATGCGGCCGGCATCGTCAGGGAATATCTTCGGGATGTGAACATCACAGTTATGGACTGGCCAGCCAGAAGCCCAGACATGAACCCCATTGAGCACATGTGGGACGAGCTAAAAAGACGTGTTAGGGCTCGTCAGCCAGTTGCCCAGACGATGCAGGAGTTGAAAACTGTCATAGAAGAGGAATGGGAGATGATCCCTCAAAATTTCATAGAGCGGTTGATAAACTCTATGCCTAATCGTATGAGAGCTGTGGTAGATGCCCAAGGAGGCAACATGCGTTATTAAATTAAACCTTTATTTGATAAAACATGTTTTTTATTCAAAAATCAATTGCCTTTAACAAGGCGCATATCCGACTTGTTAGGCGTAGCTCCATGTAGTATGGTATTCTGAATTCAAATTTAAAACAATACGATCGAAAAAGATGGTAAAATGTATCAGGTTTAAAACTGCATCAACAGTTTTTGTTCAATCTAGCAATCATATTTCGGTAGGGGCCATCGAAACCTAAACTCTAAGGTGGGCCAATAGATGTGTCCAGAAGTGTATTTAGCCACGCTTTAAGTACTACTACTATACCTACTAATGCTTTATTTCCCCAGATTATAATGTGGTTAAAATAAGGCAAAAAGACGATGCCTCATACATTTCAGTACATTATACCTAAACACTTCCCAAACTGGCAAATTAATTTTCTTCTAGAATGTGTAATTATTATACCCACGGTTATATTAATTTGGTAGATATGTCGCAGCCAACTGGACTAAACAGCCGTTTATTGGGTGCCTAGCCTTTCTAAAGAACGGCGCCGTTTAATAAGCGGCCTAAATGACATCCAGCCAACGCGTCTTATACTATATCTTATGAAGGGACTAGCTGGATGCTTAGGCCGATCATAGAATACGATGAAAATATATGAAATGTTTATTTTTGGGAATTCTAAATTCAAGCAACAATCAATTTCGATATTTTAACCTCGACGACGGAGACCCGCGAGTTTAAAGGAACCTGTCATGCCTAACATGACCTAAGGCCCTAGACAATGTGCCATTCAATTAGCGAAAGCTGCTGTCGAAATGCCAAAATGTAGGAATTTGATCACGTGACATTTCGATAGTCCATAGCCCATACATTTTTGAAGTATTGACAATCGCCTTCGCCATGCCTTCGCCACGCTACCGCTGACAGAATGTCACTTGTTTGTCTAGAGCCCAGGAGCTAATTTCGCTCGCTTCGCTCGCTCACTGTGCCTCCCATCATACCATTCGAACTGCACCTAACTGTGTCGGTGTGCCCTATGTTCCGCTACTTGGCTCGGCAAGTTATTAAACGATATTGAACAAGGTCGTTTGCTGTGCAGCTAGGCAAATGACTTTTGCCCGAGTGTCCAGGCCCACCAAGCGCATCGACATGCGCATCTTGGGCCTGGACGACTCCGTCACGGAGACGGAGGTGGTGGCCGCCGTCGTTAGGACGGGGGGGTGCTCAGCAGAGGAGGTGAAGGCAGGCACCCTACGTCCTGACAACACGGGCATGCGCACCATTGTGGTGAGCTGTCCCGTGTCGGCGGCCAAGACCATCTCGGAGGGCCGTAGGTTTTTGGTGGGTTGGGTTTCCGCGCAGGTCAAACTGCTGGAACCCCGACCTCTGAGGTGCTTCCGGTGCCAGGTGGGCCACCATGTAGGAGCTCAATGCACCTCGGAGGTGGACCGCAGCGGTCTATGTTCCCGCTGCGGTCAGCCCGGTCACAGGGCCGGCTCCTGCGACGCCGCGCCGCACTGCGCAGTCTGTGCGGCAGCTGGCAAGCCGGCCGACCACTGGGCTGGGGGTAGGGCCTGCGCCCCACCCACCAAAGCCGGAAACCGGAGAAAGCCCTCCGCCACCGCCGTCTCTGCCGCGACCGCCGCCACCGCCGCCGCTTCCTCCGCCGCCAAAGCCGGTTCCACTGCGGCTGCTGCTACTGCAACAGCCGCAGTAGAGCCCCTACAACGGGCTCCGGAGGGGGCTGAAATGGAGTGCCAGTAATGGCCCCATTTCACCCCCTCCTGTTGAACGTCAGCCACTGCGCCGCCCAGGAACTGATGCTCCTGAGCATGGCGCAGTGACTGATGCCTGTGGACGGCGAGCAATGGGTAGCTCGCCGTCCGATCAGAGCAGGCCCGGGTTGACGGCGCGCTGTGTTCTACGCGCGCCAAGCCAGCAGTCGTCAGCATGGGTCGGGGCCCGTTAAGGCCAGAGCCTACCAGGGTTGCGGATTTGTTCGAAAGAGTTACCGTGGCCCTGGAACGTAAAGGCACTGAGAGGAGCATGGGTGGGTTTTAGTCAGTAGAAGTCTGACACTCCCTGCCGCTCCACCCAGAGCGGGAGGGGTCATTTGATGATTTCCCATCCAATAAAAAAAAAAAAAAAAAAAAAAAAAAAGGCAAATGACTTTGTTCAATATTAAAGGCCGGGACGCACTTACGCCGCTAATTTAACGGCGCTGATCAATAAAAAGGCTAGTCAGACAATTAAACGGCTGATTAAGCTGGTTGGCTGCGATATATCACTCAGGTAAGTTATTATCATAGAGAAGATTATTATTTTGCTGCTCTTATCAGTTAAGTAAACATAAAATGAGTGGCGACACGTTAAATAGAATACCTACTTGATTCAATACTTCGAATTTACTCGAATCAATAATTCTAATACATGTATTTTTTTTTAATCTTTATTTTTTTTAATATAAATTTAGGGGTTTTTGTCCAATAAGGATATGTCAACCCCACCATACCTTATAACATAGTAAAGTCATAGTAATATAACTAACACATGAAAAGAAAGCTTACAATTAGAGTAACTAAAAATACTGCTGCTCACTGCTGAACGACTACTACTATAATACTAAACTACATAATTTTTTTGCTGCCTCCGATTTAGGGTTTGCTAAAATACTTTGAATCAGACCTATATCCAGCCTCTTTAACTCGTTCAGTAGTGAGTCGCGTTCATCTTGATTCCGGATACATTCCATCAGCAAATGCTGCACATCTTCAATTTTGCTACAAGTTAAACAATTGGGATAATTTGACTTTTTCATTAAGAAAGCAAACTTTGCTGATGGATAGTATCCGGATCTAAGTCTAAGTGCTATTTTAACATAATTTCTACTTAAGTTCACGCCCTCAAACCAAGGGACACGAGGAAGCTCACCCTGAATGGTCTTATACCATATGCCTTTATCTAAAGATTTATTATCAAATAGTTTTTTCCAATCATCAAAACATACCAATTTAAATACAGGTACTAATTCCCAATGATCCGGTTAGTAGTCAATAACTCTGCCCTCTACTGCCGCCAACTTAGCTATACGGACAGCTTCCTTGTTCCCTTTCAGACCAATATGTGCTAGAACCCATTGCAACTTGAAGTTGCAATGGGTTCTAGCACAGTTGCAGTTGCAGTTGTCTATACCCCTTTCATTAAAAATAATAATAGCTTTCAGGATATCATAGGCTATCGTTGCACCTCTGCTACCAGAGGCGCACAGAGCCACATTTTGCAAGGCACTCTTACTATCTGAAAAAATAACAATTTTATTCAAGTTATGATTCATACCGTAAGATAAAGCCTGATATATTGCAATGAGTTCCAGCGTCATTATTGATACATCACAATCAATTTTAACTCCTTCTTTATGTTGTAAGGTTTTGTCATAGAATCCAGCTCCTAGACCCAGACTGCTTTTCGACCCATCGGTAAATATTCTATGCCAGCTATTATAGCTCTCGTTTAATTCGGCGATGATATTGTTCACTAATATATCAGATTCATAACAAGTTTTGGAACATTTAATACTCTCAAGATTTACACAAATATTTTTTCCAATATCAATTCCTGTAACCCATACGTCTAAATTAAACATACTAAGAATATGAACAGAATTAATATTAAATCGACAAACATCCCTGTATCTTTTCACAAGTAAAGGTTTTCTCTGTTTTCCCAATACCTTACATTACATAGCGCACTTAGATCCGACATATTATTAACAGTTACATTATTAGCCCACGATATTAATTTCAAACTATATTTATATGCCAAGTATTGCCTTCTCAAATAAAACGGTGTTATATTTAACTCGCTTTCCATGACGTGAATCGGTGAACTTTTAATAAAACCCCCTATAATCCTTAAAGCCTGGTTTTGTAATTTATCTAACTTTAGAGTATGTGTTTTTGCACTGCAATCATAAATAAAACAACCATAATCCATACGGCTTCTAATTAACGAAATATACAGTCTGCGCATGTGAATTGTATGTATTCCAAAGGAGCTACCTGCAAGCACTTTTAGTATATTTAAAAGTTTTGAGCATTTTTCAACTACTTCGTTTATGTGTTTGCCCCAACGTAGACTTCTATCTAACCACATTCCCAAGTATTTGATGCATTCCAAGAAACCCAAATTACATCCATATATTTTTAATGTGGGTAATATTCTTCTGCGACCCCTACTAAAAAGACAATAATTTGATTTATTAAGAGACAAATCTAAGCCCAGTTCACCTAACAACGCAACTATGGAATCGAGAGCATTTTGCATGTACCTTTCACATTTATGGATATCCTTGTCTCTAATATACAGTACATAATCGTCTGCATATTGCGACAAGACTACATTAAGTGGCAATTGGGCTAAGCGATACGTTATTAAATTAAAAATTAAAGGAGATAGAGGATCTCCCTGAGCTAATCCTCTGTTGGTCCATCTGGTAAGTATTGAGTCACTTTTATTATTCAACTTCATTTTTAACCGTCTTGCACTTAAAAATGACAATAAATAATTACAAAACTTTGATCCCACTATCATTCTAATATGCCTTCCAAGTATTCACGTTATAGTCAGGTAGGTCTATCCTTGTGTTCCATACTATCTACGTGGTCTGCAATCGTCAACATGAACCAGAGGAGAAACAAGCATGTAGGTAGAGTATGTGTACCTATTCGTGATACTCTTGTTCCTCCTGCGCCTTGAAGGAGAAGAAAAACAGGAATTTACCCTGGTGTTGGTCAATTATATCGTATCTATGTTTTGTATATCCTGAAGCCAACAGTTTGCGAAGCAGGCCCAAAGAAATAGTGCGTTCGAGGTATACCAAGCGTAGCATTATGCATGAAAAGCGCAGTTCCCAAACGTCAGGTCTTCTGGAGCAACATACCAGAAATGCTTTCTTGTTTCCAAATTTGTTTGCTGGTTTTTGCATTTTATTATTGATGTGTTTATTTTTACCTATTACTCCTATGCTTTATTGTTTGATTACCTGCTTAGTGTTATCAATTAATGAATGCTTGCTTGCTTAACCGCTCACATACTTTTGACAAGTTTCTTGGTTGCATTTCTACACCTTCTCTTCTTTTTTTTTTTGCTCGTTTGATGTATTTCTGTTTAGCATGTGCGCTTAGTGCTTATATCGTACGGACTCTCAAAGATCATCGTATTAAGGTTAAGTTGTGATAAAGTAAGTAAAACCCCACTATTAAAGATTTGTATACCTTATATCTAAAAAAAAACAAGAAATCTTTTATTTAAAATGTTGGTGATTTATTTATTTATTTATTTATTAGGGGAACACCAACTACATATTTACAAAATATTTAACATAAAATAATTATACATTGCACTTTGTTCTGTGTAAATATGTCACTTACAGGTGTACACAACTTTCACACATTGACATTACAAAGTGATAATGATAATCATATACCCAATTGGAGAATTCTTCACTTAAAACGTACTATTTCGTCGTATTATCCGACTAAAAGATTATCGTGAGAGAGTTCCAAGTAAGTAATGCCATAATAGGTGTTTTTGACACATTTTCATGTATGTTTTTACAAAAGCCCACTAAAACTCTACAAGAGTCATCTACATAATTACTAAATACTTTATGACAGTACTCGAATCTAGTCTTGCAGAGTCATTTCTGAGCTGGCCCCCGCACCATAGTCAAGGTTTTTCCTCAATTTAATGAAGTGTTAATATTTTTAGTAATATTGTTTCCTGTCCAAAATAATAAGTTCGATCATTTAATTGCTAGCCTAGATTATGTACTCTGGTGCAGGTATAAAACGAGCAGACTCCGCGATTTACTCGTCCGGCAAAATCATGGTTTTTGAATGCAAGCATTTTGAATGTCTAGTTGAATGTCTTGTTAGGTGCAAATTATGCACCTAACAAGATCAAGTGCTTCATTTTAATTAAAACCGAAGCAAATGTGCAGTCATATTATAATAATTGATGATTATGGACGTAAGCTGCTTAAGCGTGAACGAGCTTGCATAAAATCAAATCTTTAGGTTTGTTCTGTGCACTAAGAATACGACTTAAAGGTCGATATTGTTCGTAAAATATTCTTATTTCCTTGCTACGGCACTTTTTATGACTCACTTTGGACTGTATCTCAGAAGGTAATGCCTTATAGGTTAGGCATTTTATGTCTTTTTTCATGAAAGTTTTTATATAGTCTTGTAAATTATCAATTATTAACCTGCTATGCTTAGTATATGCACATTTACCCCTACATAAGTATAAACTTCCGTGTACGTAAAGTAATAGGTAAATCTCAAATTGAACCACAAGAACGGTTTTATTTAAAATCGTCATTACTTACCTAGAACAGTGACTAAAGTCTGTTTGTCATGATGTAAATTTTATATTAATGGTGAGCTATATCGGGCAAAGCAATTAAAACTGAACATAAGTCAAGTCAGTTATAATAGTGACCGGTCTTGACCTGAGTCGGTGCTCGCTTTTGGAATTATAATTAAGATCCAAGAACAAACCATGAATACGATCAATTGTTTTAATCAATGTTACAATATATCACTGCTTTATTGCTTTTCCTGTTATGCTTTTAACACAATGGATAAAAAAAGATTTAAGAATAGCAAGTGATATAAAAATGTGTAGTTGAAACATGAAAAAAATCTTAAGAACGGGCATCACATTAGGTATGTCGGTGAGTATTAAACTTACTAACTACAACCAATGGCTTGAATGTTGTCACACACGATTTTTTACTATGGAGTAACAATGATAAATTACTGAAAAGGATGTGCCATTCTAATAGCCGTAAAACTTCCATACATCAACTCGCCTGTCTGATCAACAGACATAAATGAGTATTGACACGACGACGTACCTTTTTGTTTGTTTCAAGCGCGACGTTTTCATAACAAGTTAATGTTACTATCAGTTATGGCTCATTTAATCATGGCGGTGTTAGTTAATGTAAGTGGAGGTTGCGCACGCGCCGCTCGGGCGTTGCGCGGTTGCGGGTTGCGGCCGGCAGACGTGCGCGCAGACTCTCGCACCGGGACGCTAATTAGATAAACGAGCCGTGTGGCGGGGTCCCGACCGCAATTACGAGTTGCGCTGCAACCCGTAAATAATCAACGATATAGGACGCCACTTGTGTCTGACTCACTTATGTCGGTCACCAATTACAATTATCCACAGGACAGCTAGTCCTCTGCGAACTGTAGCAGTTGCAGCCACAGAATCATATTTTGTGAAAGTATGCATTTTGCTTCTTCGTATCTTTATGGCTTATTATGACAAGTTTCTCTATGTTAGCTTCTTCTGCTTCTTTAAAGCTTATTTCCTATGTTTGAGCGCTTTTCGCAGGGATTTAGATAAGTATTAGGTCTAGAGAAGTCCAGATACGATGGTAGGTACTACCTAAGTGGCTCGTGTCTGAATGACTGCCGAATATGTATATTTTAAAGGTCAAGCAGCCCTTTCCAAGGTCGGTCTATAGATAGGTGACCGTCTGAAACATACCGAGAGCACTCTGTGCCTAGGAAAAAATATTAAGAACCTTTGTTCCCGGCGGTCATTTGTATATCTTTGACAGTGGTAACCCCCGTTTTGGGGCACGGACTCCCCAGTCGGTCCCCAAAAATAAAGCAATGACTGATTGATTTATTTTGTAAACCAAGGGGTATCGTGTTCCTCAGCTTACTGAGATCCCAACATGGTCGAGAAAAAGGCAAGCACATTGACTTCGATACTAACCTGGTGTTTTCGGTACATAAATTGTAGATTGATACATTGTTACATTGACCGCTCCCAAGTCTCTTCTTAACAGTTACTGTTATTACTCTATCACAAGTAAAATTATAGTGGAAGCCGTTTAATGCGGTTTTTTCAATACAATATAATGTACCACTAGCTAACGTGACTGTCTATACAATTTTCGACTAGCTTTAAGATTACTATGCTGCTACTGTTGCTACTGTATGTATTGTTTCTCCTATTTTTAACTTTATGACAACAATTTAGTGTCTTTCGGTCCGAATGTATCAGTTACAAAACCTTATTATAGATTTTGAACACATAATATTATACTTAAGTAAAAAACAAGGTACCGGCCATCACACTCAAATCTATGAGATAAGAATACTATAATATTTCATTATGTAAAAAAATAACCTCTAAAACTGGTTATACCAAGTTTTTACCCGACTGCGTCAGAAGGAGGGTAATGTTTTTCGAGCGTATGTTTGTATGTATGCATGTATGTATATATGTATGTATGTACCTATGTATGTATGTTTGTTTGTAGATATGTAAGTCCATTTCTTTGGCATACAACCCAAACGGCTGGATGGATTTTGACATAATTGAGGTGTCGTTGAATTCGTCAGAATTGTGGTAGTGACATAGGCTATATTAATTTTCAAAATGGCGCCCGCAAATGAAAAAAAAATATGTAGGAAATTAACAAAAATACTGTCAAAAAACCCGTCCGCTAAAAACATCATTTTTTTTAGTTGGTACAAAATACATAAAAAATTGAAAATCAAAATCAAGTAGCGTAAGTATTTATTTTATCATGATTCATTCTTTTTAACCGACTTCCCAAACAGGAGGAGGTTCTCAATTCGACTGTTTTTTTTTTGTGTTTGTTACCTCATATCTCCGTCATTTATGAACCGATTTGAAAAATTCTTGTTTTATGTGAAAGGATTATATTTTTATTCTTGTTTTATATACTTCTCGATTGGTCCCATTTAAATTTTATCAAAATCGGTTCAGCAGTTTGGTTTTTAAATCCAAATAGCTGGAAAAAATATGTGCAAAAATCATACGAAATTGCATATTTTTGCTTTCCTGTGACTTTCCAGTGGTGTTTTTAGGTGTGGGGTACCACTAAAAAGTGAGAAATTAAAAACTTTTTCACAAAAAAAAAACGATATCCACGTATAGTTTTCGGTTTTGCCTCGCACTTTTGTTTTGAGTTTTTTATTATAAAAAAAAACCGACTTCCAAAAAAAACACTACAAAGTACAAAATAACTTTAATTTCGGAAGTCGGTGTTTTTGGTTGCTTCTTCGTTATTTGACACCGACTTCCGAAATTAAAGTTATTTTGTACTTTGTAGTGTTTTTTTTGGAAGTCGGTTTTTTTTTTATAATAAAAAACTCAAAACAAAGGTGCGAGGCAAAACCGAAAAATATACGTGGATAGACAGTAGGTACTAATATGGAAAGGCAGACGATCATAAGAACTCTCCGACTTCGCTCCGGACATTATATAGGTAAAGGTACCCTTTTATAAATTTGCGTTTTTAATGGTCAAAATTGAGTCATTAAACTGCGTAGAATGCAACTTAATTGAAAATGTATACCATATCATCATGTAGCAGATCAAGCCGGAGGCCAACGGAATATCCTACCAGGGTTGAGGAATTGTTCGAAATAGTTATCGCGGCTCTGGAACGCAAAGGGCTTTTCTTTTATCTTCCGCTCTGGAAATAGTCATTTGACGATTTCCCGTGCTAAAAACAAAAAACCGGCCAAATGCGAGTCGGACTCAATACAAAATACATCATCTGTGAAAATTTCAACTGTCTAGCTATCACGGTTCATGAGATACAGCCTGGTGACAGACAGATGGACAGTGGAGTCTTAGTAAAAGGGTCCCGTTTTTACCACCCTTTGGGTACGGAACCCTAAAAAGGGCAACGGGATTAGTTGATGGACAAGAGTAGGTATGTAACAGAGTCCTTGTTTCCTGTACATCCTTCTGGTTGCTTTCAGATTCGCCATTCATTGCATTTTAAGATAAATTTTAGTTGTGAAAATCTAAATCGTTACGTGTTATGTAACGATGATGATGGTATGTACAATTTGTTAGCTTATCAATACTCATAAACTTATGTGCTTTCAATTCACCTGCCATGTAGTCTCTTCACCACCCTTGATTCACTGGTAAAAAATTCTTAATGCCGGCAACCAACTCCTTCAATATTTTAATTTCAAAATTGCCTGAATAATATTCGGAACTATCTCTTTGCACGCTTGCTTGCGCTTGAAAGCTTGTATGGTATTTGTTTTCTTCTGTACTTTCTTGTAATTAAAATCATTGAAATCTTGTAAAGCATAAGTACCTAATCCAGTAATTAAGTAGATTTATGTATTTGGTTTCTTTAGGTTTTTGATTTTGTCATGCACGTGTATATTTGGGCGGAGCAAATGAATACTTATTCTTATAAATTTTCTATCTATGCTTAAATATTTTAGCAGTTAAACTGGCATGTTGATTGCTCTTTCTTATATCACTCTAAAATCCAGTGACATTTCCAGCCTCTTACGATAAATTAGATGTTATCTTAATCACCTAAACCGCAAAACTAGCACCTACTAAGTATATTAGATAAATAATCATTTGTAATAGGATTCAGCTTTTAAACTTTAATTCTTGTTATTCACGATAGCTGTGGTAATACACGGAAGTCTGCAAAAGCATTCTACGGCGCTCTTAATGAGTTTCTAAGACTGATGACATGTCATTTCGCGGAAGCAAATAGTACTCGGCGTTACAATAATTTGTTCGCGACAAGGTCACGACGTTTCAGATTAGTGTAGTTGCAGCTTCGTGCCAGTTCATTTGTCCAGTGTACATCGACGGTCAGGGTCTTACGTCCATTAATTAGAGTATCCGCATTTTTTTCTGTTAAGTCGTTTATTAAATTAGTCTTCCTTGGGAAGTGAGACGATGAGTCAAGTCCGACGAGGGCACGCGTCCGACATCATGACAATTAGTTTTTTAGTGCATTAAGCGAATCACAGAGACTGACCATGATATTCCTTGGTTTGTGTATATGATAGGATTAATCATTGAATGTGTGACCGCGACTACAGAATTTCATATAGTAAAATTGTTTTATTGTTTACAGACGAGGTATCAGAATAGTTGGTATGTACTTATACTTAGGTTTAGTCACTACCGTACAATACAGCAATAGGAGTATCCAGTTATTACGCGAATGTTGTAGGTCAATTCGGAAGTCTCCATGACGTACTGTCATGCATCTGTAAATGTTTGAAGCGCTAAATATTATTGGAAACGACTCCGGTACTCTTCAAGCGTGTCGCGTGCAACCGTTTTAGTTTAGAAAAATAGGGCGATTGCATAAAACTTAAAACTAGACAAACATTGGCTCGCATCCAGTTTTACAACACCGATACTATTACACTGTCGTCCTCTAGTTTCTTAAAAAAAACGAATAGAAGATAAAAGCAAAGGCAAAATAACTTAAACGTATTATTAGTAATATTTATAACAATGGCTTGTATCTAGGTGGATACTATTTATATAGCAGTGTGCTATCAATAGCACATATTGAAAATATCTCTATAAGTAATTTGAATAGGCTTTTGAATGTGTGACTCAATTGATATGAACGTGCGAATTTGTACCGTGCGCATGTGTTTGATTGACATTGTTACGAGGCTGCTTATGTCTGAGCTTAAGAATCTTATCAATAACCTATCTTTAAAGGTATTTACAATAGGAATGATTTGATTTATGTACATGCATGAGTCTACAATAAAGTGTTTCGTTAAATAACATATTATCTTCTAAGACCACAAGTTGAAGGCACTCAAAGTATCCAGTTTAAAAATGTTTTCGTCAAATAATAATCAGTGGCTAGTTTAGTTTATTACGACACGTAACCGGGACGCGATTCTCGCGCTCACAGGAATTTCATACAAGATTATAATCAAGTCGACGGAGCATATGTTGTTATCCGTCTTGAGTCATTCTGCAAACATTGGAAGAATTCAGCAAAATCTACTGTTTAAATGCCAAGCTTCAGGCTAAAAGCAATTTTTTGTTGGATTTTGCAACAACCCAGGAATCACATTCTGAAGCGTCGCCAAATTGTTTGTTGATTCCGGTTTAAAACATAATTAATTGTGTGTAATTTATATACCGAGTTTGTCATTGTTGTATAGAATTGTATATTTATCGTGTCAACTGCTACCTATATCAGGTTACCAAGCATTTGCCAACTAAATAAATTTAAAGTAGGTAACCGAAATTCTTAACATCTATGATTACACTATCAAGGATTTTTATTCACCTTCGGTTCCATCAAGAATCTCTCAGCATCTTAATATAAAAGTTTTATAATCATATATTTCCTCAATATTCATGAACCACTCTGATATAGAATATACCTCGGACTAGATTAATATGACTGACTTAGAACAGAAATACTGCCATTGTCAACTTCCGGCCTGAGATAAGGCAGATTGCGAACCGACATGTATGTTTTACATCGTTTGTGATTTCCAGAAGCTGTTTGGCTTCACGTGATATGAATTTCATACGGACAAGTGTGTGACTCAGTGCTTTGCCTGACATTTTTCAAACCACTAAACCTACTTACTCACGTTTAAAACTACATGTTTGAGATTCAGAGGCAGATTGTCGACAAAGAAGGCAGATATCGGTTTATCGGAACACTAATTACGTGTACTAAAAACAATGTTTTATAGTCGCAGTCGTTTGAATCGAAGTCAACTGAGTCAGCTGTAATCGATACAGTGTAATTGCGGAGCATGTATCGAGTGAGACAATGACGGTGGACGGTCGGACACAGATCGTATCGTATGCAACTACGCAGTTACACGAGTTTAAGTAATTGCGGGAACGGGCATTGTTAACCGGTCGACGCAAATTGGGCATTAGCTATAATTTATTGTCTTTAAAATAAACTTGCATTGTCGTGGCACCGTTTGAATATGTATCGTGTGGGCTCGGCGCACGGCGATGGGCCCTAATGATAGCAATTGTTCTCCATCATTGGGCACAGGTGCGCGTGCGCTGACGGACCGTTCGAGGGAGCCTACCGGCCACTCCGCACTCCACTTACGAATGCAATCGACGAGTTACTTGTAAACGTTTTACAACTCAGACGGATTGTGAACCAGTGAGGTGAGACCAGATTGTGAAAAGCTTTATGTCACCTGTCTACTTTCTATCCGTGAACTAGCAAGTAAGTAATAAATTGAGCTAACTTATTAAATACGAATGGAAGGATAAAGTTAATTATTTGGTTAAAATTTCCATTATGGTTCATCGATTTTTGGGGTGGGGGGGGGGAGGGGTCCCTGTACCATCCCCACCCCGCGGAACCCCATGGCTATGGAGATATTCATGGTTAAAGTTTTAGGTTAAAATAAAATTTTCCATAAATGCCATAAGTCGACAATGTCAAAATGTAGACTTATGGCATTTATTTTGTCAAAATTAAGATCAAGAGCAGATGCTGAAGAGAGATGAAGATTCAAGGACAAGGTCAAACACTTAAATTTGTTAAAAATCGTGAAACATTGCCCCTTATCAAACTTCAACGTCTAAAATATCTTCAAGGTCAAGATCAAGCATCTCAAAAACAATGTCGAAAAATAAAAATTGCTTGTATCATGCAAAATAATAAAATAACCACGAAGGGGATGGCGGGGTCTCCCCCAGTTCCAGAGCTCGCTCCGCTCGCTCTTGCATTCTGAGTCCTCCGAGGTGTTACCACTTCTTAATACCTATAGGTGTGTAATTAGGAGTACGATACACGCTCACGACTGTGAGTTCACACGATGAATGACCGCTGTCAAACTGTTATTCCAGAAATTACGTTAAAACAATTTTTATTTAATTCAATTATATGCTTTTCATCATTAAAAGCTATAATATTTATAGAAAAAACCATTTAAATATTTTAGATAAACAGGTTAGAAATTATTTAAACTTAAGGATTTTTTTTCTCGAAAAGTATGAGGTTTCGCGTTATGAAACTTTATGATAATGTTCTACAAGATGAGTACTCCACGTGATGAAGCTCGAAACCGTTTGTTTGTAATACAAAGTTGAGCCATGTCGTGCTATTTTCCAATTTGGGAAACTTTAGAAAATTATATCACGTAAACCGTGAGTTTCCGCAACTTGAAAATTTATAAAACGCTTTCTATTTATGAGTACTATCTACAAAAAAAAAAAATTAACTTCCAAATCAACGGCCCAACAACTTATGTCTTGGATAAACTTTCCATTATGGGCCGTTGATTTGGAAGTTAATTTTTTTTTTACTACTATTATACTAATGTAAACCTATACTAAAAGCTTATTACTAAATTTTCTTGAAAAAGTACTAAGTAGGTACCCTTCCCCTACAAATTTCTTTGAATGGAGTTTAAATAATTTTGTAACAATATCCACCGAAGCTTCGAAGATGTTATCATTTAGCAAATCCTTACTCTACCAAAATACATTTGAAAATATCCATATAATTTCGGCAAGATTCTATTATATTCTGTGATGTTGTTATCAGTATGATTCATGAATCATTATGATTTGGCTTGTCGCTGCGCACGCCGTCACCGGCATTTCGGCGTAGCAAAGCAGATCATTTAGAGGCGCGGATAGAAGCTCACAATCGTCTAGTTACGGCTAGATTTTCAATTTATGTGTGGTGACGTGAGACGGCGCGGGTCGCCTCAAAAGCACGTGCGTGCCCCCGTGGCACCGCGGGCAGCTCAAAGCGAGTGCACCGGCTATCGCACATCTGGGAACGTCCAGAGAGGTGTAATGCCCTCATGTGGGCACCTCTGACAAGCCGCCGCTTCCGAAGTGACGCGCTCGGCGTGGGATGCGCTTTTTCGACAGTATCGGCACGGATTACAAGGAGCTCTTATGTCGAGTGATAGCATCGTTATAGGCGCCACGTTTGGGTGCGCTACGTTTGACATTCTATTTAGGTGCCAGATTTCTGGTGATTTGACTGAATTTTTTTTTAGGCGTTAAGACAGTTATGCTTTATTCCTCAATGATGTCTTATACAAGTTGATTGGTATTTAGTGACCCTAACTTTGATGTTTGTTTTCGGGTTATCTTTGGACATTTTCGGAAAACTTTCTACACCTCTATACCCACACCAATGTAATTATACATTTAGATAGTGTCGTACTATTAGTATAAAAATAATGTGAAAGTCTGTTTGCTGTGAGTTAGCCTACTTGACTCATTAAAACATGTAGGTATTTTTATTCTTTATTGCATACGCAAAAACATACAAGACAGCTTATGCATGTACAAAGGCTAGTATAAAAATGTTTATTTTGTATACGTAGCATTTGCCCTAAGGAATATACTTAAATTAAATTATTTGTATAGGTACTTAAAAGTAGAAAATGACCCCCATCTTCTAATTTTATGAGTACCTAGTACCTGGATGACCGAGCTTTGCTCGGTTTTTTTTTTGGATACACGGTTAAAACGAAGTTTTCTAAAAATGAAACCTAGCTAGATCGATTTATCGCCTCCGAAACCCCCTGCATACTAAATTTCATGAAAGTCATTGGAGCCGTTTCCGAGATTCAGATTTTAGATGTCGCAGCCAACTAGCTTAATCAGCCGTTTAGTTGGCTGCCTAGCCCTTTCATTGAATGGCGCCGTTTTGCTAGCTGCCTAAATTACATACAGTCAACTTGTCTAATACAACATTTAATGAAAGGGCTTGTCAGATGCTTGGGCCGGGCCGCCCGGCCGTCACAAAACACATTTATTTTAGGTATATTAATAACAGAACTATAATTACTCTACATTCTTACGTTTTTGAATTTCTATTTGTCAAAATGCGTAATGTGAATTGCTAAACCGCCATTTTGTTACGTCGAGTATCGCGTCATAAGCGTCATTCCGTGGCTTCCGAGTTTACGTGAATGTGCTCCATATCGTTATAATTAGCTGCCTCCTGTTTTTCGACGACTTTGCTACCCCTCTAGACACCGATTGCTTGCTATTTACGACAAGTTCGCTACGCCTTTGGACATCGATTGGATTATAATGAACATTTTGGTGTTTTATTTGGTGCAAGATCGAGCGAAGCGAGCTCGGGACTTGGGGCACCCCGACTCGGACAGATTAGGTGGTTTTTTTAAACCACCCAGAAATAGGAGTCCCGCTATGCGGGGCTCCGTCGATTACACTTCAGTATTACTGAGGAAGGGGGGGTGGTATGTCCTCAGTCCGCTGGAGGGAGGACCCTCCCTATTAAGGCGATTTTTCTCAGAAATAATTCTTTTTTTTTTAAAATATAAACATAAAAATAGCCACGCACCTCCGGCGGCGGGAAAAGGTGGGGGCTTACCCCCTACTCCCTAACAAGGGGACTCGATTCTAAACATAACCCTTTTTAATTTCCAGTAAGCATAGACAAAGTAACCACAGACGATTCAGAAAATAATCCCTTTTAACACCAGTGATAGTTGGCCGCTGCTCGCATGTATTTGGCCAGTACAGCAATTTCCGGAAATTGCACGGAGAAAAGGTATTTATCTATGGGTCTTTGTAACCTGAAAAAAATGGTTTATTATTATTTCATCTTTATTCAATTTTACTTACATACTAATTACATTTTTAAATATTTATAAAAATAGTAGTCCGCCGGTGTCGGGAGCAAGCGGTGCGGAGCGGTTCCAAGCTAGCGGTGGTTAGGCTCCAGAGAAAGGAACCTCTTCACTATACGAGCCGTATCGAGGAGTACTGTCTTCTGCATCAGGCCCTTTACCCAATTGTGTAACGCCTGCTTCGACAGGTGCTCGTCGAAGCTTTTGGCCATCAAGCCATTGGCCGTAACGACAATCGACACAATGACAGCCGAGTCCGCATTCCACATGTCGACAACCTCGTGTGCTAAGTTGAGATATTAAATTTGTTTCTCTTTCTCAGCTTTCACGAGATTCTCGTCACGTGGGATGGTAATATCGATTAACATTGTGCGGCGCGCTAATCGGTCTATCACCACTATATCCGGCTTAATGGCCACAATATAGTCTTATCAGTGATGATAGACCGATCCCAGTACGACGTGACATGGTAATTTTCGAGAACTGGGTCGGGCAAATATACTTGTAATACGGTACCTCAGAACCTACAAGTTTGTATTTCAAAGCAAGTTGCTGGTGAATAATCCTGACCACTTGGTTATGCCAGTGCAAGTATTCGCCGTTAGCCAGAATTGAACAACCAGAGATAATATATGTCTGATGGACTCACCAGGATGGTGGTATGCACGACACACGTCAACCGTCTCGTCCTTCATAATATGCCTCCAGTAGTTGTTCGTCAAGATAACTTCATCCATAATTGCACAAACAAAACCTTTAGTTTCCCCGAAGAGATCACCGAAACGTAGCCAGGCTACGGACGCTAGGAAATCTACATCGGACCCATAAAGAGCCCGATAGAAGCGTCCGTGAAGCTCCTTGCCTTTCCATACATCCTTGCGGTCATCTGTAGTAAGTATCACAGGTTTGTGCCAGTTCTCTATAGCCATGTATAACGGAGTGAGTCCCTTGTCCGCTGCGACCTACCACAACTCGTTGCATACCCACATCGACTTTGAGAAAATATTTTCTGAGACTGCACATCGCGCTGTTGTGAAGTCTTAGCATTTAAAAAGCCTCTTCCTCCACACTTCCGCGGGATGTACAGTCTCATCACCGACGATCATGAGTGATGAATCCGGTTTGCGGTCAGCAGTGTATGGACCCTCCTATTCAAGGCGTCGAGTTTGGTTTGATTCCGAATGCCGAAAGAGTAGTTACATTAAAAAAAATAGAGATAACCTGCTTTTCTAGCTTTTTTTGAAATAAACGCGTTTTTGTTTTTCAGAATTACCGTTTATGGAAAAAGTTTAACTTTTTTATGTTATTAGAAGAGCTAAGATCAAATACACTCATTTAAGAAAAAAACCATAGTTAGGAATTTTTGCAAGGTTCAAAGCTAATCTGACTGACCAACAGTCTAGTCAACAAGTTCAAAAACGTTGTTAATTATTGATAAAACTTCTAAAAAATGAGCGATAGCTCATTCGATAGGGAATGACGTCAAGAAAAATGTATCTCGAGGATGTATAGCACATAAAACATTGCAATTGTTATTAACAAATTAAGATGAAAAAAGATGGCATTTAGTTTTTTGTTAATAACTCAAAATTTGTTAATATTTATAAATTTATATTCCATAAAGAGTCCACTAAAACATCCCATCTTCTGGAGTTCAATCTCCATTATTTATTATTTTAATTTAACACTGAAAATAGAGCTCCGCGCGGCCGATACTGCATACGTTCGCCGCTTCAGCAGTGATTTCTACAGAAAACATTTCTTCTACAGAAAATATTTTTCACGAGTATCTAGTAAATATTAATGAAAATACGGTGTATTTTAAACACTTGCATGAATAAACAAAAAATCGTAAATTCAAAATTTTTGTAAGTCCTCATTTTCTCAAGACAACAGTATGGGACAACATTTTTGAAAAGATTCAACTAGACCTTTAGTTTGAAAATTAATAATAAATAAATAACGTCAAACACTTATTGCAAACATAAACTACGAAAACAGGAATCTACGAAAAGTAATCCAAGAGGGTTTTTATGCGTTATGCAAAATAAAATTTTATTTATAATTTTAAAATGTGATTTTTGAGTGTGTATAATTTTCGAAACTTTTGATGGTAGGTAAACCAATAAAATGACTATGTTATCTGACTTAGGAAGTTACTAAGGTACATGGTATACGGCCTGTTAAAATACAAAATTCTAGATTGCATCTACGAGGCCTGTGTCCAGCAGTGGACGTCATTCGGCTGATATGATGATGATGATAAAGGACCTGCATTCAATGAGACCTCGGAAAGCACGTTCGCCGTGTTCCCAGCTTTCATTTGTAGATCTTTGACAGTCGTTACGGATTCTCAGAAGCCAGAAAATCCTGAACTTGCCAAAAAGTATTACAATTGTTATTAAAACAAAACAAATTACATTTGATGGAAGTATCATAAGGTTGTGCTAATGTCAGCTACTTTTGTTTTGACTATACAGGGTTATTTGTAAAACATTATCAACCTTTCAGTGGGTGAAAGTACTCTTGATTTTAAACAACTTTTGCTAGAGTGCTATGACACCAACCCTGAAAAAAAACCAACCAAGTGCGAGTCGGACTCGCGCACGAAGGGTTCCGTACCATTATCTATAAAACCAGCAAAAATAAATATAATAAATATTTATTTTATTCTGTGTTTTAGTATTTGTTGTTATAGCAGCAACAGAAATACAAATCTGTGAAAATTTCAACTGTCTAAATATCACGGTTCGTGAGATACAGCCTGGTGACAGACAGACGGACGGACGGACAGCGGAGTCTTATTAATAGGGTCCCGTTTTACCCTTTGGGTACGGAACTCTAAAAATCGAAAAAAAATTATCTGCTGCTTCATACATTTTCATCGGTGAATATTGCATTTTGTATGAAACAGCTTGCTTGCTTTTTTTTAATATTTCAGAGTTGGTCTCATAGTAAAAGTTGCCTAAAATCATGAGTAGGTACTTGAAAGGTTGATTCAATAGTGTTTTACAAATAAACCTGAATAAGTCAAAGGTTACAAAAACTAATTGATATCTTTAATATGATAGGTATCTCATCATATTGACAAGTTCTAGAATCTATTTCAAGCCAATCAGTCTAATGTAGGCAGACATTCTCTGTCCACAAGTCGAACTCTTTTAGGTCTTCCAGCTTTACTACTCAACCAATGCAAAAATCATTAAATAATTGCATATTTTTAGGGTTTCTAATGAAAGGGATTTTTAGTTCACATAATTTCCTTTTATTATTTTCAAGTAGTTCTGTAAGCCCGTATTGAAATCATTTATTCTTCCTTAAATACCTACTTACTGTTTTTCATTCCAAAGCTTTTGAGCTAGGACCAAAATACTCGAGAAAGGCTAACTAGGCTGATGTTATTGGTAGATATGAATGAGCAAAATTTGTTTCTCTTTTGAAGAAACTTTAATTTTGCATTCTTTATTTACAAGCAAAAAAATACAACCGACTTCGGAAGTCTGTGGTTTTGGTTGTTTCTTTGTTTTTTGACACCGTCTTCCGAAATTATTGTTATTTTATACTTTTTAGGGTTTTTTGTTTCGAAGTCGGTTGTATGTTTTTTGTAAAAAAGCTTCTTATTTTTCACTTTTTAGTGATTAGCTTTAACTGAACTCAACGCAAAAAGAATTATCAAGATCAGTTCATAAACAATAAAGTTATGCCCGAATAGATAACCCTTAAACCATGGTTGACTTGTACGTAGGTACACATCTGCGGATCCCTTTATAGCGTACCGGCGTGATGTTATGTTATGAACTGGTGTAAACAATAGACAGACATGCATGTGACATAATTATGTAAATTGGAGGGTTTTCTAGTGGTGTATAAAGTATAAAATAAAATAAAATTAAACATGGTTTTTAATTTTTTTTATTTACTTTTAAGTTTTTTGACTTTATACTTACCCATTATAAGTCAATCTACACATTCGTGTTGTTAGTTCCGTTGATGTGAGCCTTTGCTGAGCAAGTTCAGTCCAGCTTATAATGAAATATCTAATTTGCTTTGTAATTGACATAAACCTAACAATACCTCAATCACAAGTGGTTGAGATATTGATACTTAGTGCTTTAATTTTATAGGGAATAGCAAGAAAATGTCGCCATTTCCTATAGGAAAACATTGATTTTAATTTGAGGAGGTCACTGGTATCATCGAAGTTCAAGACCATTTCTATGTCTATCTCCGAATCATCAGATTCTGTCTATCATCAGTTCTTCGCCGAATAAAACGGGACCTCCTTGGGAAAATTGTCTCAAAACAAGTATCATACAAATTGTTTGACTAATCAGCGACTAATTTGGCTAATAATAGGTATCGTTTAAAAAATAAAAATTTATAAAAATGGTCAATCAAATTGGGAACCTCCTCCTTTTTGAAGTTAGTTAAAACATTTTTTAATATTCAGATTACCCATTTCACAAAATCTTTTACTTTTTGTTATGCCTATTTTCATCATCATCTGTCTAACCTTTTCCCAACTGTATTGGTGTCGGCTTCCAGTCAAACCGGATTCTGCTGACCAGTATTTTATGTGGCGTGGCTGCCTACCAGAGCTCCACAACCCATTAACTGAGTAACACGGTAGTTCTTGGCAAGACTGGAGTAGTGGAGTCAGATTTTCTGGCTTTCGTAACGATTGCCAAATATCTACAAATGGCAGCCGGACCCAACGGCTTAATGTGCTATCTGAGGCACGGAGAAAACTCGGTATGTTAAGATGGTCACCCATCTACAGACCAACCTTGGCAAGCGTTGCTTAACCTCGAAGATTGACCCGTGCAGCTGTTATTCTTTAGCCACGAGCACCTCCTTTGTTATACCTATGTTAAACAATAATAAACTGGACATTGCTTTGTAACAAGATTCTTGTGAAACTAGTCCTTTGTGGCCATTTGTTCAGCTAAGGCTTAAACATTAAGTAGTTTATTTTGGATGATAGATAGGTAACGAGGTACTTGCAGAAAGGCCTACATGTCATTAGAATCTTTTTTCTTTAAACGGAGGTAAGCCTTACTGAGAATTCAAAAGAGAGCTCCTTTTCTATTTGTTAACATATTATTATAAATGATGAAGAAGCCTCTGATGTCTAGTCCTCGGCTTACAGTAGTTAGGTACTCATTTAGGCATCTATTTTTATATTAGATGCTATATCACCTCAGCTGTGGCCAATTAGAGATCATGAAATACCTACTATCGACGACGCCTCTTTCTAAATGGGGGAAAGTTCCAACGAATAACGAAATACAATACGATACTCGGCACTCGTGGGTAGTTTAATATCAATAGTAAAGAAAAATACTTCAATTTATTTGACATCGATATGCCTTTGCCATCCTCTAATTAGTCGTTCCTACACACTTTCATGTTTCGTTTTTGTAAACCACTGTCAATGTCCTCTATTATCACAGATTTATTTTTCTAATATGCATTGTGAGTAGTTATTAACTAGTTATAGATAGGTAGATATTGAATTGAAAATGACAGTCAATCTTCGTATTAAAAGATGTTCTGAGATCGCATGTTTTGTTCAAAATATTCGTCATTCTCCAGTCCTATTCCAAATAAGGTATAAGTCGAGCCAGAACGTCTTTTTCATCGAAACATCTCTACCAGTCGTTATCTGTGGGCATGTTTTATTTTATTTTTTTCCTTTTCATTATTTGCAATCAGTCCGGAGACTATAATCAAATTTTTCCGTGATGAAGCTGGCGTTTATTGCGGATAGAGCCATTGCTTCAGTCTCAGCCAGGAAATTCGAAGTAAAGTTTGTGTCCTTCTGAAGGAATGACAAGTCAGAAAACCCTTCGAAAATCGGCTAAACTAAGACTGAACTTTAATTACAGAAGGATCATGAAATTGATGAATTCAAAAATTAAAACTAAATTCAGATTAGGTTTAATTTATCTGTCTATATCTATCAATACATATAATAAGAGTCATTGTTATAATTATACAGAAAATAATACAAAAATTAAGCCAGGGAGTTAAAGGATAACTAACAGAACACATTTCCAGCGTTTTTGGAATTTTTGTCTGTTTATCTGTTTGTCTGTTTAGATGTGCAGGCATCGCGTAGAAAGTGGAAAACGAATGAAAACTTTTACACATTAAAATTGTCCGTAATTCAGATTATTACTTAGTTGAATAACAAGTTGAATAATAAGTAATTGAAGTACAATATTGAAAAAAAATGGTAATAGTTTAGTACTATATTGCATATATGAAAGCACGGAAATAACACCAAAACATATTGTTAAGTTATTTGTGAAACTTTTAATACAGTGGCAGGTTCCAGGGTTGCCAGGTTGTAAATCAAATAAAACTGGAAACTTGGAAAGCCGCAGAGACCAGCCGATTTAGCCATAGTAAATTGGAAAAAAGGCCGGACAATTTATCCTGTTCATGGTTTTGAGTCTTTAAAATAATGCTTAGTATGTACAAACACCAGCACATCAAGCTACAACAATCTGTAAAAAAATTTTAATAATTGTTTCGACTTTATTGCTGTAGCATTAGGTTCAAGGTTGATTGGGAAAATTTGACTGCAGTTTCGGGTAGCTTGATGCGCTGGCGTCTGTACGTATTAGGTTAGTCGTTATTAATCGGGCTGCTGTCTGCAACTCCACGTCCAAGTGCGTATTTTGCGTAAGGGTGAGACAACTATGGCATTCGATCCATCCCAGCTCCTCAAGGCAAGCCAGCAACGCCCAGCGGCCCTACCATGACGTGTTAAAACGTGAGTAGTTCGAGCGAGAAGGAGGGATGGAGCTATATAGGGTGTATAGCTCCATCCCTCCTTCTCGCTCGAACTACTCACGCTTTAAGACGTCGTGGTAGGGCCGCAGGTGTGTTACTGACTAACATTAAGTAGCATAGTAAGTAAATCCAGGATTTTTGAGATAAACTAACATTATACCTATCTAATGGAAAAACAATGCAATACTTATTAAACATATTTACGGGCCTAGGGTTGCCAAGGGTCACTCGCAAGCCTCAAAGGCTTAGCACCCGTGGGCAGGGGCGATAGGGCCGTGAGAGGCCCGTCGCGACTTCTAATACAAGACAAAAAGTGTTAAACTGTTCACTTATATCGGGTGTCTATCTACGCTACAAATCTTCATCATCTGCCTAGCCTTTTTCAAACCACCTATGCGGCTTCCAGTTAAACTGGATTCAGCTGAATACCAGTATTTTATAGATACACTAACTGTTTTCTGCCTTTGGACAAATTGTAACGACTGCCAAAGATTTACAAATGACTTGATTCGAGGTAATAGGAGATATCAAGGATGATCGGCATTTTTAACAGAAGAAGTGATGTTTAGTGCCCTGTGTAATCTCCTTTTTATTTTCTTAATTCTAAGAGAGGTTAGGTAATGCAGGGTATTGAGACTGTACGCGACACATTTTTTTCGACATCTACGCGAACGAAGTCGCGGGCACAGCTAGTATGAAATAAATGTTGTATAAAACAGATAAGTAGACCTACGTACTTATATATTTCACTGTACGTATATTATGTGTGTGGAACTCAGACCAACAAAAAAAGGTAGACGGCGCACTGCGAACATCAAAGATGAAGCCATCTTTTTATCTATGTGTGTCTCGAAGGGTTGCCATTTTTTACTTTTTTTCCCTATAACTTGGGAAATAATATTTTATGGGTAAGCTAATATTGTGCAAGTCAGCACAAGTAAGATATTGTTGAGTATGGTATTGTAACTTAGTTTTGTAGAAAGATCTATACCTAAAAAACAAATTTCTACATCACTCATACCTACATTCAATTATGTAAGTTAAGTTTTAAAAGGTTGTCGAAGCGTAACAAGCGTAAGTCTTTATGTAAATTGTTTTAAAATAAAATAGGTAATTACATTTTTAATCAACTTTAATAAATTAAAAAAGACCACCATAACAAAATCACTGACTAAAGAAAAAGTAGGTAATATCAAGATAAAACATAACAAACGAAACAATAACGTGTAAATGTTATGTTTAACATGCTTACAAAATAAATATTATTTATCGTGAACAAATAAAGTCTTTTTCAACACATTTGCTCAAAAAAATGCATGTACGAAGACTGTATAAATATTATTCGAAAGTTAAATATAACGCACCACACAATGGAACGTGCGGTAAAATAGGTACTATCACCTAAGTACATATTTTACGCATACTCCGTTGAATAGCGCCGTACGTATCCTTTACAGTTTTTTTTTTAATTTTCTTATAGGAGTTTAAATAAGTACGAGAATAAAATATAAGCTGAATGATTGAACTACTTGGAAGCGCTTTTACACAATACGTTTGTCTCAATTTAATAAGAGAAAATGAGACGAAAGATGTAGTTCGATTTGCAAATTCGCGCTATTTTCATACTACAAACGTCAAAGATTGTTGCGACTTTCTGACTATCTAAAAACTAAAAGTTTTTTTCATTACCTATTGTACTGTTTTCTCGCAAATGTGTTGAAAAACTTCAAATCTAAAATATTTTATATATTAAAAATAGGAATATAACTCGAAGAAAGAAATCATTGTTTAATCGAATGGGGAAATATTAAATCGTATTATGGCAACCCTCACACTTAATGTCACTGCTTTCGTTTGTTGACGTTTTTGTTCCAACTAACCTAAAATTCAGAGTTAATTTATAATAAAAACGATGTTATTTCAAGTACTTACAAGTGAAAAGTGATTCCGTGAGACTTTTTATGTGATTTGCTATTGTTTTTACAAATTTTTACTACACAGGAAGGCATAATTATATTTTTCTATTAATGTTTTCTAGACGACGGCTCGTGAAGTACTAAGAGCGATGAGCACGGTTTTAGTGTAGGTGTGTGGGTGAGCTTGTGTATTTACTTGAAGGAGCACGGTTTTGTGGCTTCACTTTTGATGTTCGCGGTGCGCTGTCTACCTTTTTTTGTTGGTCTGAGGTGTGGAACTGGTCATCGATAATGCTATAAATTGACATGTTTATGTAAAATAATATTAAAGTATTAAGATATTTAGAGCTTGAATTAGGCAATAAAAACAATCAGCATAATGTTTAATATTTTATTATTTATTTATTATGTAGGTACTTATTTAATTTTATTATCTCATATGACATTCTTATAGACAGATGATACTTTACATACTCGTAATGTTACATTTTTACATACATTATGCCAGAAATACGTACACGCAGGAAATAGGTCTCACTTTTTATTGCTAGCCTTGAATGTGTCTTGAGATTTTCAGATTAGTGGAAAATTTTATTGTAAAAGTATCTGTTATTAAATGTGGTTTAGTTTTTTAAATAAAATATAACAAGGTTATTTTAAATGAGTAATTAATATCTCATTAATGTTGTGGTCAAAAAACGTTTTTTGGTTCAAATAGTGTCATAAAAGCAGGCGGTCCAGCTGCTTGGTGCAAATAATTGTTTTTTCTTTATGATGGTTAGTGGTCACAGCCGCCAATGGCCATCTCCAAAACCAGTGGTAACATGGGTGCGTTGCCTATCATTTTACTACTAAGCCAATTTTACAAACTACGTTATGTGTTGTTGGACCGATCGTTTTTGACCTGTAGCATTACCTACCTCATGAATGTGATATGATGACGGTAACGGTATTATAAGTCGCTAAGTACTGCTAGGCTTAAATATCTTTAAACTTAGTTATTATAAGTCGCTAAGTTCTGCTAGGCTTAAATATCTTTAAACTTAGTTCCTGCTTGTCTTTCGAAGTATATTTATCTTTCATGGTAACTGAAGAACGTGAATGATTTTCAGGAAATAATATGGAATTTACCAAGTTATTTGTTTGTTAAAACTTTATGCACAAGTTAAAAAAAAAACACTGTAAAACTTAATGCCCAAGGCATGTTTTCCAGTCTACCACGACAAAAAGAAAAAGATAATTGTCAGCATTGTGTTAATTAAGTCATTGTACCTAGTTATTTTAAATCTGATAATTTTAATCGGTAATGATGTATATTATAACGCAGTAGGCAGGTACCAACCCCCTATAAATCCCCCCCCTGTCATTTTAAATTCCTCTACAATATATAAAATATAGTGCATACACGATCTATTTTCAAAATAAGGTAGGCAGGTAATATAGATATATATATAGCATATCATCAGTTATATCCGCACAACCAGTAAGAGTTCAAATAGAAACTGGTTTGTTGTACGCCGAGCAATATCAGCCCACAATTTGAATGCTCTTGCAAACTTTTTAGTCGTGTCATTGTTGAGTTAATAACTTTTGTCACACATTCAGACGATGTTGATGTTTTTTTTTAAAATTATGTATAGGTAATTTATTGTACACCAAAATAAAAAAACATAAATAAAAAACTTAAACTAAAAAAGTATACAATTGGTGGCCTTATCGCATTCCATTGATTAAGATTAAGATTAAGATTATTTGAAGACGGATTATAAAATATGTCATCTTTGTGTCTTGAGTGTTTTTTGTGGTCTAAGCATGTATGAGTCCATTGGTCACAGCTTCTACTACATAGCTCATCCCGGTGTGTGAGGATTCGTGAAATATGTATGAAACAAAAAGTTTTTTTTTGTAAATTAGAATGGAGGTGAAAAGAGCGCCTCTGGCGCAGTCTTGCCTTCGGTCTGCAAGACATATTCGCACGGAGTGATCACTTTACCAAATCACCACTCGTGTCAAGTGTATGGCGTTTGTTAGTCAAATCTTTCCAAAGGTCAACACATCGCTACATAGTACAGACCGTATGGCAATGTTTATGGTTGGTTTGGTGAACATGATAGCGTTGGTTGCGCAGACGCTGCCGATTAGCGCCGTCCGGTCCAGATAACGGAGTGCCAGAACGCTGATCCGAATTATTACGAGCCCGAGAAGCTGACGTTTACGAAATAACTCCATACAATGTCCGTGGGCATTCTTAACTGACTCCAAGATTATAGTATTGATACTCTTATCATATAGCTTAACTGTATTTGCATAAATTGTGACTTCGTAAAATATGTTGGCGGCCAATAGTTGATGCATATTATTAGGTTTATTGTACTGTTGTAAGGGCTTATTATTCTTATGGCCGTTTTCATAAATAAGAGAAAAAACATTATTTCTTTCTTCCATCTTGCAGTGAGAACACTGCAAGATGGAAGAAAGAAATAATGTTTTTAAATTATAAAACAATACACTTTCTAAGTTTGCTGTTATAACTATGTAACAGCAAACCTGTGAAACTGAAAATAAACTGAAAATAAAGGATTTAAAACTTTCGTTTCAGTTGTAGTTTGTAAAGGAAGAGTTTCATATCCGCGCGAACTGGACATCTCTGAGTAAGTATATTGCTGTTATTTCCATCATTCAATTTTTTTTTTAGATAGGTAGCTAAATAAGTATTTTTCAGCATGGCTGGTCAACAAGAAAGCGAAGACATTGTATCCAGGAACAAATTAGTCTAACAATAGATAAATTATCTCATTTCAAAGGTAGCTCACTGAAGCATTTAGACGAACAACACGGGCTGTAGGGTCAGACCGGGGTCAATTGCTTGTTACTAACAGCTAATCTTCGACAAACATAGTCTAAATCAGTACTGTTTGTCCGCCTAGGTACATAGATTCTTTGAGGTTTACTTAGTGTGAATAGTTTTGACTTCTAACTATCTATCTATACTTAATATAATAAAAGCTGAAGATTTTGTTTGTTAGATCGCGCCAATCTCTAGAACCACCAGTCGGATTTGGAAAATTATTTTTGTATTATATGATAGCCACATTCATGAGGAAGACTATAGGTTATACGGGAACGGGTAAAAATGGGATATGCGCGTACGACGAAGTCGCGGGCTGTTTGGATGGATGTTTGTTACTCAACCACGCCAAAATTGCTGAACGGATCAGTTCAATTCTGTAAACATGCCGAAGTGAAGGCTTCGGTGAAGTGATCACGAAGTGAGCTGTCAATCCATGTAATGAAGATGGAATGACAGTTCACTTCGTGCCCACTCTGCCTGAGTTTCATGGTAAGAGGGTTACAGAATCGACCGGCTGAACTAAATTTGACATAGATATATATATTATACCTAGTCTTGAATAGCACATAGGCTTTTAATACTGGGAGTACCTACCTATGTTCCTATGAGATATTTAACGCGGGCGAAGTCGCTCGCAGAAGCTAGCAGCTGATAGTTTTTTGATAATCTCACGAAAAAATAAAGAAATCAAACGGGTTTTATCAGTTAGATATTTGGCAACTTGGTTGGTAGCAAAGTATTAAATGCCATGAAGAGTTTCGGCATAGTAAATACTTACGTCATTCAGAGATGCGTGTCCACGATCAACGTCATGATGAATAGTGAGTCGAACGTTCATTCATTATTTTAACTCCATGGAATAATTATTGTATCGTAACTTTGAAGCTAAATGTGGCTATGACGTAGTGTTGTAATCAGTATTGGTACCTACCTACTTATAATTGTGTGGTATTCATTTTATTATTTACTATTATAAACTTGTATTGAGTATTGAAATGTCATGGCAGGTTTAGCAGCGATTAGCTGACGATAATAACATTACCTACAGAACAGAACCAAAACCTTCTTATAACCTTAACTCTTGTAACTTGTACCGAACCCTTAAAAGTTGTGTAGTAAAAAATATTTTTCATTACACAGTCAGCTGATTACTGGTATCCAAAAATCGAACAAATAGCTTACCGGAAGAAGAATGTACATGGAGTTTTTTTTTTGTGAAAAGGTGCATTTTTACCTACTGAACAAAAGTTACGGGAACAGAAAGGTGTTTAACAGGCGGTTTTCAGGCTAAAAATGCATAATATTTTAACATATTTCAATGGGACTATATCCAGTTAAAGTCGCGTTTTTGCAATGTTGAATCATGACATTGAATCAAAATGATAAAACAAGTTCATGAATGACAACGATTTATGTAAATCTGACTAAAACCGGTTCTGCATATCAGTTGTGGCTTTCTAGAGGAACTAAAGTATGGAGAGCAACAAAGGATGGTTGGTTTAGTGCTCACCATGTGAAGCTGGTGTGAAGTAGAGCGCGAACAGGTCGTCGACGGACGCGGTGGTGGTAGCGGGGTGCGCGGGCGGCGCTGCGTAGGGCTGCGGCTGCGCGTGCGGCGGCGGCGGGCCTCCGTAGTGCAGCCCGCTCGGGCCCGCCTCCACCAGCAGCTGCATATGTGAGATGTCCACGAACTCGTCGCCGTCGCCGCGGCCTCCCAGCTCCTCGTCCTCCGGCCGACGCATCGCGATCACCGAGAGCATCGCACGAGCGCATTCCCGCACTGCACAATCCACACCTCCTCGTGCGCAACACCGCACCTGCACTCACATTCGACTACCGCGGGGACGACGCCTAACCGGCGCGTGCGCCACTACACTTCCTACTAAAACTAACTTAAAATCCTATCAAAATTGACGTGATCACAGCACATTACGGTTAGGAAACTACATATACACGGTACGATAATCACACTTAAGGGTCACGAGCATCTACTGATAAATGAACACAGGTTTCGCACGCGGACTGTGTCGTCGCGCCGAGAACGCCACATCCTCGACTGAGGCACAGGCGGAGCGGCGAGGGCGTGCATACGCCGCCCCCGTGAGCGCCGCGGTCGTCGTCCGCCGCGCGCCCTATCAATGGACGCCAGCCACCCGGTCGAGGTCGGCGTTCATTCACGACAGTCGCGTTAATGGCGTTCAAGCCGGGCGTCCTCGGTCGACCGCCGGTGTCGCCCACGTGCGCGAGAAAATGGCGCGGCGTCGCGACGGCAAAGGGAGGCGCGCGAAAAGCGCGGGTCGCACAAGTGTAGTGATGGCGGGCGGCGCGAGCGCGGGCGTCCGCGTGGGCGCGGAGGCTCGGCGCGGCACGTCACTCTAGCATGCCGCGCCGCGCCGCTGCCGCTCGCCACTTTCTCTGTGCGCTGACTCACGATCCACTTTCGGACGCTACGTGCTGCGCTGCCGCCGGGTGACGGATCCCGGAGACCGTTTTGGAGATGCTACAATTAGCTGGGTGGCACGCGCGTCCCGTGACGTCGATAGACCGGCCCGAATAGTTCGGACGTTACGTAGTTCGGATAAATCATTGGCTTCTTCTAAAAATACGTAACTGGTCATAGTCGTAGCTACGTAATGATACCTAAAGCGTTACTCCATATGCTATTTCAGAATTTTTGGTATTTGACGTAGGGTATACCGAACACGAGGACTTTCTAAAAGAAATGAATATTTATTTAAGAAAATAACTTAAATTAAAAATACACGAAACTTACAACAAACTAAAATATAGCATCAAAAAATTTGTCCTCAACGCTGTCAGCTGGTAATGTGCCCAAGAGACTGGCGGCATTGCCACGTTGAATGGCAATGCTTAGTCTCTGCCCAAAGTAAAAGCCAGCTCTTGGGTCACGGGAAGTGTCAACTAGCGGTTTCGAAATTTTATTGAAAAGACTTTAGCACAAGGGCCCCACGGCCCAAGGGTTCGAAAATATAGTTCCCAATGACGTTACTATATTTACGCCGCTTGAGATTTTCCGCAGCCGCAGCGGCAGCGCCAGCACAACACGATGAACTAGGTTGCGTCCCATACTAAAGGCCTACCCATCTTCCATGGAAACAAAGACATTCCGTCCGGTCTTTTGCCATCGTCACGTACCAAGCCATTGGGTTCTAATACGGCTGGAACGCCGACGGTGACGAGAGCTCGTCGGATAATGTCGTTTAAATTGGTGTGTCGGGCAAAACGGCCCGCACTGTGGCTACAAGAAAGGCCGTGGTGCCCGAGGCTGTTGACAACTTCACCACAGAGACAGCGATGAGGAGAACAACATGGGGCTCTTAAATGTAAAGAAACAGCGAGGCGGAAAGTGGTGTCGTCGAACAAAGTGCCTAGGTTCGACGACGGTAGTGCATGAAGCCAAAGACCCGACTCCCATTTTCCCACAGCCAGCAGGCGCGCGCGGTCAGCAGTACTAGCAGACGTGGTCAGTAAGTTGTTCTGCAGAGCGGCTCGTCCCACTGCCTCTGGGAAGATGGTTTATCAGGTAGGTCAGTATTCGGGCAAGCGAGTTGCCAGGCATCGATAGCATCGGTGAAGCACGGCACATCAAAATCAACCAGTGTTGCTTTCTAAAATAGACACGAGTGCGTATGTACTAGAAAATGAGATAAGACAACATAGCGTTTTTAAACTTACCATTCAATTTCCTTCCACAGAAACCAAAAAAGGCACCAAGTTCTGATAGTCTCATATCCACACATCAGTGTGAACGCAGCCTCTGCACGGATCGTAAAGGGGTTGAGTAATTGTGAAACATGTATGTTATTTTAACCACCTACTCGAATTTATGAAAAGGTTACCAGAATATAAAGTTTTAGCGATCCAGAATATTCAACAACTTCAGGGAAACTCCTTTGATGTAATTTGACAGAACAAACTTACGGAATTGTAGAATTAATTAAATCGTGTAGGTATTTATTAATGTGTGGGTATGGTATTCACAACATAACCCACATACTTGGCGGTTTGATACTGAGACTAAGGATATTATATAAATCCCGAAAATAAGGAAAGGTCATGGCACGTCTGCGCGTTGCCATGGCAACCTCCTGTTGATCCTCCACGCTTCGCTAAATGTCAGGGTGCACGGTGTGGGGGAGCCGGAGCCTGCGTGGGCCGCGCCGCGCCCTCTTACGTTTCCTGCTCCTGACAGCTGCCAGGATTCAGCACCAGCCCCTCGGAGAGTAACAGGCTTCTTGTGATGACATTTATCTAATCGACCGTTATCAAACCTGTAATTTTGTGGAGGTGCAAACGCCCACTCGTTGCGTGGGTGGAAAAATCTTTACTCGTTAGGGTTTCCTTGTTATGACTTTATAATTTATGCGATATTCGGTTAACTTTAATTCCGCTCTTTCAAGTTTTGTGTTGCCCTTTGAACTTTTATAGCTTTTTAAAATCAAAAGTTTTTATGTTTCTACATTTATGACTGATTTCGTCTGATCAAGTTCAAACTTTGTTATTGAAATAATTATACTGAAAACTTGTATCTAGTACTAAACAACAACTTACAAAATACGGTATGTAAATACGTACGCCCACCCTTTACTACGAAACTTTAGTTCTCACTCCTCGCTAATAAAAATCGATGAAGCAACTGCTAAGGCGTTGAAACGCCAAGCTTTTAACAGCGTGTGCTGCGGTGTCCGTAAATGACGCAATGTAGGGCCATAGGGCCTTAGACCAGCCTTCGCACATCCGGCGCCCACGACCTGCGTTACACAACTACTTCATACTCCGCTACGATCTGCAACATATTGAGCAACAACAGCTTTAAGGTGGTGTTATAAACAATAGCAACTGTTGACGTACCTCTAGGATATTATTTATATTGAACTAAGTCGGCAGCTGGGATATAAATTCAACTGTTTCGAATGAAAATGGCTAGAGACCAAAAACTACATTGGGAAAAGGGTATTTCAAAGTTTGCAACTATTTAATTCTGGTAGAAAATTAGCCCAGTCTAGACCAATATCCATAAATGAGGGAGAGACGACCAAAGAACTGTAGGCGACATTAATACCGCCACAAAAAATCATCGTACAGAATCAACAAATGAGACTCGCAGCGCCATCTATCTCGACAGCTGCGAACTAGCTTGAAAAAACCCCAAATCGCGATATCAGAGTTTACCGTGCGATTAGAACATATGCAAAACCCGAATATCAACTGACGGGCAGTTGCCCACCAGACACAACATCCGTCTGGTATGAGGATCCTCCCTTTTTAACGGAAGTATGTGGGACTTCACTCTCTGTTCCGCTACCTCCAAAGTGAGTTTCCTGATCTAATGAAATATAGTAAAATAATACTATTATTTAGACACTAATCTTTTAAAGGCAGCTGGTAATAGCAATACAAAACTTTGGGATGCAATAAAAAACATCACAAACACATCTAAATTAAAAAATACGGCTATGGAATTAATAAACAGAGCTTTCCCAAAAAAATGTGTGGAAGGTGCTAATGAGTTCTTCGTTTCGGTTAGCAAGATTTTGGCTGAGAAGACTATAGCCTGTGAGAATCCATCACACGTTAATGATCTCTCAATGCAATCAAGTATGACTTAACAGTCTCTTGTTCTGTTAGACACTGATGAGGCCGGTGGACCGCTTCATTCTGGAACTTAAAATTAGTGTCTATTCAGTAGGATGGGACTCCATCCCTAACCACCTCTTAAAGGAAAATAAGCACATTTTAGTCCCACTGTTAGTTCACACTACAGGCCGATCTCTATCCTGCCTTCGATCTCCAAGCTCTTGGAATGCATCATCAACTACTCAGAATTATAAAATACTTAGAAGATATAATAATAGAATAGCTTACTGTCTAATAACGAATTTGGTTTTAGAACCGGTAAATCAACGTGTGATTTGGTCCACGAACTTGTTGATCATGTGATAAGGAATGTTGACGCTGGCAAAAAAACAATAGGCATTTTTGTAGATCTGGCGAAGGCGTTTGATACTGTGTCAATACAACTGCTACAAAATAAGCTAGACAAGCTGGGAATCCGCTGCAACCAGCTAAAATTAATTGAGGATTATCTCTCAAATCGCTGTCAATGCATTAAAATTGATGAAATTACTAGTGGTGACCTACCTATTACTTATGGTGTGCCCCAAGGCAGTATATTGGGACCAACACTCTTCCTAGCTTATTTAAACTACCTTTGTGATCTTCGTCTAGAAGGTGACAAAATCATTTCTTATGCGGACGACATTGCGATTTTGTTCTCAGCTGACAGCTGGGAAGAGGTCTATAAAATAGCGCAGACGGGCTTTCACACTGCGTCACTGGTTTAAATGCAATCTGTTCACTTGAAACGCAGAAAAAACGACGTTCATACCTTTATCTATAAGAAATACCTCTTCGTCAACTCCATCGTATTCTTTGTTTGCCCATGATTGCTGGAATGTTGATGTGTGCCATTGTCCTTCGCTGATTCCCACCAATGAAGTCAAATATCTTGGTATCCTTAAAAACCTTTCTTTCCGATCTCATATTAATTTAATTAGTGCGAGGCTAAGAAAACTGAAATACGTTTTTAAAAACATAAGGAATGTGGTGGTGTGTTAAAAAGATCTACCTGGCTCTTGGACAGTCTATAGTGGGATACTGCATTACTTTATGGGGCGGTGCACCCAAAACGACTATTAAATCGCTTAAAATAGCTCAACGAGCTATTCTTAAAGTCAGCACTTTTCGTCCCTACATGTTCCCTACCCACCTCCTTTATCAATCTTGGAAGTCCTCTCAGTACGTCAACTTTTCATCCTGCTCACTGTTATGAAACAACACTCCTTCAAAGCGCCGTAGAGATGTCGCAGCCAACTAGCTTAATCAGCCGTTTAGTTGGCTGCCTAGCCGTTTCATTAAACGACTCCGTTTAACTAGCTGCCTAAATGACATCCAGCCAACTTGTGTAATATAACATTTAATGAAAGGGCTTGGCAGATACTTAGGCCGTTACAAAACACATTTATTTTAAAATAATAACAGTAGGTACTTAGATTCGATTACAACACTGATTAAACGATAAAATACGAAAACACAAACAAAACACGATATTATGTACCTTGCTTGCTTGCCGAGGTTGGTCTGTGGATGGGTGACCATATTAACATACCGAGACTCCTCCGTGCCTCGGAAAGCACGCTAAGCCGTTGGTCCCGGCTGTCATTTGTAGATCTTTGGCAGTCGTTACGGATTGTCAGAAGCCAGTAAATCTGACACCAGTCTTGCCAAGAAGTACCGTGTTACCCAGTTAATGGGTTGTGGAGGTCTGGTAGGCAGCCGCTCAACGTAAAATACTGGTATTCAGCCGAATCCGGTTTGACTGGGAGTCGACCCCAATATAGTTGGGAAAAGGCTGGGCAGATGATGCTTGATGTTGTTGGTTACTCTTTGGGTTTATTTTCAAAATGTTCGCAGAAACATTCGTAAGAGTTTGCTACACCAATATTTTCATTTAACACTTAGCATTTACGTAACTCTCTTATGTATCTGGGGGCACGATAGTGCTCCCGCCAAGACGAGCCAAGCGAAGTGCAAGGGCACTATCTACCTTTTCTCGAAGTGTTTCGTCGTTTTTTTGAACCCTCATAGAGTTGGTTTCCGATGTACCAGATAGTTCATATTCTCAGGATATGATGTCAATAATAGACTAAATAAACATACAAAGTCTCAATTGAATAGCTCTAATACTTTAGATTTTATTGATATCTAAAATACACCGATTTCGTCACTGACACACCGACACACTGATGATCATCAAAATGTTTAGCTACTTCCTGAAGTGCTAGAAAGCTGAAATTTGGTATTTAGTCTAAGTTTAGTATACCACAAAAAATTCATAAACTTATAACTTCCACCCCCCCATTTTAGGGGGGGGGGGGTGGAAGTTTGTATAAGACTTCAAAATGTTAGGGTACTTCCTGAAGTGCTAGAAAAAGCCGAAATTTGGTATGTAAACAAAGTTCAGTATACAAAAAAACACTGCCGTGCCCCCAGATAAACTTATAAATTTCGCACCCCAACCCCTAAAATTGGGGGGGGGGAGGTCGGAAGTTTGAATGAGACTTTCACCAATTATATGAATTAGGACATGAAAATTTACACGGGACTGTAGACAGTAACTAAAAAACCTATTAATAAGTACTTACAAGAACCTCCGCCTTAATCAAGAGTCTCATGGTAGGTCTCAGTTATTTACGCCCTTTGACGACGAGGTGAGCAAATCGACTGTAAGTACTTAATTAATACAAGATATAATACTAAAGTTAGGTATATAATTAAAATAATTTTATTAATAATACCTATTTAATTTATAAACAACAAAACCAACTACCACCACGACCGAAACGAACGCCTCCTACTCACTTACCCCTCTCCCCGCGCAGTCCCCGCGTCAAAACCGCCCGAGCTCGAGTGCGCTACCCGAAAAATCGCTTAAGATCGAAATATCGCCCTGATTTATCGCTTATGGTAATCAGTAAACCATCAAAGAAAAACCGGGACTGCGGATGTGCAAGAAATACACCCCAAAAAAAGAAGAAAAAAATAAACACTAAAAAGACTGCCTAGCAACTTACAAAAAGAACTGATATCCCACCAAAAACATGTCATGTAAAATGTTGCCAAGACGACCATATGAGGTTTGCCCTGTGAAAAAGATATCATATCTCATGTAGAGCTAAGCTTCTGAATCTACATGGCTTAACTCTACCGACCCTAACTTCACAAATTCGAGATTGTATGTGTGTGTGTGAGAGTTTTTGTGTGTTAATTAAAGGTAGACTAACAGTGACAGATATACTCGACATCTCGCCGTAAATGTGCTCCATATCGTTATTGTTATCTGCTTCCTGTTTTTGCTACCCCTCTGGACACCGAATGCTTGCTATTTATGACAAATTCGCTACGCCTTTGGACAACGATTAGATTATAATGAACATTTTGGTGTTTTATTTGGTGCAAAAACGAGGGAAGCGAGTTCGAGACTGGGTCACGTCAACTACACTTTAGTATTACTTCGATGGACGACACATCGCCACCCCCTGCCTCCCTATTAAGGCGATTTGTTTCAGTAATTATTAAATAAAAATTTAAACTCCAACAATTAATATAAAAACCACGCACCTCCGGCGGCGGGAAAATAATAATAATAATAATAATAATAATAAATTTATTCATAAGTTCACATAAGTATAAATTATATGGAAGTTACATCATTACAAAGTTACATATTAATATTATGACGAAAACATTAAACTATGCCTAAAATAAATCTAGTGTATAACTTATATTATATTGGTTAAAGGCCCACTGAATCCAATAATAGCGACCTGCCTGATGTAGGTTTATTCAAACCTGTGTTTCAGGCCATCACTTAACAACGCTGAGGGTTTTAGTGGACTATTATGTTGCTGTACATAGAGCTAGCATTGATACATAATAATTATATTTTTAACAAATAATTGACTTAACATTAGTAAACTTATTGCATTACTTCTAGCAATTTTTCAGTGTCTGAGTAATTAAATGTCGCTAAGTATTCACTCAACATTTCACTACATTTTTTACAGTTTTCACTATATATACTTAGAGACTTATTGATTTTATTATATAAGAACGGACCTAAAAATACATAAAACTTATTTATAAAAGTATGTCTAGTTTGAGGCTTTATGCAAACTAAGTCTTTTCTTCTCTTATCTATAGGTATTGGGACATAAGGAAGTTTGCTATGCTGGTGCAGTACTGTTTTCAATATAAAAAGTTGACGCACAGTTAAAACCTTACATGCCGTGTAAAGCTCGTGTGTGGGAAATCTAAATGGGCGAAAGGTTGCTACCTTAAGGATAGCTCTCTGCGCACGTTCTAATGGCAATAGGATTGATTTAGCAGCCCCACCCCATGAAGTTATACAATAAGTGAGAATGGATTGACACAAAGCTAAATAGACCTGTTTAATTAATTTATAGTCCGATATATAACGTAAATTCTTAAAAATGTATATCAATTTACGCATTCGAGTGCATAACAAATCAATGTGTTTACGGAAATTCAGATTTGTGTCAATCGTTACACCAAGATATTTCATATGATCGGTTTTTGCTAATGTAGGACAATTACATGCATTGTCAGCATACGTGCCGCACTTATGCGCATAAATGTTTATGTTAGTAGTTGGCAGGTTAGTATTTTTCATAGTAAATAAAATGTGTTTGGTTTTCTCTGCATTTAGTGTAAGAAGATTTTCATATAGCCAATTAGACACTATATTAAAACCGTTCTGGGCTTGTTTATACACCTCATCTCGAGATTTGTCTGAAAACAATAGAGCTGTGTCATCTGCATAAGACATTATGACACCATTTTGGAGTGTTAAGTTGCACAGGTCATTTATATATACAAGGAATAAAGTAGGACCCAAAATACTACCTTGTGGTATTCCGTAATTACTATTTGGAAGCTCAGAACTGACGTACTGACCAATTTTAACACATTGTTCGCGGTCACTAAGATAATCAGAAAGCAGTGAAAGCGTTGTTCCTCTTATTCCGAGTGTTTCAAGCTTGTCCAATAATAAAGGACCGGAAATTGTATCAAAGGCCTTGGCGAGGTCCAGGAAGATCCCAATGGAGTGCAAGCCCTTATCCAAATTAGTTGTTATATACTCCGTCATTTGATGTACTGCCTGATTAGTTGATTTATTGGGCCTAAAGCCAAACTGTCTATCTGAAAGCAATTTGTTATCTTCTAGGTATTTCATTAATCTAATATTAATGATTTTCTCTAGGATTTTGGAGAGCCCTGTTAAAACTGAAATGGGTCTGTAGTTGTTAACACATTTTTTGTCACCAGATTTATATACAGGAGTAACCACTGCTTTTTTAAGCGACTTAGGGAATATACCATTAGTTAAGCATAACTGAAAAATATGAGTTAGTGGCGGAGCAAGTAGATATTTGAAATGTTTAAGTATGTTGTTTGATATGTCGTCCCACCCAACTGCGCAAACATCCTTTAATCCAGAAATAATTGTTAATACTTCATCGACATCCGTATCTAGTAAGACAAACGATTTGAGTGTGGGGAAAGTTTTAGGTTTGCTTTGAGGGAAAGAACTTCTAGATTGAATGGTCTTTTCTGCTAAAGTTTTGCCTACGTTAGAAAAATAGAGATTAACTTTATTTGTTGATTCGACTGGGTTGTTCTCTATTGTCAATAAGTCAAGTGGAGGTTCAGGTTGTTTTGTTCTAAATGTATTTGTTTTTATAAATTTCCAAATAAGTTTACTATTTTGGCCTGCTTTCTGCAGTTCTTTTCTATCATATTCATTTTTTATTTTTCTCAGAAGGTTGTTACAGAAGTTTCTATATCTTTTATACGTAATGGAAAGAATTTCATTTTCAGGCTCAAGTTTGGACTTTATGTAAAGTTTGTCTCTATGCCTGATACATCTAACAAGTCCGGGTGTAATCCAAGGTTTAATGCACTTATACTTCTTTGGCGTTATGTTAGCAAATGTATGTTTTATTATTGCTGAGTGAAGTGAATTTATAAAATAATTAATAGAAATGTTTGCATCGGTGGAATTATAAACTGGGTCAAAATTAATATTACGTATGTCTTTTTCGAGGTGAGTCATGTTGACTTTATTATGGCTACGTAAATAATTATTTCTGGGTAAAGAAACCTGCAATGTTAGTAAAACTGCTTGGTGATCAGTAAGCGACGAATTAGTAACAAATGTTTTGGTTGGGTTATTTGTTTTTATAATGAAATGATCTAGGCATGAACCGCTTTGATGCGTGGGGTGGTAATGAGCTGGCAAGAGTCCGTGGAATGAGCAGATATTAAGATAGTTATGGGCATGTATATCCATTTTCCCGGAAGCAATGTTGATATTGATGTCCCCCATTAGTATTATGTGTTTAAAAGTTGTAAGACTTTGTAACTGTACGTTTAGTGAATCTAAGAAATTTGCGAGATTTTGAGAAGGAGGTCTGTATATAGCCATAACTACCGTATCTGAATTAATTTTAATGAGTAAGCAATTACTATTTTGTAGCAAAGGTTCTTCTACAGATGTACTTAAATTATTGTTAACATACACAACTAAACCATCATTCTGGTTGATGTTCCTGTTGGTTTTATGCGAAACATATCCGTCTAATGATGGTATAACAGCTGTTTGGTTTGACAACCAACATTCTGTTAGGACGATAATGTCGCAAGTTATGCCCAGGTTCTGTAGCAATATTTCAAAACCATTAATATTTCGATTTATGCTGCGAATGTTTTGTGTGAGTAGGGTCAGCGGTTTCTCTCCCAAGGGAAAGAGGTGCTTACACTCTTCAACATTACAATTTATAGCTTCAGACACAGAAAATTGATCTAGGTCACTAAGTAAATGATCAGTCATGATAAATAAATAACTTATAAATATAAACAAACAAAAACGACTACTAGTGTGCTTAATAGATAGGTTATTAGGTAGCGCTCTTAGGCGCCTTCATAATCAATGGAGTGGATATAGTTGTCCTCGGCAAATTTTCGTGCTGGACAATTTACATCACCAGTTTTATGATCTGTTTTTCTCTTAAAACGTTTGCACGTCGCACAGTTGGGTGGACTGGTTTTTGTGCTGCATTCCTTAAAAGAGTGGCCAGTCTCTCCGCAGTGATTGCACGTCGGGCTAGTTTCACGACAGAACTTGGCCGCGTGACCGAACTGCTGGCAGTTAAAGCACCGAGTAACTATCGTGAAATCACGTACTGGGCATGACGTCCAATTGATGAATATTCGTCCTTGATTCACTAGAATCTTCCTGATGCTAGCTGGCACTTCTAGTACGTAATTGCAGACAGGGAGGTCTTTTTTTCCAGATTTATGGCTCAATTTTATTTGTTCTTCAAAGGACTCACGAGTTATCATCTTATCGGAGAGGTTTTGCTCGTAGATGCAGTCAAAAACCTCCTTATCAGTCAGGGCTACCGGGACTCCAATAACAGTGATTCTTGGGCGCCGTTTTGATGGTTCTTCAACCTTAAGGCCCGAAGAAGCGAGTTTTTCTAAGGTTCTTAGCTTCTGAATGTCCTCTTTGGAGTCGGTACTGATAAGAACACCTCCATTTTTTACTTTTTTAAGGCCACGAACATGTAGTTTAAGTTCCCCGGGCGAAATAATTCTCTGTACGAGAGACTTGGTATCGTCACTGGATTTGGTCTTGTCGCTGGGATATATGGCAACTGAGCTTAAATTTGCTGGGCGCACAAAGTTATCCGAGCCTTTTTTGACCATATTAGCGTACGAAAAGGGTTCTGGAGGGTTTGAAATGCCTTCAACTACTTCTTTGAACTGCAGGAGAGAGTTCGCGATGTTCTGTTGTTGCTGTAAGTGCTGAATGGTACTATGGGCTTGAATGGTTTTTTGCTTTAAGGATTGATATAAAACAGCCATTTGTGATGCGCCATTTGAGACACTACGGCAAAGATTGGCTACACGAACCTTTTGTTCCGCGATCATTTTTCCCTCAGCGACTAAATTGCATACTTCACTTAGGATTTTTTCTATGGACCCCATCCATTTTTGTATCTCCGGCGTAGAAATAACTTCAGTTGGTAGCTCATTTTCCAAGGGAGGTGGTGGATTTGGGTCTACAGGCTGGAAAACTTGAGTTGGTGTCGGCGGAGGACTTCGCTGTACTAGATGGCTACGGCCAAACGGGCTAGATCCTGTGTTAGACATATCTAACACAGAAACACTATTTGTCTTTAAAAATACTTTAGCTCATTCTTACACAAAGTCAGTAACCTCGCAATAATCACTCACGACACACTTAAATCACTGACGACGCAAATGATTCTATCAATTTTATTTGTAATTAATTAATAGTATCATAATAAGCTGAGCAAGATACGTCCGCGCTGTCAAGCGATTGACCGCGAAAAAATCGAAATACACCGAAAAATCGCGAAAAAAGGTAGGGGGCTAACCCTTTTCTATGGTTAACACTAGTGATAGTTGTGTTTTCTTTATTAAACTCCGCATTCTTAGTCACAAGGAATTATTCTAAATTTAATTACGTATCGCTAGGTCAATAAATAAAACTTATAAATATACCACTTATTTACCCCTACATTTTTGAGAAAACCCCTTAGTTGGGAACCTTGTGGCTGGTCGACGCAATTATGACAGTTCCTCCTACAGCGCGCCAAGTGTCAGAAAATGGAACTAAATTTCAGTGAACATGGCTAGGCAAACCATTAAATGTTAGTGAGTCAAGTCATATGTGTAGCCGTTCAATTAAATGCCGGGATGGCATTTAGGACGCTAAGTAAATGACGCCGTTTAATGAAATGTCTAGGCAGCCAATTAAACGGCTGATTGAACCAGTTGGCTGCGACAGAGACATAACCTTCCCCAATAGACCAAAATTTAAACACCGACTCTCAAACAGATATTTTCTTAACTTTTGGAAGGGATTTTTGAATTTACTCGACCGCGTCAGATTAATATAAGGGAGGATACCTTACATATTAATAAGTACCTTCAACCAGTATGAGCCCTTAAGAGCGTTTACGCGGTACGGCTTTTCATACAAACTTTCAAATCATAATTCTTCAAAATGAATGAACCGATTTTAACGAAACTTGGTATACAAACGCTAGATATCCAGGTCTAAATAGTTATCAGAAAACATTTTTGGAAAAGTTTTCAGACGGAGAGAGAGAGCGATTTTAAGTTTTCTATAGAAAGTGAAAAATCACTATATCCTTCCCCCTGAACTCTTTTTCAAAAATGTTTTCTGATAACTATTTAGACCTGGATATTTAGCGAATACATACCAAGTTTCGTTAAATTCGGTTTATTCATTTTGAAGAATAAGGACTTGAAAGTTTGTATGAAATGACATACGGCGTACACGCTCTATAGGGGGGAAGCCGTCAGATTAGTAAAAAAAAATCGATCATCTGACATACTCGAGCGCGGTTGTTTTTTTCTTTATTTTAAAGGTTTCCGCATGCCGAAGGTAATAAAATGCGGTGTCGCCTCAATAGGGCACTCTTTTTCAGCCATGTTTGAATATAATAGGAAAAAAATATTAAAAGCTAGCTGAAGAAGAGTGCCCTATTGAGGCGACACCGCGTCGTAGCAGTCCTATTATTTCCAGACCTCTGGCCATTATCAACACACAAGTCACAAACAAAAATCCATATTCTTTCCATGTCAAAAAATTCGAATGACTTTCAAAAATCTTCTAATGTGATATGAGAAAATCATCAAGGAGATTCGCGTTTCAAACAGAAAAAATAACAAGACATTTAAAACCTCCACCTATTTCTTGGAGTGCGATTTGGGGAATTATGTAGTGACCACACTGCAGTACCAGGGGGTACTAAGAAAAAAAAGGATGTACGACTGTTTGAAACGCGAATCTCCTTGATGATTTTCTCATATCACATTAGAATATTATTATAATATTAGTAGGATTGTCTATGCCAATTGTATGCCGATTATCTATGACAGTTGTAACAAACTTCGGCGTGGCCATACACAACAAACGCCCGGACGGTCCGAATGACGTATCTGCACGTCCGTGCGTCGGCCCGGGCACGGAAGCTCCGTCGCCTGACCGGACACGAACGAGTGTGAACGAGTTCGTATAAAATTTATGCAACGATATTTTTATGAGCCCCTAATCGACCACGGCCCGGTCACGTCACGGACACGGTCCTGCTATGTGGGAATCAACCTTAACTAAATCTGCGTGTGCATGGAGATGCATCATCATCATGTGATGCCATATTTGAATTCACAAAATTATTCCCATTAGTATGCCTTGCATAACTTTTACGTAGTCGACGCCTACATTAACGCCGTCATTAAGGAAAAGGAAGCTGAAAATTATGTTCTCTTTGGTATCCAAGATAGTTCAATCGTTTTAAGGATTCGTCGTACTTCTTCTTCTTCGCTTTTCAAGCGGTCGCCAGTGGTTCGTATAAAATCCTCCATAATAAAAGCCCCACATGGTTTGAGTCATTTTATGCACCAAACTACTAGAGCATCTTATTGCATGTACGTAAGTAGGCACTTGTCAGAAACAGTGCATTGCATAAAAGCTTTTGCTAAGTAAAACTGACATAAGGCCTCCGTTGCTGTAAAGCCTCTCAACGCATCTTGTTACCGATAAATTAAACCGATGTTTTAGGTACCTACCTACTCAATGAACGTTTATATCATACAACAAAACTTTCAACATGCCATAATAAAGTTACACGTTCATTTTATGAATGGGGAACGAATACTTAATGTTAAGTGACTATAAAGCTGAAGCACTTTATATGTTTTTGCTTGAGCATTAGTTCGTGAGTTAACTTTGCACAACCACATGTTACACGTAACAATTTTAATAATAGCCGGTGAAATACGCACGCGTACGATTAGCTAAGAGTTATTCGTGCCCTGTAAAACGTATCCTTATATAATAACGTTTGATAAGTGTTCAATGCAGATGTCAAAGGCATAATTTCGGAGGCGTGATGACGCACATTGTCTATACAAATTTCCCTTACACAATGACGTCCATCCGTTTCATAACATCCTCTTTAGATTATAAAGCCTGATAAACAAATATCGGGAAACGTTTCACTTGCCACAAACATAAACGAGTGAAATTTTCACAAGTCTTGTTATTGTCAGCGTAAACTTTGAGTTTTGGGGGTGTGGACGTGCAGGATCTGTCTAAAATTAAAAGGCTAAACTTGATTGATCCCTAGCTCTGTTCGACTATTACCTAAATGGATTCAGGATCCATGTACGGTACTCATCCATGTGAGCAGAACCTAACCTGGATTCTTCAGTTGAGTATACACATTTACAACTCATAAATATGTCGCAGACAACTGGCTTAATCAGCCGTTTAATTAGATGCCTAGCCATATCATTGTACGGCGCCATTTATATAGCCGCCTAAATGACAACCCGGCATTTAATTGAACAGCTAAGCACATGAATTGGCAATAACGTTTAATGGTTTGCCTAGCCATGTTAACTGAAATTTAGTTCCATTTTCTGTCACTTGGCGCACTGTAGGCGGAACTGTCCTTATTGCGTCGACTAGCCGCAGGGTTCCCGGGGGAAAGGGGGCTTTTCCCCCAAATTTAGGGTTAAAAAAGTGGGTCAGTGGGTCGTCTTAAGTGGTATATTTACAAGTATCGACCCTGAAATAACCCAATCTAGCTAATCTATTTTATTTATTGACCTAGCGATACGTAATCAATTTGAGAATAACTTCTTGTGACTAAGAATGCGGAGTTTAATTAAGAAAAAACAACTATCACAAGTGTTAAAACAATAAAAAGGATTATTTTTTATATCGTCTGTGGTTACTTTGTCTATGCTTACTGGAAATTAAAAAGTTTTAGTTTTAGAATCGAGCCCCTCTATTACGGGGTGGGAGGGGGGTTAGCCCCCACCTTTTCTCAAATGCCGAGTTCGTTTCGTTCGCTCTTGCACCAAATAAAACACCAATATGTTAAGGCGAGCCTTACTTGAGCGCGTAGGCATCTAACGCTTACCCCAGGCCCCGCAAGGAGTAGCAATACGTAATAAGTTACGATGCGCGGGAGACGCGCGCACCAAGCGCACCGCTCGCTCATGAGTTCACAGACTCGGGTAGGTACTAAGTTCCATCACAGGATAAAGTTATGCAGTAGATCAACTTGAATTGATTAGTATAAGTTTATTTTGTGTTATTTTTCTATTAAGTATTTTTTAAGGTTATAGATGGATTAAGTACGTATTGTACAAACTTGAATCCAATTACTAATCATTAAAAATCAGTAAGAATACTTATTGATTTTAGAGTATATGGTGGATTTAAAATCTGACTGACACGAAAATTATGAATACGAGTATGATACAAAACTACGCGTCGCGCGCTATTTGGCTTTGGTGCGATACCTTCGTTAAAATCAAGTAGTAGGTAGGCACACTTACTTTAGGAAAATTATGTTACAATTCTTGAATATTATAATTCAAGAAAGCTTAGAAGTATAAATGGTTTGGAATTTGCCTAGATGCTATTAAAAAAAAACAAAAACGTTTTTATATTTTTTAATCAAATAGTTAACATAATAAAAGTTACCAATGCAACTGGCTAAAATTCGTTGAACTGTAGCTGTCTCGGTTTGCATGGACCTAGCTGAGTAGATTGACACGGAATATGGTCCTTGGATTTGCTTGGACCTGGCTGCACAGGCTTATCATTAACATTTTCTTTGTTTTCTTTCAATATTATCTCTCGTATTGGCATACCGCGATTTTGGCGCGGATCCACAATCTCTGGTACATTTCAAATAAAAATTTTTTTTTTTTTTCTCCATATGCACCCGCCAAAATTCGTCATCTCTTGAAATATTTTCTACTACTAGTTTTCACCGGACCATATTCCAAAAATGCATTGGTTCCTTTCTGTTACGTGAAGTTGACCCTGCACTTGGTAAAACCAATTACTTTTTTTGTTTATAACCCTGGTATGTTTTAATCTATCGAATTTAAATATATGTATTTTATTTTCTTCAATAGCAGCATTTCCCTTTTCTAAATGCCGTTATTGGACATTTAATTTCAACAATGGTGTCGTTCCCAACTATACCGTCGGGGGTAACCCCAATAAATGAGTATTATTTTGGAGACAAGTCACGCGAGACAAGTGACTTCACCAAATTGAAATGGGATCAGTCCGGGAAGATACACTTCCAAAAAAATAGAATCATCAAAATCGGTTGACAATTGGCGAAAATATCGCTGAGCAAACATACAACAAAAAAAATACAGTCGAATTGAGAACCTCTTGTTTTTTGGAAGTCGGTTAATAATATACAATACAATAGTCAAGTTTAGTGTATGTAATTCATAATTTCTATGCATTTTTCCTCTTGCCAATAAACACCGATAAAGTTACGCATTGGATTGGAAAAACTATACAAACTGACCACATAGTTTTTTGTATCTCTTGTCATAACTTGATACATTGTTAGTAATTAGTAAGAGGATGGACTCTAGTGTACAGCGCATAAATGAGCTGGTCCGGTAGCCTAAACGTTACCAAAAGTATGTTATTATAATATTTTCATAGAAAATGGTCATACTGTAACACTTTTACACTATGGCACGCGACTCACGAGTGCGCTGCGCGTATTGGTTGGCATAGACGAGACCTACACAAACGTTGCAGACACCATAAATATTATTATTTGTTGTGTTGTGGTGGCTGTGAGTAGGTACCCGCCTAGCGTATAACTACACTTATATTTCTTCTCTACATGAACACCAAAACATTATTGCACCGATATTCAACTCTCATGTAGGAAATACGAGCTATTATTTTGGCATTTGTTTAGGAGTAGGATAAGTGAAAACGGACATTTCTAATAAATAACAAATATTATAAGACTTATACAAACTCTCCGAAACCATCAAGACTAACGTAGCGGGGTGAACTACCTATTTGACATTTGAAAACAGTAAATCATTGTATCATGTGCGCGCGAGGTGGCTTTATGCACTCTGCAATAGGGTTCAAATTCAATTGTTTTACATACTTGATGCGGTTGGTAAATCTATTCCGCGCGAAAACTAAACCACTAAAGCGCACGTCTTTATGCGTATTCAAATAAGGTTTAAATTAAACTGTTTTACACACATGTTCGCGGTGTGTAAATTTATCTGTTCCGTGTCGGTACTTACCTAGTTAGTAAAGTAAATTATATCTATATACCTATAATTATACCTTTTTGTTTATTCAGCCAAGTTTATAAAAAAAAAGTAGTCACCGCTGCAACGAAGAGCCGTTGATGACAACTTTTATTCCCCCATTTTTTTTACAAAGTTATAGCTACATCTAATAAAAACTAACTATATTACAACTGTTTGAACACTAAATTGTATACAAGTATTATTATTTAACCGCTCGATACGTGAAAATTCCAAAATAAAAAATAAATCTTACGTAAATAAACATAAACATTAAATTCGCGGCACACCGGTGTGCCGGCAGTGCTCGAGCGGTAGTCAACTTAGCGGGGGTGGCGGGATCGCAAAAATTGGCACACGTCCGACCTCCAACACGTTCCGCTCGGGACTAAATGACACGGGGCGCGCGCTAGAAAAGACAAAATCACTTGATTTTGGAATTAGTGGGATACGTATTTTCATATTTCACATTATGACGGCCGATTTTTATCACATTTTTTACGACCTTTATTGTGGTATAAGTTTTATTACTCAAAACCTTATATAACTCAAATGAAATGATAATTACATCTTGATTTTGACTTGTCTTTGCGATTTAATTGGATGCAGTAAAGTGCAAGTAATCGTGTATCGCACGGCCGAAATATCTAGATCGAAGTGTGAAATATGTAATATATTTTTTTCAAAATTTATATCCGTGTTGTTTACGAATAAAACACAATTTTACACAATGCAAAACAACGTTTTTCCGGATAACCTGGCCTTAAGTATAGTTCCGTTTCTCGTATTCACAGTGATTTAACTTACAATGTTTAAAAAAATATTTTTCAAACTATTACTTTTGAAAAGATATTATACCGTTAAGGACTATTTAGAACACAAAATAGAAATCGGAAATTTGTAATTTAGATTAATTGACATCGCTGACTCAATACCTGAAAACATTTGCACGCCATATTATGGCAGAATATGCTGAGACAAACTTACTGTAACACCTTATGTACCTTCCATATTCTAGCAAATAAATATTTTTGATTTGATTTGATTTGATTTGATTTACAAAAATATTTTTAGAAAATATTTCGACGCGGCACCGGTAGCTAAAATTGCATGGCTTCCATGCAATTTCAACTACCGGAGCCGCTTGAGATAAGCCCCCTTGACCCCCCCCATAGTGACAGATTCCTCAAATTCAAAGGACTTGATTCTACACCCAACCCATTCAAAATACATTGTTTTTTTAGTTTATGTTATTTTGCAGTTATTATCAGTCGCTGTAGTAATTGAACTGCTGCGACTTACAATTTTTCAACGACAGTGTTATTGCTTTTTTTTATTTTTAGGAGGATTTTCAAGTAATTCTGGCGATTTAAGGAGGTTGAAAACCCCTCGCCAGCATTACTTTGGTATTAGGGGAAGTATTTTTTTAAAGCTGGTCAGGGCACTGATCAGCTGTGACATTTCTGCTGTTTCAAATCAACGTTAGATACTTTTCAGTAAAATGCAAAGTGCTTAATGAAAATATTGGTGTAGAAAACTCTTACGAATGTTTCTGACAACATTTTGAAAACAAATCTGGTAGGTACTAAAGTGTCTTGTGTTTTCGTAATTTATCGTTTATATCGTGTTGTAATCGTACTTACCTACTGTTTTTAATTTTAAATAAATGTGTTTTGTGACGGCCTAAGCATCTGTCAAGCCCTTTAATTAAATGTTGTATTAGACAAGTTGGCTGGATGTCATTTAGGCAGCTAGTTAAACGACGCCATTCAATGAAAGGGCTAGGCAGCCAACTAAACGGCTGATTAAGTACAATACCGAATCCGCACCACAAAATTAAATAATACTCTTCACGACAGAAGTGTGTCTGGACGGGTGACGCTAGGTACGGGATTTAAGCGGATAAAAAGACCAGAATCGTTTCACAAAGTGTACCTATCTCGGCCATTTATCACCGGCGCAGGTCCATAAACAGTAGCGTGAAAATTTGGAATTGTGCCTGACCAGGTTTGCCGAAGAAGACAAAAGATAAAGAGAACTGCGCAAATATGGGGGACGCCATGTCCAGCAACCCTGATGGACACGCCTCCCCCATATTATAATACTGAGACGACAACTATAAAAACACAGAACAGTTTAGTAGTACCTAGTAGTAGAACAGTGTAGTCTTCTGTTTTGTAAAAAAACGTATGGCAAGCTAATAACATAACAAGATAATTTTTAATGGTGTTCAACCAAGGACCAAGTATAGTAAGTATATTAATACGTTGAAAACTTAACGAAACTAAGACAAAGAATCACGGGTAGTCGGGCATAAAGTGGTTATAAATCCTCATTTTTCCGAGTTTGTTTTGAATTTCCCTCTATCTAGAATGGCTATGGTGGTGCTGGTTTACCTTTGGACACTGATATTCTTTTGATTACAAATGATGACCCATAAAGGTTTCCTTAGCATTATACTTGAACTTGCTAAATAGACATGATATCATTTGTTATTGCCACGACTGCTTAAATACATATGGACAAAAAAAGTGAGACATAAAACAGAACAGCTTATAATACTGCCAGTGTTTCGCTCTCAGTAATGATTTTTTTTATCATTAACATAACGAAAAGGCAATCGTCGGAAAATCGGGCAGCGTCATTTAGTGGTTCCGTCAGTTGCGAGCAGTTAGCGCGGGGGCGAATAGGAAGATTGACTTATATGGAAGCGGCGCGCGCGCAAGTTAGCGTCACCGCTCGATTAACCGACCATCGCTTGTTGTTTCGGCTCTGGACCGATAGTCTTGTTCGCATGTACTTTTAAGGTCATATTATTGAGTTCTGTGCGCCTCCTACACAACTACCACGATTTGGAAATGAGAATAATTTCGACGGAATTACTTCCTATAGGGCCTGTGTTATGTTGATTCACACTAAAATAAAATTAATTCCTGAAAAGAATACATGAGAATGTAACGGCAGCGGCATTGTATGGTTACTCGGAAAGGTTATCAAAATGTTAGGTACATAAGACGGTAGATCTTCAAGTCTTCAATACGCCTACTTGATAAAACTTTCTTGAACACCGAATTACATTCAAGATTCTAAAAAAATTATTTGAACACGGTTGTGCTCGAACTATGTCGTCTTTATGGTGCTCATTAAACATAGATATAACATAAAAAGCTTGGGTGAGCAGTTTACAAAGTAGATTAATAACGTTAATGCCGACTGGAACATCATCTAAGACGATGGGGTTCCCATCATTACATCGGTTAAGTAGGACAAGTAAACGAAGAGTATTAAATTAGCCGACTTGTGACAAAGAAATATTATACATTGAAATCACTTGTAAATTCTGGTCTAATTTACAGTATTATGTAGATTCGTCATAAAATACTACTAAGCTTGACTAAACAACATCTTAATCAACATCACCGGCTACCTCTTGTCAGCTTAAAAAGGACTTGTAAGTACCTTAAAACTAACTTTGCAATGTACAGATTGCTGGTTAATAAATTGAGATGTTAATTTACTCTTGCTTTGCAAGTAGGATGTAAAAGGGTGACACTGTCTATATTTGTTGCAGAAAATGTAAACTCTGAGTCCAAACGTTACTAGGAACGAGACAATATCGCCGGTACTCTAGATAAGGACGTATCCCAAGTTAGTGCTGCGTTTGGCCACAAAGTTCTAGCTCGCATGCTTGGGATAGCCGGAATAATGCGGTTGCTTAATTACGTGTACTCCTGGCGAGGTAATTAACCACCGCAGCTCTTATGATTATTCACGCGGGTCTCCGCAAATTCGCCTATCAATTACTGTGACGGGAACATGCTCATGCGCAGTGCCAACTGAACGCGATGACCGCGTTTTGTGCTTTCTTATGTTGTGCTTCAAGTTTTGTATAGGAGCGGTTACTGTGATTTATATCTAAGGTTTTCTAGCACTGTGTTGAGTTTATTCCGTATTCTACTGAGGAATATTTAAACAGGGTTGCACTGTCTAAGGTGAAGCTTTCGCTCTTTCATTAGCTTCAATATCAACTTAACACGTAACATATTGAATTCATATCAATTAAACGTAATATTTGCATTGCTATCTTATTGGATACAAGTGTATTCCTATGCAAGACATAATGTGTAGGTGGTAGAGTGCTTTAATTTATAAACATTGCGAACTGTCGCTATCTTCTGGCCCGGCCTGACCTCAGAGCAATTACTCTAAACAAAAACATCTTCGTATCCTATTTCCAACCTATTAACCGGAATGACCCGTTCAATCTCATCCCTACCCATAAGATAGTTTGTAAAGGTCATCTTGAAGTAAGTAGGTACCACCGTTTTTTAAATTGTTTTTCAAACTTTATTTAGAAGATCACGTAATTGGTCGAGTCAACTTGTCTGTTTCGGTGCAACCTCGTTTAATAGATTCAAGTTTCCAATTTCAGAGGATGTTAGTCATTAAAAAGATTAAAAGTACCTACCTACTGGATTTGGCTATTTATTAAAATTAATTATTCAGGACAAGAAACTTTAGTTTCTTAATAAAGGCCAAGCGAGGTCTGAACAGACCTTAGTGTCGTTGAAAATTCCTTTTTGCACCTATTAAAGGGCATGCGCGCAGTTCATCCATTCTCGGTACAAACACATGCAGTGCAAATCCTTCGAACAAAACAATAATAGAACAATCTACATTCCCTACCGTTTGTAGAAGCAATTTGGTGTCATGCAAGGCAACAGGAAATACGGTGCGGCAGTTGCAATGCAAGGTTGGGGTTCGATTCTTGGGCAAGATAAATTGCCCCGCTGTCGATAGATCGCGCGCCGTATTAGAGTATTCGTATTGAATACAAATAGCGAGGGACGCGTGCGGCGCTTTGCGACGACGACGCCGACGCCCAGCCCGCCGCCGCCGGCATCGCGCACACCAACTAACACCACAATAATAAATGTGTCCAGACTGTAATTAAACTATTTCAAGTGGCAGTATTTTCAAATATTTATTCAAAGTTTCTAATGTGACGAATGTGACTCGGATGCTTCATCAGTTTGAGCATTTTGTGGGGCAATTCACTGAAATAAGTTAGGCAGATATCCAAGCCGCATTTAACCGGGTAATCGGCGTGTAATTAAACGCTACCTCTTACAGAAATTACGTTACGAGTAATAAATAATAAAATAAAACATTGAGAGGAGCGCTACTGATCGGGAGACTTGTTGACATTGATTTATTGCCTCAAATTGTGTATTTTTCATCGTCAATGATCTCGGATAAGTGCCGTTTAACACTTGATATAGTGTCGGTAATTTGTGGCTGGGTTCCGCTTTTCCTTTTTCAATTAGTCCGAAATTGGAGTTTATGATGTAACAACGATGGCTGGTTAACAGCCCATCAACAGAACGCTTCTTTCATTTATCGGCGAGATTTAATTTAACTAATACACGTTTTTAAATTATTATCAAATAGGAATTTGTGGACATCACTTTGATGGAAATAATTTAACGTTATGAAACATTTTATAATGGTTACATCGACTTTTATAAACAGAAAGCTTCTCCAACGATAAATTATAATTAAAAGTCGCTTCCTACCGTAGATGGTAGAGCATTAAGCGACTCACACTTTAGTAATATTAATTTACAATTCTCGATGTAGGTGTAATTTTCAAATGCGGCTTTATCGTGATTTGATTAGTTTTTATAGAATATTATTTTTTCATTGTCTACATCTAGTAAGTAGGTACTTACCGAACTATCCATTTGTTTTAATAGAAATAAACGAGGTGATAGTTGGTGACACAAAAAAAATGAGAAGTTGGACTAAACACCTAACAACTTTTATCAAAATACTAACTAAACAAATCACAGTACCTACACCATACGGCAGCGAGCGAATTTATTACAGCACTAAATTCTAGACAAATAACACGAACAGTTTCTGTTTATAGCAGTTATAATCATAAGATTCGCACCACAGCACCATAGAGCATACAGTACGTTGAAGTCATAGGTCAGTCCAGGCGATGCGTTGGCGCCGGTCCCTCGTACCGCGTAACAAACCCTCGCCCGCGGGCGCGTTATAATTGCGCCGGAGGAGACGCCGCCGCCGCGCCGCTCTCACCACTGACCATTACTGACTACAGGGTTGCCCATACAACCTGAAAATAATCTATGTTATTGCTTTAAGCTGTTGTAGTATCGATGTAAAATAATTGGTAGGAAATGATGAATGGATTCGGAAGTGTGTCTATGCTAATTCGACGTTTTAGTAAAACTTGTGTAGGTAGGTACGTAGACGTCCCAAAAGAAGATCTGAAAGCTCTTACTTTACGTATATTTGTGATTTTGTTCAGGTCGGCTATTATTGACCTTTTCAATAACTTGAATTAGCAGATGCTCACAAATCGTTCATTTGGCACACCCCGAATTTATCAAGTTTCCTGGTACACAGACCGTGTGAAAATCTTAGTCGTACGGTGAAAGCGAGTGCTGTTAGCTCACCTATGTATGTTGTTTTACAAATAAATATCCATTAATACTGTATTCTCGTCAGCGGAAACACGACCGATTTCAAGGCCTCAATTGCTTCAAACAATTTGAAAGAAAAACAATGACCTGTGTCAATCTGGGTTACAAGCTCCTACCTTTTGGTATCTAGAGGTTTAAATATAATATAGTAATATAACTTTCCACAAGTTGTTTCATTATATTGCCTCTACGACTATTGTCAGTTCCTTTACTGGTCATAATATGTAGCTCAGCACTGTAAACTAAAATGTTAATGTTGTTTTGAGGTGTCAGTGAATGTGTCGGCTCTCCGTAGGTGATGGCACTTATAAACATTCCCTGGGTGACGTTATGGGCCCATGCATTTCTTCCCTATTACCAATTCAAAACTGATAGTCTTAAAACTAATACCAGTACAAAATATTCAGTTTTAATAAAGAGAATTAAATAAAAAATTACATATAAAATAACTTATAATTTTATTATGCACATGAAATGAATATATTCTTTCGTCTTCAAGTCTATAAACTTTTAAATACAAATGTTCCCACAGTTTGATTACTTTTCTAAACTAATAATATGTAAAATGATTATAGATAGCTTTTAACTTTTTGTTTTGGTAAAATATAGTATTTAAATTGTCAAATTACTTGTATTTTTTATACTTGTAGGTAATATTGATTTGGATCTGGCCAATTAATAATATCTATTTACTATGATTTAGAGCTTACAAGTATTCTGTTGTGTGAGGAAACGATTAAATAGATAGGGATACTTATAGAAGCAAATTGAGTATCCTTCTGGTCTTCCAAGCACCTATTGCTGATATAATGTTAAATATGTTTATGCAAAATATGAAAATAACGATTGAAGTTAAAGTAATTTTTATTGGACGATTTTTTTAAACCTTTATTTTAATTTTAAATATTTACATAAATGCGAAATAACATGATTTAAATCACAGTTGGAACTCACCTGGCACAGCTTTGGGAATAATTTAATTGGGAATCGTTTTTACATGAGTTGTAGTTATGTAGTTATACATAATCATATTCAAATTTTTGTCATAAAGTCTTATAAAATAATTATAGTTAATGCAGTGTGGAACTGGCCAAGAATATTCATACGTAATAAATGAATTCGGTTAAGTATGTTGAGGTGCGATGACGCTTGTTCTTTATAGCCTCGGAGGCTGTTCGCGCAGCTTGACTTTGTTTTTACGACACCATAACCGTCCATATTTATGGAGTGTATTTAGCATGGGCCCGCTTCACTATTTCCTTCCGAAGGGCGCAATACTTGTAAATGTTGGCGGGCGCGCTGCTCTCGCGATCATTGTGTTCTGCGGCCGCTGCGCCCGCGCTCGCGTGGGACGCACCTACTGGTTATCGAACACCGTATCAATAAATTGCACTTGCGTCCGTCGTGTTTTGCAAATAAAAGAACCTGAATACTGCGTGTTATCGACGAAAGGTCTAAATAAATTCGAATATGTACTTATTTGTTGCTTACGTCTGACGATATCATCATCAGCCTTGTTTGATATACCTACCTACTTATAAGGAATGTTACATTGTTTTATTCCATCCTATAAGTTTAATATAAAGTAAAAGGAAGAAATCAAACTGCGTGTACGAATCGCTCGTCAGATATCTTTATATTTTAATCCATACAGAGCGCTCACGATTACTTTTTATTATTTTTATTATCAAGAAACAATTGAGAATCGAGGCTTAACGAGCAATTACGTTTTGTCCATCGGCGCAGTTGTGTGCGATGCAGGCCGGGTATCAATTAAATCACCGGACGAAACGTTCCTTGTGTTATGAATATTCACATGCGTTGAGTCGAGGCCCGAGACGAGCGAGGGCCGAGGGCCGCGGTCCGCCCTGCCCCGGCCGCGAAAAATAAAACACATGCAAGTGGCAGATTCAATAGCCTCCCATTAGAAGCCATTATATGCCAATAAATAATGCAAGGGAGACAGCCGGGCTATTCGTCCGTAGACGGTGCCGTAACTCATACCGCTGTAATGATCCCCATAATAGAAATAACAACAGACAGGCCCAGCATAGGTAGTAAGTTATGTGTTACCAACGAAACGAGATCACTTGAAGCGAACATAAAATAGAAGTCAGAACGTACCTACGTTTTCCTTCACAATCTCTATTCTATATTTTTATATGGCAAGCAAACCTTCACAATCTCGATTTTGTATTTATTCAAAGTCAAAGTCAAAACGTTTTATTTCAATTAGGCCATTAAACGGCACTTTTGAACGTCATCATTTACATTTAAAATAATATAAAGTGACTCTACTGTTTAGTACTTATGCCGCAGCAGAATTGCTGCGGCATAAGTACTTATGTATAAATTAGCTTCGTTTCCTCGGCTTCCGCCGCCAGATTCATAAGCACCAGTAAACCAACATATCACATTCATCATCTCCCGTAATACCTTTTCCTGTAAGCTTGACGTTTGAAATTGCAAGACGACCAAACATAGCTTTGTCAAAAGAGATACTTAGATATTTTCCACATTACATCGTATCGTAGGTATTTTTGTAGGTTTTAAGTTAATAGTAGTTTATGCAACGACCATATAAAAAGGGTTATTAAAACACGAGTGTGGGTTTATCACACGAGGCGTAGCCGAGTGTGATAATAGCATCACACGAGTGTTTTAATACCTAATTATATGCCGTTGCATACACTATTTTATCTTCACTCATACAGTTGAAATAAAATAAGTGGAAAAATATTTTATTCCAATATGGCGGATATTCTCATTGCGTATTCGAATGACTGCGCAGCGCGCTCAAACATAGACAAAGATAAAAGCTGGCTCATTGACTTAAGTCAATGAGCCCGCGCCAAAAATTAAAAAGAAAAAGTGTGCTATAAAAATTAAAAAGTTATTTTATGATGCAGTTGTTTAAAAATCGAAGGAAAATGTTGAACTGTAATGGTTTTTTTTTTAATTTTACCTATCCACGAAAAAAAAGTATGTGTTTATGCATTCGTTTTTGAACTCATATTTGGAACATTACGTTGTGAGTGTAGATAAAAATAATTTTGTTTCTTTTTACAATACAGTGGGTAAATTTTTTTAAAAGCAGTAAAAAATGATGATGGACCCATCTTTTAAATTATAAAAGGGGTAATCGAAAGCCGATGCCGGCGATGAATTAATTATTGTCACTTAAGGTAGTGATGGGCGCAAAGACAGGTCGTTTCAACGTGTGAGGACGAGATTATTATATCATGATTGGTGCGTTAATATTATATTTCCTTAAGCGGCGATGATGCGGTCTCCCACGAGTCCCGAGAGCCGGGCGCGGTGTCAATTTCCATTAATACGGCCATTATCGTGGCCGGTGCATAAATCGCTCGCAGCATCGACCACCGGCTGGATATTCGACGTCACGTAAAAACACGCGTGCAGCATGCAAACTACAGTTACTTACGCTATTAAGAATATTCGTAGAAGTTATCAAAGAGAAATCAGCTAATTTGCAGGTAATCGTCAGTGAGTCTTTCGTTGAATTCGGTGTAGTAAGCTACCTAAAGATAAAGTTGATGGTGGTTTGAGTTTGGATAAAAAATCTGAATTTTTCCACAACGGCAGAAATGGCAAAAGAAATATCTGAGGGAGATTTTTGCTCATTTGTTTAATTAGCTTTTAGGTTCCAGCGCTTCTCATCCACATTTATTATGCGCACAGCCAAAGTGTGGAACTCTCTGCCTGCGTCTGTGATCCCTTCCACTTATAACCCATCTGCCTTCAAAGCAAGAGTGAACAGGCATCTTCTGGGCACGCTCGCTCCATCATAGACCTCATCTATCGTTTTCCATCAGGCCTGATCGAGGTCAAGAGCAAGCCCAATACTCAATACTAAAAAATAGTGCATCGCGATACGCTACAAAACTTTATGATTTATTTATCAGTCTGGCCGGTTTGGAATAGAATTTTTCTAAAACTTTTAAAGTTCGATCGACAAAAAAATTAGACACGGAATTTGATAGTTAAAATTGTGATTATGGAGAAAGTCGGCTCAGAAAAAGGATTGAATTTTCAGTCGGAGTTTCTATTTCGGCCAAATAATCTAGTAAAGACATAATTAAACTGTTGTTATGGTGTTCTGCGAGAATTGCGAGTATACAGGGTTATTTGTAAAACACCAACAACCTTTCAGTGAGTGAAAGTACTTATGATTATAAACAACTTTTGTTATGAGACCAATCCTGAAAAATCGAAAAAAAAATCTACTGTTTCATACATTTTCATCGGGTGAATATTGCAATTTTGTATGAAACAGCCGATTTATTTTTCATATTTCAGAGTTGGCCCCATAGTAAAAGTTGTTTATAATCCTGAGTACTTTCACCCACTGAAAGGTTGCTGGTGTTTTACAAATAACCCTGTATAAGCGAGCGGAATTACGCATTACCTTCGGTATGTAGGTACTCTAGATTCTATTCTCTTTGGAGTCCCGTTTGCTCTGATTTCTCAGACTCTTTTTGTGAAGTGGTGTTGATTAGTTATTTCTTTGTCTGTAGAAACCGGTCTCCGGTTTTTCCGTATGGTCTGGACGCTGAGCCAATGTGGGCTTTTATTATACTAACCTGAGCGGGGGCGGGCAGACAAAGAAAATCCTAGATTATATTGTTTTTTTTTACATTTAAAGTTCTATTGGAATTTACTATTCATTTTTCTATAACAAAAAACTACGCCACCCTTGTCGCATTTTTTAAAGTAAAATATATTAAGTATAGATCACATCTCGTATTGTTGAATTTTTACAAGCCAGCCTTCTAGCCTGTTAGTTTCTTAGGTCTTATAAGAAGCGTCGCAAGCTATGAAGCTCGTCAGAACTAAAGTTTACCAGCGAACGACCGCTTTTCTAAAGGGGTTCCGACACGGTCAAGCGGCTTGACGGCAAGCGAAAATCTACGTGCTTGCCGTCAAGCCGCTTCACCGTGTCGGAACCCCGGGGTTAAGGGGCCCCCCTTAACCCCGGGGTTCCGACACGGTGAAGAGCTGCCGTCCTTGCCCGTACCTCGCTACGCCTATGAACCTGAGGCGAGAGCTCTGATTTACCTGCAAACTCTGTAGGTCTCGAAAGTCGTTACGATCTGGACGCTGCGTCAGGATTTGCGGGTGTCTTTCTGCCGCAGCACCGGAGCGCTATTACGGAAGGCTGACTTTTTCCTCCTGGCGTGGTTCACCCAGGAGTGGCCTACGTACCCTGTTTTACTTTATTCTAATTTGATTCTAGAATGACCCCGTAGTGATTTTTTTTCAAAAATGTTCATGGTCTGAAACTTAGCTAAACGTCATAAAGGTATTTTTTTACCCGAATGCTTAATTAAGTCGGTTGCAACCGTATTAAGGTCAGGCACTTTTATTCGGAATTATATTTAAAAAAAAAGAAAATTTAACGTCTTAGTTTTATTCTGTTTTCTACCTTTGGTATTTCCAAAATTCTACTATTTAAAATACGGCTTTCTCTAGGTATATAAAAAATCAAGTGCTTGTTTCGTCTGATTTTCAGTATTTTTTAACTAAGGAATAATTTGTACACTTTGAAAGTTCTTTTCTGCTAATGAGTACCAATTATCCTAATAATACGCTACATAATATTTTTAGCAGCAATGCTATGATGTATTTGTTTATCTTGTCACAAATATCCGATTTCGAAAATAAGAATCCATATATGAAACAAGATAAGTTTCCTAATTATGTTTATTATTAAAGTATGACGTCAAGAGTGCCAAGCAACTCGCAAAATAGACTAGCCAAAGATAAACACGAATCACAAATGTATCCCACGTGAACGGATAAAAGAAACCTAACAATTAACAAAAACAAGTAGAGGTTTTTGTGGAGTGGTTCTGGTCCTCTTATATTTTAACATTCACCCACGGCTTGGCTTCGTCATAAAACCTCATCAGCAGGATACCTAGTTATTTTATGTGAGTCAGTCACGCACCGTGGTCACATATAAGTATGTATTTCGCTATTTGCAAAGGATCCGTGACCTATGTCTTGTCACGGCCTGCTTCGTTACCGATCATAGGCATTTAACACTGAAAGTGTGGAAAATTCTAGGATCATAAAACATGCTCGTGTAAAGCTACAAAATTTTCTCGGCTGGTCTAACTTGGCATCAGTATCGGAAGAACGCGAGGTCATTTTTCATCTACAATCTAACAAAGAAAATCTTATCTGGTAAGATTTTCTTCGCAAGAAACTATTTGTGTATTTAACAAATTTTCAGTTTTGTATAGTCTCGCCGTAATAATTTACTTCATCCAAGAAATGTAGGTGGTACATGGAAATTTCATGAAAGTCTACCTTTATGAGAAATGTTCCTTCTTTGACCTTTTCAAGTAATGAGTGGGCGGTGACATTTGGTACCTATTTAATTTGGTTATTAGGATGCGCTAACAGGCCTCCGATTTCGAACCAAAGAACCAAAGTGTAATTTTTTTCTCACCACCTTAGGTGAGAAAAAAATTACACTTTGGTTGAATAAATTATAGAAACAATAAAAAGTTTTGATTAAAATTAGTGTTTTATGACACAGTCGTTAATAGAAAATTGGATTTCAAATTGGACAATAATTTATTGCATGTCATTTCTGATTATCACTGAGGTCTAACTTAATCCCCTTGTCATTCGATACTTTTAATTATGATTTGGTTAGGTTGATAAATGTACTTAATGCACTTGAAAACTGGCAAGGAAACGCGTGTTTACTCGTATTCTTCACTAATTTCCACATTGGCATTAGTTTCAAAAATGTGTTCACTATGTCGCACTGGAAAAATTATGTGTACATTTGTAAGTTGCACACCAAGTGGACGAATATCAAGCGAGTGAGTCGGTGACACGTGCAAACAATCACGTTGTATGCAGAACTACTACTTGTGCTGGAGCCGAGCCAAGTGTTGTGGTCGTTTGAGTATTTTTAGGTAATAATCACCTCGTAATTTTGATTGCAACAATGTTTCAGCGTTGGATATAATATGTTACTAAATTGTCTTGTCTTCACAAAATGTATTTAATGTTATTTTGTCTATGCTTTAGGGGCAATCTAAAATATCTTTGGGTAAAACTACTTTATTATTTTCTTGTCTACTTGTTATTAACGAGCTGTTATAATAGCAGTGTTGGCAGCAATAAAATATGATACTTTAATTTGTTCGTGATCAACAAAATATACATTTCTCAAAAGCGGTTCCTTGTCTATAAAATTGAGATGTATCATTTCCCATATTTTTGTAATAAATTATATTAATTTATGAAGGAGACAAGTATCGTTTATTCCGCGATTTAATCTGGTTAGATTTTATTGGAATGTAGCGAGGTGAATCTCTAAGTGTTTGGGTGTAGGTCTGTATCGCGTGCAGCGGACGGCCGGGTGATGGATGTCTGCAGCGGGCAGGAGTGTCGCGCGCCTGTCGCAACACAATGCGACCATGTCCGCTAGATTGATTAGCCCTGTAGCCGAGTGTAGCTGGCCGGCGCGGGCGGCTCGCGCAGACGTACGGCTACAGCGCTGCGTTCAAACGCTACGTTACTAATAACTCAGCGTTCACAATTTCTGATAATCAATGGTGTGATTTGAAACGTGCATACCTATTATTTAAAACAGTATGGCTAAAGTATCTCAGTAAAAATATGTTCGCAATGTAAACATGCTACGATTTGAAAACCGATCAACAATCTGGAAGCAAGCTTTCCTTATAACAATGTAACCAATGAACCGTAAGCGCTGCGGCATAATAAGGACCACAATAAAATACGAAAATAACGTTACAGAGTAGTTCATGTTTACCGGTCGCGTTTAGAACGCGCTGTTTATGGGTGTCACGTCAATCGATATCGAGCGGCTCCAATTAAAACGTAGCACCACATCAAACCAGTTCCAGCTTTCTGGTGCTCCTGATGTACGCGATGCGCCGGCGCACTGAGCGGAGCGCGCTAATCGCATGCATTCATTTAAATCTATTTAGGTAAACAGCCGTGACACGACGAGACCAAGGAATGCGCTCTCGGAGTAATGCGTTACCAAAACGGTATCTCTATTCTCAATGCAATTCCTGGTTGTCCGCTACTCCCATCCAGATAATGCAGTAATTATTGATAGTATCGAATGGTTGCTCGGGATAATTTAATGTAACACGTATTGTAATAATCTGCACAGCGCTGGAGTGCGGTGCGTATAAATTATGGAATTCACTCGGCGATATTGTGTTTCATGTCCGGCGGTTTAGACACGGGCCGAGTATATCTGCGTGAAAAGGGCGAGATATTGCAGAAATTTCAAAGGAGACAGGACAGCGTTCGATTCGTCGCGGTGTAGGATTTCATTGCGTTACCTCGAGCGCCAGACTCATGTGCTTACGACAAGCTCTTACCACTGCGACGTTTATTGATAGCAATGTTTTTGTGTAAATCGTGCTTATTAAAATTAGACCCCCTTCACATCGAACGTTTTATACGGGCGAGTGTTTAATTTACAACTCTATTATAAGTGGATTCTAGATTATTACCTACACCATCCGCGTCGTAAGAATTTAACTGCCCGCTATTAAACTAAAGGATTTCCACCATTTTGTATCGTGTAGGTACTTACGTACATAATGGTTGAATTTAGCTTATTTCCCAATTATAACTAATTGCAGAAGTGCATAGATGTTTATAACGTCGGGAGCAAAAGTTAGCGTATGTCTTTAGTATCGGTAGGCAAATATCGGATCGGGAGATGGTATCCGTACTATTGTTAATCCGGTAATTTGAATTTATTGCACCATGAATAAATGGTCCGGTGGCTGGAGCGGGGCTATCTCGCAACACATCGACACACAGCCGCGCAGTGAGGCTGCTACCGCCGCTGCGCCTGCGACGGCAACCGCGACACACACCTGCATTCAATCTGACACACCAATACACCTGAATAACGGATTCCGGAGCTTGTTTACTTCTTGCTCTCCTATTGACTACATGACTCGTACTTGAATTCATACCAAACTTCAACGGTTTTGTTTACAAATACAGATTTTTGATCTTCGCTGACAAACAATTTTCATTCCTATAAGCGTTTTACGCATTTCAAGAAATATCAATCCAATTTATGTAGATCTAAATAAGGGTCGTTGATAATCAAGCGTCATGTGAGTCAGCGGTAGTTGTATGTAGAAAACTAATCTTGCTTATTCCTTGTTTGAGATGTGATTGTTTCTCCTTAATGGGCAAGCCGCTCTAATCGGTACATCCTCGATGCTGGGATGCTGGCCGTGTCCGAGCGCCTGCGTTAATTAGACTCCGATTGCATTCTAGTGAGCCGAACACATGCAGTTTTAGAGGTCACTTCTTGTTCTACAGATAATAAGCAGATACCGCAATATTTCAGTCGTGTATCATTATCGAAATCGCGTAACTACCGATACAACACAACGGTATTAGTCCTGACCGACGACCTGCCCGGTGAGGTGTGGACCGGCAATCAGGAATCATTATTTACGGACAGCTATTATCACCTCATGGCTTTTCTGGTTTATTATCGGCATTGCTCGTTATGTTGTCCTGCGACGGATAAATTATGCTATTAAGTTAGCAGATTGACAAAGTTATTTATGACATTAAGTGAGAGCGGGCTGAGTGGTGACCGCTAGGGCCGTCGTCGGGGGCGGTACCATTGGCGCAACACTCGCTTCGTTTTCACTTGAATAATTCTTGATGTATCAGATTTTCTAGTGAAATAAGGATTGAGTGTTGGAAAGTGAATCTCGTGCGAGGCTGAGCATTCGTAGTATCGCCGTCAGACAGGTTTTGCGTTTGCAGATAACTCGCAAGCGTTCTGCTACGATAGTTGTCGCACAATGTACGATTCGCGTCATTGATATAGCATTATACTGAAATTAAATGTCTAATCTTTTTTAAATCTTACCCGGCTGAATATAGGTACACGTCTGCCGTGATACCTATACGGATTAATATATTTTTTTTTTTAATTTATATCTGACTAATAAAAATACTGTTTATTTTGTATGTTTTTTGATAAATGCGAAATTGACGCAGTTGTTCTAAGCTTGTTACATATATTACAGTATGGATTGTTTTAGCTACGACGACGTTTACAATTTGTCCAGGTATTGGAACAAGTGCGTCAATTAAGTTGTTGTGTTGTTATAAAATTAAGTTGCTTTTATTGCAAGCTTGCAATAAAAACAACTTAATTTCATTAATCCAAACTGCATTATTATGCTATAGTGATGAGGATGACTAATGCTGTTATTTCGTTATCAAAAGTTAAGGCATGTGTGGCGATATAATTTGCAATTTATAGAGGTAACGTGTCAATATTGGTATGTAGTGCATGTTCATTGATTCGTCGGGATCATTGACTTGTGGTCCAAGTGTTACCAGCCGGAAAATACGGGGTAATGTGAGAACACCATAATAAAAAATAACATCAGGAAGGTTTGTACGAACATTCAATAGGTACTTATGGCGAGGTTAAAGGAAAATATCACTAAAACAACTTTTACTGCTTGTGTCATTAGTATAAAAGTATTTTGAACGTTATTTTACTGGCCGTAATTCAGATTTTGTGTTTAGCATTTTGCTTATATTTTCAAGATTACATTACTATTTGTACGTAGATGCTTATCTACGTACAAATAGTAATGTAACTATGGACCCTGAACACTCACTTTACTGTGAGTTAACATAATGTTAACTCACAGTAAGTTAAACTTTTAACGGGTATAGCCAAAAAGGGCAGGCAGATATATATATAGCGGGTTCGGAGGGCCGGGTTTGCGGAGGTGGTGGAGGCCGCGCTTCGCGATGTGGCCTTGAAGAGGAAACTCTCCTCTAAAAACAAGGCCATAAGCGCGGCGCTGACCTCCATCCTGGCGGCAGCGGAGGCCAACCGAGGTGGGCCTCCGGTGGACGAGATGTCCAACCTGCGGGCGGAGGTCGCCCGCTTGGCTGCCGCCACCGAGCGTCTCCAGAGAGAGAACGCGGGGCTCCGAGCAGACCTGGCCAGGCTCCAGGGAGCCGGCCCACAGGGGGCGCCTAAAGGGGGGCGCAGGGAGAACAGCCAGCCCGTGCCGCAGGAGGGCCAGGTGCTGGACCTGGTGCGGCAGGAGATGGCTGCCTTCCAGGCGCGGTTTTCCGTCCTGGAGGGCATCGTCTTGCGCCCCACGTTAGCGGCGAGTGGGAAGGCTCCAGCCCAAAAAAAGGCGGCGTCGTATGCGGCCGCCGTGGCTGCCACACCGGGGTCGTCCGGCCAGGAGAAAGGGTCCGGGCCGGCACCCGCGAAGCCGGTGCCGGGAAAACCGGACCCGGCCCCGGGAAGGAAGAGGAAGGGTGGGGTGGCTGAACCTCCCCCGGCTCAAGCCGAATACCAAGTGGCCGGGGAGAAGAAGAAGGCGGGAAAGGCAGCCAGGGCGGCAAAGAGGCGGGAGAGAAGGCGGGCGGCAGAGAGCGCGAGGCGTCGCGGCTGCGCTCCGCGCCCCGAAGACCGCGGCTGTATCGATAACGCTGCAGCCGGACGCGGTGAAGAGGGGCGTGACGTATGCCAACACGCTCACCAAGGCCAAGGAGGCCATCAACCTCGGTGAGCTTGGCATCGTCGGGGGTCTCCGGCTCAGGGTCACCATGACCGGGGCCAGGATGCTGGAGATCCCTGGAGCAGACAGCGGTCCGGCCGCGGACGCTCTAGCCGATAGGCTTAGGGCGTCCTTGGGCGCGGATGACGTCCGAGTGTCCAGGCCCACGAAGTGCATAGACATGCGCTTTTTGGGCCTGGACGACTCCGTCACGGAGGGGGAGGTGTTGGCCGCCGTCGTCAGGACGGGGGGGTGCTCTACAGAGGAGGTGAAGGTGGGCACCATCCGTCCTGACAACACGGGCATGCGAACCGTAGTGGTGAGCTGCCCCGTGTCGGCGGCCAAGAAAGTTTCGGAGGTCCGAAGGCTCTTGGTGGGCTGGGTCTCCGCGCAGGTGAAACTGCTGGAGCCCAGACCTCTGAGGTGCTTCCGTTGCCAGGTTGGCAACCACGTCGGAGCACTCTGCACCTCGGAGGTGGACCGCAGTGACCACTGCTTCCGCTGTGGTCAGCCCGGTCACAGGGCCGGCTCGTGCGACGCCGCGCCGCACTGCTTCGCATGTGCGGCAGCTGGCAAGGCGGCCGATCACTGGGCTGGGAGCAAAGCCTGCGGTCCACCCGCCAGGGCCGGATCGAGGAGAAAACCCTCCTCCACCGCCGCCGCCGCCGCCGTCGCTTCCGCCGCAGCCGCCGCCACCGTCGCCGCCGCTGCCACTGCTCGGGAGGGGGCCGAAATGGAGTGCCAGTAATGGCCCCATTTCGCCTCCTCCAGACGAACGTTAGTCGCTGCGCCTCTCAGGAACTGACGCTCCTGAGCAAGGCGCAGTGACTGACGCCTGCGGACAGCGAGCAATGGGTAGCTCGCTGTCCGATCAGGTCAGGCCAGAGTCGACGGCGCGTTTCACTCCAAACGCGCCGTCAGCAACGAGCAGTTAGCAACAAAGACGGGGCCCGCCAGGGCCAGAGCCTGCCAGGGTTGCGGAATATGTTCGAATGAGTTACCGCGGCCCTGGGAAGAAAGGCACTAGGAGGACTAAGGGTGGGTTTTAGTCAGTAAAAGTCTGACACTCCCTGCCGCTCCACCCAGAGCGGGAGGGGTCATTTGATGATTTCCCATCCTATAAAAAAAAAAAAAAAAAAAAGGCCCTCTGGGAACTCCAGAGTTGGCGTTCAAGCAGTTTTAATTAAGTTTTTTTGGCGCAAGTATACTGTTTGTTGTCAGGTACTTATTAAAGGAACTCCTAAATTACGACTAATTTTGTCTGATTTTTTGTCCATCTTTGTTCCAATGTTGGTACATAGGACGGACTCAAATTTAGGCAAATAGCATGCACTCAAATTAGGCAAGCGTGGTCCTCCATCGACGAATCTCATCATCGCTTTCCGTCAGGGGAGACTTTGATCAATCGCAAACCTATCAATAATAAACAAAGCACAAATTAAAAAATAATTCGTATTACAATTAATAACAAAGCGTACAGTTTCAAAATGCAGCGCCAGAGGTGCCCAGCGAAGTGTCACCCGCCATCATACACGTAACACACCCGTCAATCGATTGATATCGATACAGCCACCTTCAGATCGCACGCCATGTCATTCTATAAAACATAAATTAATTGCCAAGTGGAATGTAATTTGTAATGCTCCTTTAACGAGCCTTGATTGAGATGTGAACGCCGATCTCCGAGTAATAAGCACTCAATATCTCTGTGACGTTTCCTTTGGAATTGCAGCGACATTTTTATTTATGTTTCGCTGGTTTTGTAGCTAATGAGGCGACGTGATCTTACCGTGATATAATTTACTTCTTTAATTATAATTGCTACTGGTTCTTGAATGCTGAATGCTACTTACTGGTTTTTATAAACATTTTATCGGTTGGACTCCTTGTGCGTGCATTTAGAATCGTTTGAAGAGGTGATAAATGTTGTAACGCTGGTTTGTTATGATCGGTTGTCATCGAACTATCTATTTCGGAGTTATTTGATGTTTCTAATGTGACTATTATTTTTTTGTGCTTATTCAGTTGGTCTTGAGAATCCAGTCTGAGTACCCTGATCCAATATTTGACTCCCTTTCATTTCGAGTATTATTTTTGTGCCTGTCTCGGCGCAAATTTCTTTTTCATTTTTTTTTATAGTAATGAAGTTGTCTTCAGTCACACGGTTCCTGAATTATTTTCTTTTAAAACTCGACTAAAGCACAAAACTCGACTATTATTTCCTCAATTATTTTAAAAGTTGTATCAAATGAAACAGCTGTTATTCATAATTAATTGTCATTGAGATATTTGCAATGAATATTTGTATGATTACTACCTACTACATATTAGACACGGATGAAATAGTGGGAATAACTTATCTATATAAATGTGTTTTCTGAGAAAATTGCCGTGATTAGTTTAGTTTAGTTAGGTACCTTAGAGCTGAATAAAGTGGAAAAAAAAAAAGATTTATGATTAACCTTTGACGCGTTTCCATTTGTATTTTCCAGGCGTCTCATTATTCATTATTGTTTCCAGGCTGTTTATTCTAGTTAGGTACCTGGAAATTTTCAAGTCTAGAAGGTTTATATCGTTGAAGATTTTCAGTGTGGAAATCTTCCTGGGCTGTTGTAGTCCCAATGTATCTAAGATTTTTTGCCGTTTTTTTATAGATATTGGTACGGAACCCTTCGTGCGCGAGTCCGACTCGCACTTGGCCGGTTTTTTTTTACTTCCGGCGTGTCGCAGGACGGTATTCGTAGACTTTGCTCCGCGGGTATTTAGTCTGAACGGCCCAAAGCGAATGGACCACGGGCCATTCGACCGTAACCAAAAATCGTCTACGTTCCAAAGGACTGGTGATAAAATGATTTCAAAATTAATTTAGAGGGACAGTCGCATACATTGTAATAGTCGCTTAGTTTATGAATTTTAACTATTTAAATAATAATTTGAAATCACCTAAATAAACAGAATACATCTAGCTAGCTCAACAATGACCTTTTTACTAAATCTTATTGTTTAATTGTAATTTTTTATATTTTGTTGATTTTTTTCTTTAAAATAAGACTGATTTTTATTTAAAATTATTTAATAATCAAATTTAACTTTTGTTAACATTTTACATTATTGTTGATTGTTTTTCTAAGGAAGATAATACAAATCTAAGAAAAAAAATCAAACTTTTATTTCAACTTTTTAACTTTTGCACTCGAATGTACTTGATGTAGTTTATGACACTGAATTTGTTTACCAATTTTTATCACCGGTCCTTTGGAACGTAGACGATTTTTGTTTACGGTCGAATGGCCCGAGGGCCATTCGGTTTCGGCCGTTCAGACTAAATACCCGCTCCGCACCATAGAAAGAACAGTACCTACCTATCTACTTCGAACTAATTATAAGAAGTCTCAGAAAGGCATATCATATTACACCATTAATAGTTTCTTTTCTATTGCGAGGTATTTTCCACCACCCAAATATGGGTAAACTAATTTTATCCGCAGTTCGTCAATCGCAGTAACTATAAAGCTATATGTACCAATTTATTGCTTTCAACTTCGACCTGCTAATCAGAAAAAAGTCGTAACTTATAAGCAATGGTCTAATAGATTAATGCATAAAGGTGCGTTTACACGAGTACTTTTTTGAGCAATCATTGCTCGGCAACATCGATCCATATGATCGATCTGGAGCAATTAGTGGAACAATGTGAAGCAAATTTTTCAACTAGGTAAATGAAAAAAAATGCTGTGTCGTGCGTTGCCTAGTTTATTGAAGTTTCTCCATATCGCTCAATGTTGTCATTGTAAAAAAATCGCCCAATGACGCTTGCTGCCTTTGCCGTAATTTGCTTGATATTTTGGGACGTCACAATCGACCAGTATTGCTTATAAGTGATCAATTTTCATTGCCCGTGTAAACGCACCTTAACATCATAAGTGTATCGACACCAATAAATATTACGATACATTCCTAAACTTTATGTCGGATCAAAAATGTCGTTCTCAATAAATTATTAAATATAATATTATTACGAATTAGAAAGCACGGCTTTTAAGTGGCCCCGATGTAATAAGGCAGGGGAATAGGGACGCTCGTGTCGTGATAAGGTCAATCATAAACCGAGTATTGAGTTTCATATTGCCTAATTTTTGTGACCGCCATTATAGTTTTCTTAAGGGCCAGTTCTTTGGAAAAATCTTCTCAGTTAAAATATTGCATATCAGTTGTTCATCTCAGTTATTACGTCTTACGATGGAATCCTGTACCTACACAATAATATTGAGTTTTCTAGTTGGGTTGCATTTTTTTTTTGCTAATTAATTTTAAAATTATACTTATTATCTATCTCATATTGACTGTGGATTTATTGTTGACGAGTTTGTTGTTATTCAAGAGTCAACAAATAATTACGAAACTGTAATAAACTAAAAAAAAATGAAAGTTATCAAGTCGTAGTGTCGAAGTCGCCGTAGTTACCAGACACATATTTCTTAATATTTTTTTGATTAGATAGGTACGTTCAATACTTATAATGTAAGTATTTATCAAACATACATCCACAACCAACGACAGCCGAACAACACGTTAACCTGAGATTAAAATAATAAAGAACTAGTGGGCCGTTCGTTTATTCATACTGATAGCACTTTATTAATTGGCCTGACTTTCAAAGTACAATATTATTATGCGCTGAGAAATGACAACGTCGCGTAGGGAGCGTGTGCGCCTTAATCATGAATGTTTTGATGCTTATTAAGTTAAGTATTGGTACGTCACTAATGAAACAAGATACCGCCATGTCGCAGGCAAAGCCGGATGTTTCACTGTTTTATATACAACGCTATCTAATTATCTGTACACCAGGTTGGACACCTTCAAAAAGTAATCAATTCGTTGTAACAAAACTTGTACTTATGAATGATGCAATCGTTAGTGAAAATAGGCTACGAAAGGCGAGGTTTTTGATCCGTAGTTGAAACGAAAAACATAATTAAGGACTAGAGTTTTTTTTCCTAAGAAGTTGACTTTGAAGTTACCTTTCAAATCCCAATAAGGTTTAAGATACATAGAGCAAACGAACGCTGTTAACTAGAATAGACCATTGTGGTTAAGATGTTTTGCTATAGAAAATACCAAAATACTTTTTACTGATAATAGTATTGTTTGGCTTCTTATGGAGAATCTATGCCTTCAGAAGATCAGAAAATAAACATTTCCAAGTATACGTGACAAATGATAATCCCTCAATTGTGTCTTCCAATTCTAATGTAGGTGCTTCAAGACAGCTTTTAAATGAAACTATTCTTAGTGAAAAGAACTCGACTAAGAAGTTGACTCACCTTTCAAATCCCAATAAGGTGAGAGATAAATAGACACTTTAGAATATAAAGGAAATAATCTCAAATTAATAGGTAGGTAGGTACACAACATTCTGGGCGTATGAATTCACTTAGCTACTACTTTGATCGATCGTTCGCTCGTAGCGCTTCAAGAAGACGCGTTTTCGTTTGAAGCGTTTTCGGTCAAAGTTTTCAGAACTTTGAAAAACTGTAGATAATTTTTACAGCAACTTTTTCTCGTTTTCAATTGCTTTCAATAACGATTGTCACTTCGCTATAGCCCAGCTGTTCAAAATCAACAGGTACCCCCACCCGTATCAATAATTATCAATGCAAATAAAACAAATTCATTAGGTTTTTGATTGGTTTATAGTTCTTATGTTTCACTACTACGATATATATTTTATTAGCATATTTCATAATTTCCATATCAATTTTGTAGTTGTCGTAACCGAATGCCAAAATAAATCACTTTGAGAAGTATGGCGGGCCGCGGCGACGAGATGTCGTTGGCCGTCGCACGCGTTCTATCCATCTGATAAATATATGTAAATAATTATTAAATATTATCGAAACGGTAGATAGGGTCGTTTAGGCGCCCGTTACGTTATCTGCGTTATTTGTCGTTAACAGTTTTACCGGACAGCGAGTTATCTTGCTGAGTTATGGCACGGACGCGCGTCGGAGAGATTCCTCATTTCTTCTCTAGTTTCAACAGTGCGTCCGTCACCGCACAGATAAGTGACACCTGGCCGCTGCTGACCATCCGCACTTAATGCTGCGATATCATCGCTGAGACGGAATAACTAATGGCCACCAGTTTCAACCAATGTTTATACTTTTTCACCGCGTCCTTCTGAACTAAGCTGTGCTTACGAGGCGCCAACTGAATCGTATATTACAAGTACTCTCGCAGTAACCATCAACCTGGCTTTTGAGTTGAGTTATGTGATTTTGATCTAAACCATTAATAGTTTCGGTTCACAAATTCCAGGTCGACGATAATTTCGAGTACAGAACAACGCAATGGAATAATAATACATATCTTAACTGTCAATAAATTCGATTCAATTTGATTTTAATTCTTGTGAATGACGGAATAATTAAGTCACCTACTTTAGCCGGTTTCATGTTTTGTTTATTGCCGGCTTAAAATATTATCTTGATGTTAAACAATAAATCATAGCTGAGACAGAGTTTCGAGGTAGTTGTTGTTTCACGTAAGAAATCTTGCAATTTGTTATCGTTTAATGAAATAATAACGATCTTTTTATTTACTGACAGCGAGAGTTAATATGTTTCTGGTTTTGATAAATGTAGTCTATAAATGTTGAAATAACTATGATACGATATAAGTTAAGCTGCTTGTAAAGTGGCAGTTGTCGGGCGCCGCCGTCTCAAACGGATAGTTTCTTTTTACCGGACTGGTTTACCGGCTGAATATGATTTACGTGAATTATGATGGCAGACATAACGGTCAGCGTGTCCATCTTCCAGCAAAATAAAACACTAGGCCCATCTTTGTAAATTACGTATATTTTTACGACGCTCTACATCACGGCATTGAAAGCCTTACATTAAGTAAGTGTACGTATCTATCAGACAACGATAAATAATATGAAATAAATAGCGATTTAAACAGAGCACGATACTAGTTTAGTTCAATTTGCAACAGCAGTCAATATTCTTAGTGGGGTGTTATTAACCACTTGCTGGCACTGCCCGCGGGTGCGCCTGATCTGATTCCAATTCTTTTATGAATAGAAACAGTAATTGCATCAGCCGGGCACCGCGAGCTGCCACTGTGCACCAGCCGCCACCACTCTTACAAAATAACTGATTCAGTGCTAGATGACTATCTGCGTAAGTGTAAAGACCGCATTTTACGCCAGCTCCGGAGCTATCAGTCATCTACACGAATAGCTTGATAGGTTATAAATTACTTGTCAAACGTGACGTCGCGCCCCGCGCTGCCGCCGTAGCTCGACAAAGTTATCGCGTCTATAATGTCTCCGATATGGCACTCTGAGTGCAACAAATGAAGCAGTTGCATTAAAACTTGTCCGGTGAATATCTGAGCGTAATTAATAGTGAGAGATAAGTCCCAGAGAGCGTCCGCGATACCTCCGCAGCCGCACGTAATCGAGGTTGTCGGGAGCGCCCTGCCCGCGCTGCCCGCCACCGGCGACCGGCTCTGCCCTGTATTAATAACAGTCAGTCGATATCAGAGGTGGCCGCACCAAATGGGAAATTAAAAGGCTTTCATGGCATCCACTCATTAGACTGATTTGTACTGGTGCAGTCCGCGGCGCCGCACAAGAAGTTATTAATGTGCATTGTAATCGCTTGTCCCCGACATGAGAATCTTTTGTGTGCTCATTTATCGAGTTGCCTCCCCGTTCAGTTTGACAACTTGTGGTAACATTAAATTAGTTCGGCTTTGCGGTGATTGAGCGTAGGCAACTACAATTTGTTGTTCGTAGGTAACGAGTGCCGTGGCTGTCCGTGATTGTATCGTCGATTGTGCATGCAAGCGTATCAGTGCAGGCTAATTTGTCAATTAGAGAGTCAGAAGTCGCGCAGGGTCGCGGGGCAGTGCTAAAGCGCGTAATAGCGCAATTTATGCCATCATTGTTCTAAAGTAGCGTCGACCGTATATCAGTGAAGCAGACGGGAGCAATTGATACAAACGAGCGCGTGTCACGTCTAAATATAATATTAGGAATCACGGCGCGAGCCAGGATATATTAATTTGGAGTGGTTGCTGCATGACGGAGCGCAGCACTGGCCGCGCGAGTGTCACAACGCGACACACACCACTGTTATTGTCTACTTAGATTTCCTCATTATGTAACCACATTCCTTCAGCCAATTGTCTACTTCTGTTAATGTGCTTTATGGTAGGTACAGTTTATCATATCTAACGATGAATTGTTCTTCCAGATTTCTGTCGTTTATCATACCTAGTAGCCGTGTAAGGCAACATCTAGCACAGACTACCATTCATAAGACAAATTCGGCGTTAATAAACCCTATTTATATAAAATATCGTCATATTAAGTATCATAAAAATTATTACAATAATCTTTTATAACTTTATATCAAAAATATTTTCTCTTGCCCCCTCATTAATCAGCCATAATTTAAACTGTACAAATCATCAGGAGACAGCATAATTCAAGATATGGCAGAATCTATAGTGGTCGGGGGACCCTTGCTCTTTGAATATAAGTTTAAATGACGATTTATGAATGAGGTCAGCGCGGTGGCCGGTGAGTGAGGTCGCTAACTCGGTGTATCAATCGGCGTGGCCGGGGAGCGGGCCACGCGCGGCTCGGCACGCGCCCGCTGCCCGCCGCCTGCCTTCTAACACCACTTAAACAACGGCCGAGATACACTCCAACACTTCCTCCTTCATGTGTGCAAATGCTAACACATCGAGCACTACATCAATAGGGATTATTCACACACAACTCAGAATGGCAAACTGTCTATACCAATGAGACATGCGCACAGGTGTCGTGCCACAGACTCTGGGGTCAATCCACGTTTAAGATATGAGCCGAGTCAATTTACTGGCATTAATTTTATGATCAAACGACAAAATAAATGGATTCCATGTCACGTTTAGTTCCTGACTGAATGAGATTTATCTTAGAATGTTTCGTAATTAACGTAGATAAAACGCTTGCAGCAAAGAGACACCTCAAAACAACATTGATCATTGCTAATACCATTCAACAATAAATCAGAAAACCAGGTTCAACACCTTGTAATAACAACTTGTTCCCAGTTCACGCTTTTGTGCACTCCGCCTGGTTATATATTATACGTTATTTACAATGCCAGCTATATTTCACACTGGCCAGTTCGTTCTGGAATCCGTATTGAGGTCATACTTATCTTATTACCGGACTATAAGTCTTGGGACAGCGGCTCTACTTTTGCATATCTTTTAATCTTAAAGGTTAGAGTTAAATTGAGAATTGACTCCATAAATGCAAGAATTGATATCGATACGTAAGCGTTTCACTTTGGTCAAACATTTTCGTGAATTCTAGTTTAATTGGCATGTTTTCCTGAGGCATGGGCGTTTCTGTTCGTGACTAAATAAGTTGTAACAGTCTTAAGAATTTTAATAATGTTTGTATTTAATGAATTCAAACCATTAAGTTTTTTCGAATGATCAGACAAATATTCGGTCAGTGTAGACGCGGAGCGCTTAGTTCATACTGTTCATAGCTAACATAACTTCATTACGAGCTCAATTGAATAAACTGTGATAGGAACGCCGCGCCGAGGCGCTCTGCAAGTTGATTGCTCAAATTTCCTCTTCAACTATCACAAAGATATGGTGAATTTCTAATTGGATAAACGTGTCGTTTCCTATTTAAAGGCGACGGCTGGCTTGGCGTTACCACTTCAGTGTGACCCGTGGAGTTTGGGTAGGGAACCCTGCGGGTCAGCTGCGCGTGAGTGGCGCGGGCGGCGGTGCGGGCCTGCGCGGTCTGGTGGCCAGGCACGCGCGCCGTCATCCCGTATAATGGCTGCGGCTCCGTCTCCTCGTCTACTCGTACGCACGCTCAATGACCAACTAATGAATTATGATTTTACTTTAAAATGCTTCCTGGGTGATTTTCGAGTTTAACCGGAGCTAATCTTATTGTGATTTATACCAGCGAAATCAGAGCGGATATCATTATCTCGGTGGATAATGATAAACAATGACAAATTGATTCTCTACCATTAACATAGATAGCGAAATCTAGTTTATTGTGCTTTGATATATCATTATTCGATGGCAGCGAATGGCAGGACGTACTATCGATAAATAATAAAGTTCTCTTGGACTTTTGACGGTGCAGTATCTGCGTGCCTGTATTAAGTATAAGAATCATAATTATTTGCAAGATAACAAGTACAAAGAGTTGACAAATAAACATTTAGGATTCCTTCACATTCTACTAGGTAACTGTAACATGTTGTAGTACCTACCCATCATTTGTTCTGTTTGTTTTAGCAAGAATTTTAATAGTCGGTTTGACGTCAGCTACAAACGCTGAACAATCCTATAGAAATAGAAAAGAGGAACATGAAAAAAACATTGTTTGCTGGTGATTCGTCGTACAATTGCGGATGAACTGAAATCGCTTATTGTTGTGAAACAGGGTAGTTAAAAATATAAGACTGACGATGACGAAGAGAAATGCGTAGGCAAATGTAACCCAAATAAACAAAACACATTCATCATGGACAGAAAACTAAACGATGAGTAAATTGTGCTGTCAATAAAAATAAAAGTTGTCAGTTTTTTAACGTTTGGAAATAATAATTTCAAAATGTTTTGTTAAATACTTAGCTTCGGCGTGATAGTCAAAAGCTACGATTATTTTTGAAGAACTATTGGGGCAATCACATGAAACAATAATTTAAGTAGCGCTCGCTACGCAGCGTTGTGTTTGCTACGCGTCGTAGCGCGTACCGTCTCTATGACATTTTTCCTATAACGGTAATGTTTTTTGTGTATACTTAGGGACTTCCAGTTTCACCCCAGTCTATACTTGAAAAACTCCTAATTTGCAGAATGGCGATATAATAATAATATATTATTCCACAAGTAACAATGACTCATTTGTGTAAGTAACAATATTCCTTACCCCTATGTTAGTATGACTATTCTAATTACTTAACCTAAAACCATGAATATATGTGAATTACTGCCACAAGATGTGTCGATATGTGTGATACGTCGTTATGCGAATTAGTTTTTTTTAATGTAGAATTCCAAAGTAGGTAAAGTAAAGAAATATAAATTCTTGATCAACTTAGTATCACTACGCCGAGTCGGTAAGAGCCTCTCAAAACTCAGTAGGCAGTGATATTCGAATTTCTTTTCTTATTTTATGGAAACGTAAAAGTGTGTAGTGAGATGGCGTGTCGTAAATCACGCGTCGATGGACGACCGATAGCGCTTCCGTGCGGGGCGCGCGTGCGCAGCTCACACACACGCACACGTGAACATACACTCACACACTCGTCACTTATTTTTCCTTTGAGTTTAAGCCTATAAGGGAATCAAAAGTGTGACGACATTTTTGGTTTTGTAACATGTTTGGAATGGAAGAGACTCCTCAACAGAACGAATAGGCAACATTATGTTGTTACTCTACGCGTCCGCGTTTAGGTCACAGAAGTTCATATGTACTTTTACACTGAATCGGAAAAAGACGGACAGACATACAGATACACGAGTGATCCTATAAGGGTTCTGTTTCTTCATACGGACGTTCAGAACCCTAAAAATGTTTTAGTCCAGTCATGGGTTGCCAACTTTTCTTAGAAGAAATAGAATATTTCTTAGTTTATAAAGCTTAAATAAAAAGTACAGTCTTAGATAAAACAGTACCTACCGTTTATTGCAAAACCAAAATTTTGTTGTTTTCAAATTAAATGTTCGACAACTAGAAAATTCCAATGAAGCCAACCAATTTTCAATTATGACCGAAAAGACAAACTCTTCAGAACAGTGGAATACTGAAATGACAGGATGTTATTCAGTTTATTCTGTATTTTAAGGTGAAAGCTCCAGGGTAGCCCGCGAAATTCAAATTTTCTTACGTTGTTTGCAATTTGCAGGTCATGCAGTTTCAGGTTGTACTCGTATGTTGGTCAAAATATAATTCGCGGCCGTAGCAAGTACGTATTTACAGAACTGTAATCATTAAAATCATCAATACTACTCTCTCAGTTAGAATTGATGCCAAATGTAGTATTTTATGAAATCATAACATTTGGCATCAATTCTAACTGAAGGAATTGTATTGATGATTTTAATGATAATAATTTTATAAATACATACTTGCTACGGCGATTCATATTTTGACCAAGATATAACCTGACACTGACCTGCAAATTGCAAAAAACGTAAGAAAATTTGAATTTCGCGGCTACTCGGGCGCTTCCACCTTAATTAAAATACAGAGTCTAAATAAATGGAGTATTTTAGCGTACTCTATTGCTATTGTGGATTATAAAGTACGTCTACGCGAAATAGAGCACACTACTCTATTTAAGAGTACCTACAGTTGGCAACCCTTGGGTGGACCCAGGATTGTCATTTGGGGGGCTGACAGTAGGTTTTAGCAAAGTAAACATTAAAAAGCACATACAATTTTATTTAACTTAACGCATAACAAGCTTCTTTAGATTACTTTTCGTGAATTCCTCATTGACTTCGTTAGGTAGTAGACTTGGTACCAAAGATTTGGGGGGTTGTGCCCCTGAGCTCCCCCCAAGGTCCGCCAATGATTCCAGTGTTATTGGAACGAAGTTCATGTTACCAGCGCGCTAGTGTTGATGGTAGTTTTAGAAAAGGTTCATCAACACCTTTTTGTAGTACGATGCATGAAGGAGCATCCTCGTGTAGCGCAATTTGTTCCATCAGGCACTCAACTGAACCGAGCGCTCGCCTAATAACTTATGAGACTGGCCAATCCTTCCCTTGCGGTGGTAGGGCTAACCCCCGCCTGGTTCGCGTCCACCCTCCCACCGGAGTCCGGCGACAAGCAGCCTGCTGTGTTTCGTCGATGCGTGGGAGTACCAGAGCCATAAGGCATCTTCTGGGTACGCTCGCTCCATCATAGACCTCATGCATCGCTTTCCATCAGGCGTGATCGGGGTCAAGAGCCATTCATCAATCAAAATTTCTTTCTTTTCAAAACTCAAAAAAAAAAGTGTTACAGGTACAATTTTATTTTCTCTGACAACACTTTAACAATACTGTGTGTACAGAAAGTGCTGCCGGAAAAAATCTGATTTGGCCGGAAAATGTGTCCATTCGACTTAAATTCCCCTCATTAAGAGACACAGAAGCATGTCAAAGTTAAACGCGACCTACACATGAATGATTATTCTTAAAATCAGAGTCCTATACAATTAATCAAACCAGCTTAACGCGCACAACACTATCATTAAAGCTAAATTGACTAAATCCGACGTTTGATTAAGAGAACGTAACGGTAGCTCTGATAATTTCTCTTAATCATATGTTTGTTTTGGTGTTCCGTACTAAATTGAATTTTGAACTCATCTTTTTAGGGATCTGTACCCAAAGGGTAAAACGGGACCCTATTACTAAGACTCCGCTGTCCGGCCGTCTGTCACCAGGCTGTATCTCATAAACCGTGAGACAGTTGAAAATATCACAGATACTTCTGTTTCCGCTATAACAAAAAATACTAAAAACAGAATAAAATAAATATTTAAGGGGGCTCTCCCATACAACAAACGTGATTTTTTTGCCGTTTTTTTGTTTATAGAATATATATAGAATGGTACGGAACCCTTCGTGCGCGAGTCCGACTCGCACTTGACCGGTTTTTTTGTAATCAATTTGGATTTTTGAGATTTTTAAGGATTGTAAGGTGCTGTTATTAGCTTGTCAATTTGACTGTAGGTAGTAATTTAAGCATGGCTTAAGAGAACTTTCGAAAATGCCAACTTTAACCCATACAACAGAATATAGGTATTTATGAAGCCAAAGATCCGGATTGTTCAGGGATACCTATAAAGACAAATTCTTCTCAACACATTTTTGAATTATTCGGAGACAATATTTGTAACTGTGAATTTGAAAAACCTAAACATACAACGAATCAACCCTGGTAAACTTTGCACAAAACACTTTAGGAGGTTTCTGAAATCCTTTTTGGGATTAATTCTAAAAAAAATATGATTCTAAAGGCTATTCTAAAATATTATAAATAAAATCATTTGTGCATTTAAAGTTCTGAGAAACCTTCATTATATTCGGAAGGGAGTGTCAGACTCTTACTGACTAAAACCCATGATCATGGCTCAACAAATGCCAATGCAAAAAAATGAAAACGTTACGGTCGCGATTACATCCTGACGCGGAAATATGCTGCAATCGTTCTTTCATGCCATATCACATAGACATAATATTTGACAAAACGATGGACTTAAGGCAAATGACAAAGCCGACTTGGTAAATTGAAAATTTATAACGTTAAATAATACTATTCACGGGAATAGTAATCATATTCAAGTATATACATAGTAAATTATTAACTAACACCTAACATGGGGGCGTGAGAAGAAAGGTTTTGTAATAAGCCAATTTAAATGAATTTAGATATTAATACAAAACTAAATATATGGCACACGTCGGTCCCACGTCGTGAGCTATTAACTTACGCGATTCAATTCCCCCTACAGTTAATATGCGCATAACTAAATAGATACTATTAAACCAATTTGTTTACAGCGATAAACCTTCTGTTTATATTTTCAAGCCTCCTTGAAATCCTTTGAACAACTTGGCACGGGATTAATCAATATTTTATCTTTAGATGTTTATTGTTTATGTGTCGTAAATTAAATTTAAACAAAAACAATTTATTAGTCGTTGAACAATACAATGCTGGCACTGTCTTATCTTAAGTTATCTTTTGAATGATATACCTGCCGAAGAAAACTGCAAGATCGGTCGTTTGCTTTTCACTGTTTTGGATCTCTCCCAAAGCTACATGTAACTGAAGTAAAGTTATGAACGTGTATCCCAATTTCAATAAAAATAAAAAGCGAACTGAGGTCAGATGCATAGAGCGATATAAATATTCATTGGTATTATTTTAACACTTTAGTTAAATATGTAAATGTTAAGTTAATCGCGTTATTTAAAATTCAGTTAGTAGATATACAGTAGGTATCAGTAGAGATCGTTATTGATTCCCCATAGCGGTTATCTCCTCTATCTCCGGTAACGTACGATATCACTGGCGCGCTACTAATTAAAAAGCAAATTGAACGCCGCGTGTCAAGGACTATTAATTTTTACGATCGCTATCACAGCTTCGGTCAGTGCAGTGGCACAGTCTTATAACGTGTCTCATAGCATTTATCTTTATGTATGCAACGAATAGATTGTATCTGGTCGTTCGTTAACTAATAAATTAACTATTGAAAAGCCATCGCCTTTTTTCATCTGTTATCCGGTAATGATAGGGTGTTGTAAAAAAATTAAAAAGTTTTCGTTCCCAGTCGTAAAATCAGTTGATATTTCTCAATGATTGTAATGAAAAACTAATTAAACGGATGGACAGATGTTGGTAAAGAGATTTATGGCTAGTATCGTGTTGTAAAATGTGTAGACGACTGTGTCTTAAGTCAGAGTCGGAGGCATGATGAGCGAGCGTGCGGCGACTAGAGGCACACAGCCGGGCAGAGCAGACGCTGAGACACTGAGGCAGCGGGACCACCCGGCACAGAGCGGTGCTTTACTTACAACGATTTATTATTATAAAAATAATGTATCATCGGACCGCCGCCGCACAATGCTTGTAACAAGCTCGGCTCGTGTGCTGCATTAACGGGACGAGCGCGGACTTACTGCGCTGTGCGGCTGCTACTGCACTCAAAGCTACGCGAGCTTTGAAAGTCTCTAAAACTCAAACTATCACACAAACTTGGGGCAAGTAATGCGATAACATTACTGAATATGAAATCGTTCAAATAGCTACTGTTAGAAACGAGAAAGAAAGTTTATCCAATGAAAAGAAAAGCTTCAGTTCTTCGGCTTTATTATAATTTTTCAAGTAGTTGGAGAGTAGTACGGATGGGATTGTACATTTAACTAATCACTTCTTGCTGCTTAACAAAAATCTTGGTGAAAGCCTCATCTTTTATTCCTTGGTCTAGGTTCATCTTCTACCAAGGTACATTTTTATGAAGCTATTTTCAACTGGTAGCTTTTGGTGTGGCAATGGTATTAAACATACCTTTTATTATTTCCACTTATTCACATTGATGGATGTTCTAACTCAGCAGTTTTTGATCTGTAGGTAAGTGCAGTAGCTTTTGATACACGCGATAACGATATTTAATCAGACCGGAGCAATTGCCTACATCTTTTTAATGGCGGTACACATGTGTCGCGCGGTTGGTCCTAGGATATCGTGCGCCTGATTGTGTGTCAGGCGAGTTAATGTATTGATTGATCCTTTAATGTATTTATAATAATAATAATTATGTGTGGTGAGACGGATTTGTTGCCTTATCTAAGGACGTGTCTCGCGAATGAGTTGAGTCTACAGTGTGCTTTATGTTGATTAATTTAGGTATATAGCGGATAAAATCCTTTTTTTCTGAAAACAAGCCTAAAAAGACCAAAATAAGTAGGTTACACCTGTTACACTGAATCTACCTACTTAAAAAAATAGAATAAAGTGCTTTGACGAATTTCAACAAACAACGCCTACGATGGAATATCGAAAAGGTCACCTGTGACGATTGGACAATTTGACAATTCGTTCGGGCCGTACGTTTAGTTACGCAACGAACAGAAACGTCACACCTGATACAGTCGCAGCGATTAATATCGTTCTTCTCGGAGAATTGATAATAGTTTAATTTTCTTGAAACAAGTTCCGCTAAGAGTTAGAACCGGGGACTACAATTAAATTCTATTAAAGCGACAACAGCACCGTGTAATTAAGTGACAGCATACAAACGCCTGAAATATCTCTCATTCTTATTTGACGGGGCCGGGCCTGGCGAGGAGTTATGAAAGTTTTGTAGCAGTAATTATACGGTGCACAGACTGCACAGGTCTGGGACAAGTGGCCAGCTGTCGCAAGCCTCAGATAGCGAGTGCGTCCTGCAACTGCGAGCTGCGACACTATTAATACAGGCGCGACAAGCGTTTGATTGCATGTGCCCGCTGTGCGACGTTGTTATTACATGTTCTGCGTTTTATTTAAGCATTCGTACAGTCGGGTGCAGTTAGCTGTCTCATAGCCCAGCTTCATCCGTCATCTGACTGTATGGAAACCATTCCTATTCGTAAGTCGCTGAGGTTAAATGATGTCACATTTTAACTAGCAATCATGCCGATAGCTGCTTTGGTACTGTGAGTAGCTAGCTCAGAGTATTTGCAACTGCAAAGGGCAGCTTTACCTGCTTAGAAAAAAGAATTCCTGATAATTTTCCAAAACATCGAGTTCGTCAGTAAAATATTTCAAAAGTAAACTTGATAGGATTTAAAGTAGAGATGGACTCTTCCCTCTCCGAGCGAAACATTGTGTAAATAACTAACAGGACATTATGTCACCGACAGTACAAGTCCTCCGTTTATGAAGAGACTGAGAGATGATAATTATACGACACGTCAAACGCTGATTGATCAGTGATACTACATTACGCGGTAAACCGGTCACTGATATGTAAATCAACTTCTAATAAACTTTAAAAAGGGATGATGCGATTGCGCAGTCACTCCAGTTGCTGGCTGCTGAGTCCGCGGTAGTGACAAATGGAGTGGCGTGGTAGGTATATGTTAATGATGCGACCACTACTGTCCGCAGAACATACATGCGTTAATCAGAGCAGCTGGGACGAGGTTTGATTACGTCTGATATATATCGTTGCTTGCGAACTTGCTGAATGTGCTAATTTATTACGTAGGTAGTTTGTTTTATAGTTCACACCTGGCTAGAAGAGACAATTCTCGACTCTAAAAAGGAGGAGGTTCTATGTTCGACTGTATGTACTTTTTTTAATGTATGTTCATCGATTTATCCGCCAATATTGTAGAACGAATTGATGGGATCCCAGGGAAATCGAGGGCAACCCTCAAATTTTAAAGGCATTGACAATGTTTTTTATAAACTTTCTAACACAATTCAAATATTTGTGCTTGGTAATCATCATCTCATGTTGCTGAGCTGATGATGGAAGGTATAAGTCAGGATTTGATGATGAGATCTCAGGTAAAAGGTTTGTTCAGCGATATTTTCGCCAATTGTCAACCGATTTGGATGATTTTTTTTGTTTGGAAGAATATTTTCCTGGACTAGTCCCATTTAAATTTGGTGATGATCTGATGAAGAACATCGAACCTTGGCAACGGAACTCTTCAATTAATGATAGAAAATCACCCGGGATTACTGAAATCGCATTTCTGTTTATTGTTTACCTCAGTTCAAAACATAACATCAGCCGGTACGTTGTAAGAGGGTACGCAGATGCACACATACAAGTAATCCTGAATTTCCATGTTTTTGGGGTTATCTATTCGGGCATAACTTTATTGTTCATTAACCGGGATTTTTACCGATCCTTTTTGTGTTGGGTTTCGTTATAGCTAAGTATATTGCATTTGCTTTGGGTTTTGAACTTTAAAGATAAACCAGTGACCTACTCAACTTAGAATCAATAAAATATAGTAAAGTGACATATTGTTAGGTTTATGTCAATCTGAAAGCAAAGTAGATACCTATTTGACTTATGAGCTGGTCTGGACTTGGACTGCGCAGGCACACAAAGTAAGTCCAACTCATTATGGGAATATTGACAATTTAGTTGTGGGGGCTATTACCACAAAAAAATACAACCGTCATCCAAATAAAAAACACTACAAAATATAAAACAACTTTAATTTTGGAAGTCGGTGTCAAAAAACGAAAAAAAAAACTAAAAACACCGACTTCCAAAATTAAAATTATTTTATTCTAAAAAGTTTTTTCTAAGGAGAACATTTTTAAGTACGAGTAATGACCTTCACGTAGGTATTATAATATAGTTCCTTGATAAAGATGTTACATCGACGGCTCATAAGTCTTACGTAATGAGTAACAGCACGGATTGAAAACCTATTAGTTCTTCATGATAGGCAGCTGCGCTTTTGACTAGACAAATGAGGCGGTCAATATTTACTTACCTAATTAGTGATTACAAATAGCGTAGTGCTGGTATCGACTATCGATAACTAATACAAGACATCCGTTTCACATACTCGTATGTATCTACGTATTTATTTCCAATTAGCAGTACATTATCGGGTTAATTACTTTTGGAATGTTGGTAGTATTGATTTCGATTTCATTTTGCAAACCGTAGCCTACAATATGATTGCAACTGAGCTTGAAGCTTAGTTGTTCTAATAAGCGTGCACCAAATTGCTGTAAAGATCTTCTCGGCTGATTAAACGATTTACTGTTTCAAAATTATTGGAACCAGTGGAGTTAAAAGACTGTTGAGTGAGTTGTTCTGAAGTATAGTTAGTTCTTATAGTGGTAGTTAGAGTGGGGTTACGAAGATTAATTATTTTCTATCAATTGTTGATTTACATTTTGTGCAAATAAGTAGGTAAGGTTTCTTAATTGTACCTAAGTATCCTTCAACTAAACTGAAGTTAAGCAATGATCAGCTGTTAACGTGGGAAACCGGTAACATCTACATAGAATAATGGAAATTGTAATGCGATACTCTACAAATTGTAATAGATATTATAAACGCGAATTTGTCTGAGCCTTCAAATAATGAAAGAGGTTCATATCGTGAGAATATTTGCTCGAGAGTACCTACTCAAATAATTGTAAGTTGTTTAATGCTCGAAAACAGTTCCAGGCGGTGGCAGGTATCCGCTGTCCGGTGTCATGCTTGGCTTAAACTAAAACAGCGATTTAGATAAATGTGCTCGACATTCTCAACGAAAACCAATAAAATATAACAGCCTGCAGGGCACATTACCAAAGCATTAGAATTAAAATCAATTATAATTTTCTATCTAGAACGGTACGCGAATCTGTCCGAACAAAATTAATATCAAACCATCAATCCAATTTCGTTCCACGGCAACTTCCATACTTTTAAAATCTTATACTTAATTAATTTAATTTCAAAATGGCATTGAATTAATATTCCAAGCCGAATCATATTCTGTCTGACTCATTATATGGCGTCCACCTACGTATATTTTTTCAGAAGTCTACCTTATACTTAGTATATTTTAAACGACCTGCTTTTGGAAAAGGTCATCGGCTATTGCCAGACCTAGGATAAAAGTTTAAATCGGCTTAAATTATTTCTGTCGAATCAATACAGTTATAAATGGAAGATTATCTTTTGAAAAGGGATTCAAAATACTTAGACTAAAATAAAACGTGTATATTTGTCTACACCTTACACCCAATAGACGTCTACAAAGGTTTTTCAAGGTGCCTTTGATAACAGAAAATAAATGAAGGGCTTTTTGTATAGGCTCAATCTTTACTTCAATCACACCTATAGTAGGCGAGCTATCATGTGGTATTAATAAAAGTAACAGATCAAAGTGTATTAACTCCACCCACCATAATAAAAATAGTACAAACGGATTTTTTATCTATTTCGAACCTTGTTACTCATGTGAAAATATGACGCATCAAATTGTATTACTTTTTATTACAAAAAAGAACTAAAAGTGCACATTTAAGTGCGCGTTTCAAACAATATTAAATCCAGGTTCGTTGCCATATCAAAGTGTATTACATTTTGTCGCTAGAACAACGTGTTTTAAATCCATAGATATCTCACTAGTCATATTTCGGAACGCAACAAACTGTATTGTTTGTGGTCACTCGTTCGTTGTCAAAATTACAGTTTTTCGGTTATGTCATGTTGTGGAATCCTTTGAGTAAATAGGACATATTTTGAAGAGATTTTGTTATTATTTAGTGGTAAAATTGCATATAAAGATGGAATAATCAATATTAGTTGGAGAACATTCAGATGGTTCAAGAAAACGGCCACGTAATCAAAACTTACGTGCTCGGCGTAAAGAAGCAAGGTACGTGTCGTTCGCACTTGTTTAATAATTACCTATTTTAGCAAAGCAGTTAGTAATTTAATTTAGTGGAGTTATTTCGTGTTTTTATTTATGTTAAATTTTCTTTGTTTCAGATACCGTGATAGTGATCCGGCTTTGTTAGCATTTAATCCACCATGTACACATGAGACAAAACGATATTCTTGCTGTTCGATTTCTATGAATTACTTGATTTTTGCTAAAAAAAAAAATGTATGATGCTCATACGAAAATTGAGCAAGATAGGCGATTGTCATACATGATAAGGGTATCAGGCACTAAAAGATCTAGATTTTAGTTCAGTGAGCAATAGTCTTCATATTCATATCAAACTGTATTAAATGACAAATGTGCCAAATCAATCAGGATTATTTTGTGGTTAATGCATCAATATGTATTAAATCCAAAAAATATGTGAAATTTTATTGACAATTAATCATAAGAATGTATGTGGATTACAGTTTTATTTCCTGAATTGACTGCTAATAAACCCTATTATAGAAAAAAGTTGTTTGTTGCTTTAAAGTACCTATTATGGATTATGCCTGTATCTTAAAAGTTACATTGATGGAGTTAAAACACTTTGATCTGTTGCTCATAAAATATGTATGACTATGACATCTTTTGGATTGTTGTTTTTGACGTAGGATGTACATATATCTTGGGAAAATTTGTGCCCATTACACGTTTTGGGAACAAGGGTTTTTGACGTAGGGTGTACTTTGGGATTGTCTTCCCTATGAAGTTTTCTAAGAATTACAAACCTACTGTTAAATATGCTGGTAGGTGTAATTACAGCATATTTAACAGTAGGTTTGCAGCAATTGCTGAACTTCGCTGGCAGGTACCTCACATTAATTGTTATTTCGATCAATGGTAGATCACAGTCTAAAACTATGTAGTTGTAGGAAACAATCTCATATATCATGTACTTACAAAGATAACTTCAATCCATTCCCCAATGATAGCATTGATATTGTCCGAAATCGTTGATCGAAAAAGCAATGTTGAATAGGATAGAATAGAATACTCTTTGTTATGTTCACCATATAAGTACCTACCTAACAGAAAAGAGAGAAGAAGAAAACATTACAAAGGGTGACGTAACGACGACCTTTTATCTCTAAAAGCTATATTTTAAAGACAAACTTTAGATGGATTCAAAAGAGAACAGGAGAAGAGAAGGAAAAGTTCTTCATATAAAAACTATATATTCGAAAGCACTTATATTCCAGGTAAAAGTTATAATATTTGTTTGTGATCGCGCTCTCCATTGAAGTCACTAATTAATTGAGTACAGTACCGAGCGTGGCGGAACATCGCTCTGATTTATATCGCTACAAACTGTTCGAGATACACTCCGCCAGCGTCATTAATAATTTTTAATTATTGTTTGTTGATACTCTGCCCGGTTCTGAGTACTGCGGTTAGTTTATTTTGGTAATGGCGTTGAGATATCATTTATCATTTTATAAATAGCCCACTCTCAACTTTAGATTCAACGAAAGCCTAACCTAATACCTATACAAAGTAAAACAAAACTGGTCCTATAAACGAGGCAAAATAATATAGAACTGATAATAAAAATCACTAAAGCCATTTAATCCCGTGCTCATAAGTTACGCCAAGCAAGGTGTTCCTACTATTATTCTTAATAGTTTATGGTAACAATCAGTCGCTTGATATATTTATTATCCGCGGACTGGTTTGCTCATATTGATCCGTACAGGAACACGCCATGAGCATTAACGGAGGACACTAGGAAGTTGTTCACTAAATAACCCGATGTTAAACCTTACACGTCTTACAACATTGTTGATGAACTTTCCTTTTATACGATTCGTAAAAGGCTTCAAGTGTTATAAATAACAATAACTGTAGATAAAAGTTGTATGTCGCCTTTTGTAACGTGGCCTACATAAGAATATGGCGGTACATAACGACAGCTGGGTTTTATGGAATTTAAATAAATAATATTTTCTTTATATCAGCGGGTATTGTTGTGAGACAGTAACGGTGGCCACACGCGAGCCACACGAGTGGTCCGCCGCGTCATCGGCGGACCCCTTTACACCGCACGACTTTTGAACACATTCACAATGAGATTTGCCTTATAAGGGTCCCTATAAAGGTGGTGATTGGATTTCTGTTAAAGCTGTTTTAAGTTAAGTAGGTAAAAGTGGCTGCTATGACTGTTCCAAGCCCGAGCGGGAAAACGTACCTTATTAACTTACAAAAAAAATATTTGATCTAAAAGACGAGGCCAGTGATTTGGCAAACTTGGTAAAAATGAAAAAATCGCAAGCATCTTGTGAGGTCTATTATCTGGTCGAAAAACTGTCGTACCTGGTACCTACACTATAAAGAAGCCTCGACAAGTCGACACCGATCAGCTGAACACAACGCGCGTACCTACAGCGCTTTATTGTTCTCCATGTTATTTGTTCTGTGTGATAAGAGCTCCTACTTCAATTCCAAATGTTTGAACCGGAACACATCATTTATAACGCACTACCAACACCTCCACTTAGTTTAAAAGATTCGATTGTTTTCTATGAACACAACTCCATTATTTATTCTGATTTTTGTAATGGAGAAAGTATCTTTTTGTTTTGCAACATGAAGTCATGTTGTGTCTGCAGCTTCAATATTTTACTTACTGTAACTAACTATAGCTTTAAAACATTCCCCTATGATTACGAACAAAACCATATAATTGGATCAAAGGTTCTCGATATTAAACGTGCTAACCTACAGACAGATATTGCGTTTAATAATATGTAAAGATTAACGATTGGGTTCTATGGTCAAAAATTGTTTCGTGCTCGCCTAGCCCATGGCAAACTGGGGCAATGGCTGACTAATATGGAAACACCATTATCGGTGTAATAAGCTCTGGTATAGAATGGTGTAAGCTCTGCGAATCAAATTGCGTCTGCCACCGCCTTTACCTTATTGAACACTTGAACAGCGGGAAAATATATATAACAGACGTTCGTTCATTACTGATCTGAACGTATTGTCACGAGTATCGGCATCAAAAGGCATTAGAAAACCATTGTAACATATTTTTTCTTAAGGTTCAGCTAAACTTTTTTAGAAGAAGAATAAAATAATAAAAAAAACATCGAGTGTGTATAAATTATGCTATGAAGTTCTGTTTCAGTAAAAAAACAAAGACTTCCTGCACTAGACTAGGCCTGTCCCGCAAGAAGCTTAAGATTTCCTATGGCATTACAAAATATATTTTTTTGCATTATTATTCTTTGCAAAATATTGATTGATTTACATAAGCAGCTTTGTAGTACATTTTGCCACCAATTTTTCTATGTAAAAATATTTTTAACTTCAAAGCCGTTTAGTAGGAGTAGGGAAAATAAGCGAAACAATTGCGAATTCTTAAATATTTTTTACGGCTTCACTAAGTATTAGACGTGAAACTAATGTTCATATTGTTGCACATGAATCTACAATAAACATAAGTATATTTTTTTCCAAATTTTTGACCCAATTGTTAAAGAAGAGAGGCTTGAGAACCTTTTTACGGTACTCAAGGACAGGTAAGGCCTCAACGAACCTACAACCACATCTGCATTCTAAAAGAGCATTAGCACCCGCCGGGAGTCTGGATTTGAGCTCGTTTGATGGCAACGGGCTTACCCCTGACAAAATGTGCCCCTTCGGTGAATACTGGTGTGATGTAACGGTATGGGCACAGGATTCTATATCTGAATAATATGTGTCTGTCATCATCATCATATCAGCCGATAGACGTCCACTGTTGCACATAGGCCTAACCCAAATGGGGTATTTGCCATAATCGCCATGCTTGGGTTGGCGATCGCAGTGTAGCTGTAGCAATGTACCTACAGAGAATGCTGCTGCCCATTCTCTGGAGAGTCTCTTAGTCGCCTCTAACGTCACCCACGGGAAGTGATGGGATGGTGCTATTCTTTTACGTCCGACACCATACAATACGATCTATATGTGTTTGTGATCACACAATATTCCCCACTGCGACCTAACGATAAAGTTTTTTCGATATCAATCGCTTTATTTCACAGGGAACAGCAGAGAATTAGACAACTGATATTCTCACAACCATCGTTGATAGAATGAAACTTTGTCAAAAGCCAGAATGAGTCATATAAGAAGGCCCTGCACATTCAGTTAAACTGAACGTCCGGAAGACTTGGTGGCAGAACTAATATGAAGGGCACATATCGGTACATTATATTTATCATTTATAATTTAATGAACGATAATCGGCCTATTACCGGTGCATTATGAGTTTGCAGTAATGCGCGGTGGTCACGACGCGCGACGGCGGCTCGGCGCGGTCTGCGTGCGCGCTACTAATACGGCTCGTTTGCGCGCGCGCCGCACGACCCGCGCCATTACCCAATAAAATTAATTTCACTTAATGCTCATCGATTATTGAATATAATAATCGTATAGTTCGGTTTCGGCGGTTCGTGATGGATCGCCGGCGGAGACCCCCCGCGCTCGCGCACACGATCTACTGTCGGTCGCCGTGCAGGCTCTTGCCGATATGCACCGCTCCAGACCACTGTACCCTTTATTACTTGTTAATTTAGCAATGATACTTAAGTCTTACCTACATAATTTACTGATAAGGTACCGTCTAAATCATTGTTTACCTTTCGGTAGGTGTTTCCTTCATAATCAAATGGTTTGTCCGATTTGAAACACTCACACTCACACACATAATCTTTTCTAATTGTCAAGTTTTTTCATACTTTCTATGTCATTTGATTTTAATTTTAGATTTTTCTTTCTTTTATCTATTTACTAAATTTTTTGACCATAACTTTATGTTAAATACTGTGCATAAACTGAAACCCATTAAGGAGGAGGCCTGGTGTCCTGAAACACAGGCAATAAGCCTAGCTTAGACAGAATATTAGGTTGGGGAAAAAGTCTTTTCGCATTACAGTATGTATGAACTTGTAACAAAATCTCTTTGGCTATACTATTTGTGTGAAAGTTTAAATTTTAAAGAACATAATTCCAAATTCAAATTAGGAAAATGTGTGATTTTCATTTGTTTTTCGTACTAATGAAGAAATTCGATACATTTTAAAATTTTACTACAAAAAAGGTAAAAATGCAACGCAAGCCGCGAAAAGAATTAGCGATGTTTATGGACCTAGTGCAGTGTCTGTGAGAGTAGCACAAATTTGGTTTAAGCGTTTTCAATCCGGAAATTTTGATGCACGTCGCTCTGGTCGCCCCATTACGGATAAAATGGATGCCATTTTTGAAAAAGTGGAGCAAGATCCAGAGTCGGCATATCAGTAGTTACGACGTAGCTGAAGAACTGGGAATTGACCACAAAACAGTTTTGGCGCATTTTAAAAAAACTGGGTACACAAAAAGGCTCGATATTTGGGTACCTCACGAGCTCACTGAAAGAAACCTAATGAACCGTGTACTCATTTGTGATTCTTTATTACGACGTAATGAAACCGAACCATTTTTGAAGAAGCTGACAACTGATGATGAAAAGTGGATCACGTACGACAAGAACGTGCGAAAAAGGTCGTGGTCAAAGGCCGGTCAGGCTTCACAGACTGTGGCGAAACCCGGGTTAACTCGCAACAAGGTGATGCTGTGTGTGTGGTGGGATTGGAAGGGCATTATTTATTATAAGGTGTTACCACCAGGCAGGACCATCGATTCTGAACTCTACTGCGAACAACTGATGAGATTAAAGCAAGAAGTTGAGAGAAAGCGGCCGGAATTAATCAACAGAAGGGGTGTGGTTTTTCATCATGATAACGCTAGACCTCACACATCTTTAGCCACTCAGAAAATTATGAGAGTTTGGCTGGGAGGTGTTAATGCATCCGCCGTATAGACCTTGCACCTTCAGATTTCCACCTGTTTCGGTCTCTTCAGAATTCTTTAGGCAGTGTCAGGTTAACATCACGAGAGGACTGCCAAAACCACTTGTCTCGGTATTTTGATCAGAAGTCAAAAAATTTCTACAGCACTGGGATCATGTCCCTACCTACAAGATGGCAAATAGTTATCGAACAAAAATACAGTCGATTTGAGAACCTCCTCCTTTTTGGGAAGTCGGTTAAAAATGGTACCTACATACTTTAGTTAAATCTAAATAAACTATATTAAAACACGTTTTAAATTTTCTTAAAAAATGCGAAGAAACTTTTTCCCCAACCTAATTAAAATATTTGTATTGTGGCGAGAAAATAAACTATTTACTTAATTAAATGAACCAAAAGTACAAAATACCGGCGTAGCCAATAAGCGCTACGCGGCGCTGCGAAGATCTATTCGGGGCTACGCAGTTCTACGCCAAACGCCAAGCTACAAAGCTCTACGTAGCGCTACGATGTGCTACACAGAGCTACGAAACGCTATGAAGTGTTACGCAGAGCTACGCCGCAGCACTACGCCGAGCTACGCCGAACTTCTTAGTGCAACGCAGTGCCACGAAGCGCTACGAATTGTTTAGCAGGGACATGAAGCGCTATTAATTGCTTCGCACTGCAACGTAGAGCATAGCGAAGTGCTACACAGAACCACAAAGCGTTATGCAGAGCCGAAAAAGCTACGCAAAACGTTTTTTAGCTGTACACTGCTACAGCTAAAAAACGTTTTGCGTAGCTTCGTCCTGCAAGTGAGTAAAGGTTGTGTCACATGTCTACTTAAATGTGCACCTTTACTTACACCAAACGTAAGCCTTTTTAGTATAAAGGTATTGATTTGCAGTTCAAGACCTAAATTAATTCGCGTAGTCATCAAGAAAAATCTTTACCATCCTGCAAGTGATAGGGAGAGTAATAAATACAAGTAAGTATTTATACTGATAAGTTCTGCTGCGCAACAAGTGTCCTTATTAAAACATTATTTATGAAGCTTGTCTTGCGGTCCCAGGCCCGCTCATGATGTATAGAGCAGAGACAACCTCTCCCAATGTAACTTACATGAAGGATGTTAAACACACAAGCTAACATCGGCGTTGATAGGGAAGGCCATACATTATATTTATTAAACATTTTCTTAAGGTAAGTCGTGAATATCAAACACACCAGGAATATACGTATTCAAAATATGTATTTCAATAAATCAGCAGTCAGAGCAGCGTGCGTAGTACATACACTACGAGCACCCGATGAAACGAAATGAATAATTACTGTACAAGGCACAACATAAATAGAGGTAGATAAAAACGGGTAACGACAGGATAGAATGGTAGCCATCCAACACGGCGCAGTCAGCGGCAGATCGCGCAGTAATGGCCAGCCTTGTAGCCCATCCATAACGAATTTCTTATTCATCGATATTAATACGGGTACATGACAACCGTCCGCCGCTGTACAAATGAGCGAAGCCGCTCACGGCGGATTATATTTATGTGAACACACTCTGATCCGCAATTAGTACCGCCAGCAACAAAACTAGTCGCTTGTAGTTTACAAACAATGCACGTGTCCGCTGATAGATGGCTCGACAACTTGATATATGACGCTATCGACTACCGACTAGTGTTTTAAAAACCGGAGGTTCGTTTGAAAGAAATATACATGAGCTCAACTTGAGCTTCTTGCACAATAAAAAACTTGATTTATACACCAATTCCTATGACATGCTCCTCGTCAAATATTATCCCTTGATGTTCCTATTTTCATGAATACTAAGGTTTCCTTGCTCGTGCCAGTTATTGAATTTTTGCAATCGTACCTAATTCATTACCAGTCCTAATTAATTTCCAACCTTCGCTCTTTTGTGAACAATGTTTAGAATATATTTGAGCTTAAAAGCTCACATATTATTTTGTAAGCTCGTCCGATTTGGAATCATTCCGTAATCAAACAGGAGCTAAAGGTCCTAATTGTGTTTAATTGAGTATACTTGTCAATTAATAATTCAGCGGTTGCGTCTGACCCTGCGTTTGATCTCATAATGTACTTACTGGGGAAGACGTATCGACCTCATTAAGAGCCAACACACGTTTCTAAATCGATATTCGACAGTTTTAACTTTTTATTTCACTTCACGATGCTCATGTTTTGAAAACGGCTTGGGTTACCGTTGAATTTTAAATAATTAGATGTTTGCGCAATCCGCATCTAATTAATTTTATCTGCTTGATATAATGTATTTCATTATATGTACGATGGTGTATCTAATTTCATAAGAGCTTTGTGATGTTTTCTATAATTTATTATTACTGATCTATAAAAAGAGAAATAGAGTAGGAGTTCAAAAAAATACTTAATTAAAATTAGTCAAATCAATTTGTCGAGGTCTTATTAATTGGTTCTGTATTGTACGGTACTTATAGCTCAGACCGTGCCATCTATACTTTGATGTTTTTCCAATGACTGCTATGACTGTCAGGGCATAAATACTTGAAGGTTTGCATAATCCCTATTAAGGTTGAATACTACGCGTGCCTGGCCCACCGAGCGATTGAAAATTGATAAAACCATACAAAGTATCTCCATCTGATTGTCAATTAGGCATCAAAAATTAGGGTCTATTTCAAGATTAATTTGAAATGGTTGCGGAGATAATAAATAATATTTAGTTTTACCTGTTTACAGTACTGGTATAGGAGGAAACGCTTCGGCGGCAACCTCTAGCTACCGGCCCTGGTTCACTCCATGGTCCGGAGCGAGGAGGCATGGGAAGCCGTCGCCTCCTTCTGCGAAGCAGTAATGCTAGTGAAGGAGGAGGCGGGCCGCGTGATGAGGGAGAGGCAAACCTCACGCCCCAGACGCCGCAACAGAAGAAGAAGACGCCCCGGGCGTCGGAAGTCGCAGGGCGATTCCCAGCCACCGTAGGCGCGAGCCTGCGGACGGCCAGCGTTGGGTAGTTCGCTGTCCGATCACAACCATGGCCGGGTCACCGGCGCGTTATGTTCCACGCGCGCCTCAAAGAGATGTCAGCATAGAAGACTGGGCCAGAGTCTGCCAGGGTTGCAGAATTTGTTCGAAAGAGTCACCGCGGCCTTGTAACGCAAAGGGCATAAGGTCCTCCTTATGCCCTTTGCGTTCCAGGGCCGCGGTGACGCGGTGAGTGGATGGGTGTGTCAGACTCTTACTGGCTAAAACCCATCCGTGTTCCTACACGGATGGGTTTTAGCCAGTAAGAGTCTGACACTCCCATCCACTCCTCCCAGAGCGGAAGAAGTGATTAGATGATTTCCCATCCATAAAAAAAGGAGGAAACGCTTTTTTTTCATACTTTCTGCCTAGCCTTTTTCTAACTATGCTGACCCCAACGGTTGGCTTCTAGTCTGAACTAATGCTGCTGAATACTAGTATTTTACATTTAGCGACTGCCTATCCGACCTCCACGACCCAGTAACTGGGTAACACGATACTCCTTGGCAAGACTAGTGTCAAATTTCCTGTCTTCTGATAACCTGTGGCAACCGTCGAGGGTCTGCAAATGACGGCCAGGACCAACAGCTTAACATGCTTTTCGAGGCACGAAGTAATCGCGGAATGGTAAGATGGTCACCCATCCACTTAGTGACCTCGGCAAGCGTTACTTAACCTTTAGTATCGACCTATTCGGCTGTTATTATTTAGCGTATTGGTGATGGTCTGATTTTAAGACACGATGAAAATCAACATCATTGGCATGTGTTTACATGTTGGAGACATAACGTATCATTAGGAGACATTGACGCGCCGCCTTCTCTTATCAGTAACATGAGGGCTGCGCACCGATTTGTCCGCGAGAGGATTTAGTTTCACGACTGACGTCTACGTAGTAATGAACTAAATTTAAGGTAACTTTCTCCAGATGAATATCTAAATATTTAAAACGCGATAAAATATATTTTTAATGACTACCCTGTATTTTATGAACCACGGGAAGCCGTAGAGCCGGGGAGCCGCGAGAACGCGTTCGACTCAACCTGATACAGATTACAAAAATTACACATACGTTTTCTTTTATTGCCTCTAGCATTCTTATTTTAGATTTAAATTAATTGAACGCAAACAAGACGCAGTTTATGAGCCAGGAATATATGTGTCTTGTAACATCTTAAATTAAAGCGGCTAATGGAGATTAGTTTAGGGAGTTTTAGCATAATTTAGAGTACGTTAACATTCGATGTTATTTTTCATAAATTTTATTGCCGTGGCCGCTCGTAACATTATTATTCTAATAAGTTATCTATTGTATTGCTTATCGTTTATATCCGAATCTAGTTGTTGCTCTGTTTTGGATTTCTTCTTGGGTTCGATTTCAAATGTTTTACTTGGAAAACTGCTCAATGGAATGGAGCCAGAAATAGCGATTCCTTTGTCACCCATTTTAGAGGGCAAATAACACCATGCTCTAAATCATCTAACATAATGTTACAAATTTTTGAGTACAGATTTAATAGTTCGATTGCCAAAGTCAAGTCAGATTATCCGGAGTTAAGTTCAAGGCCAAAACTTTAGGGCAAATAAATTCTACAGGTGTACCACATTTAAAGTATACCTACTCATTGCCGTTACCAGCATCACTAATGGACTTATTAGACCGTCTGTCTCATTTTATTTACTCGACTTAAATAATTACGCGTGTTAAGTTAACATGTAACATTCTCAGTGATATATTTATTACCTAAAACACGTTCATATTCTGTGTCGCGACGACAATATAAATTGTAATCTATTTTTTTTTTCAATAAATATTCATGAGTGATAGAGGCATTGCGATACATTACAAGAACCATAAGTCAACGAAACGCCGCTCCGGCGCAGGCTGGCGCCGCGGCCGGGCGCATGCGCGCGCCTGTCGCTCTCTTCTCCGGTATATCATCCACGGAAATGTTCCGGCTCGTCTAGCGACATGTCCACACAGCCAGACTCCGGACTTTTATAGCGCTTTCTTACTGTCTTATTTCTGTCTACACATAATTTAACTGTCATAACTATGAAAATATTATTTTAACGGATCATTACTTTTCATAATGCGGTTAAGTGGCGTGCCGTCGTCATTGTACGATTTTTATTTGTGTGTTAAACGAGAAAGGTGTTTAATAAATGTTGTCCTTTGAGATGTTTCGTAATGATATGTTTATTCAGGTTGTTAATTTGTGGTGTAAATGGCGGCGCTACCGGCGGCCACGCTACCGGCGCGTGCGGTGCAGTGGCGCGCCCTGCGTCCGCCTTCGGCCGGCACGCGCCGCCGCCCACGCCCGTATGAAACAACCTTACACACTCATCTCGATAAAATATATCCTGCAAAACAACACATATTGACACTGCAAATGAAAATCCATGATTTGTGTTTGCATAATATCCTGTCAAGTTCTGTAATTTATTTTTCATAATTATGTGTGTTAATGGCAATTGTATGTATGGAGGGTTCGCTGAAAATTAAATTCTGTGATATTGAATATTCAATTTATTTGTGTCGCCAAAGTTTAAGATTTTATCTCCTTTTTTGTACCTATATTTTTGGGGGAAGCATTGCTTGTAAAATAAATTATGCATTTAAGTCAAGCGACCTTCGTTGCTGGCATAAATAAGGTAACAGTCATTACCCGTGGTGATTTGTGACCATAATTATGGCTTCATTTATTATGACAAAGAAGTTAAGCAATTGCCAATATTAGCCAGTAGGTACTGTGGATTTGGATATATTATTTTATTTTTAAAATTCCTTGTTTCAATTTATTTAAACTATACGTACCTATCTACATTATGGAAATATATTCTAGTCTTCCTTTATATATCATTGATAAATAAATTTTAACAAACACATAGATTAACATTTAAAATACTTTTAATTACCGGCTTATTTTAATTTTATTTAATAAAGATCGTATCAAAGCTTGCAAACAGGTTATGCTAGATTTCGGGAAACATCTAATAACGGCTATTATACCTTATATTAAAATTATTATACCTACAGATATTCTGTGATAAGACAGCTTAATATATTATTTTTATCCATAATCAACGAGGTTTTCCTTATTTATCAACTTTTTTAATACCTCAGGTTGTTTTACTAAATACTGGTATCAAATTTAACTGTGTTTTAATGAGTACAATAATAAAGTTTTAAATATTTGAGAGGCACGTGAAGCATGTAATTTCCATCTTTATTATGTGGTGAAATCCAACAAATTTATTATTAACAGCTCTGTTCTTAATAGCGTTACTTAAAATCACTGAAATATCATCCTGTCCTCGACTTTGTTAAACTCAAAATGAAAGGGATACATTTTGTTTTATTTAAAACTGTTGGACGTTTAATTTGCGATCGTAATTGCATTTATTTAAATGATTACGAAATGACAATCGCTATCATGTTGTGTTGTGTGCCATGTGGACGGTGGAGTGGAGTGTCGTTGTATGAAATATTTTTTATATTTAACCGCTGCGGCCCCGACATGTGAAAATTCCCGAAAAAAAATAAATCTTATGTAATAGGTAAATAAACATTAAATTCGCGATTAATTCGCGACACACCGGTGTGTCGCCGGGGCCGGACAGGTTAAATAAATTTTCCCTTGGAATTGTAACAAAAAAAAAAAAAACTCGGGATAGAACGGTGACAATCTTTGCAGAAGTCAATCAATTTCTCGCCAATCGCACAAAAGTATAGTTACGAAAGTGTAAAAACTGATTGATTTTTAGTTCAAGTTAATGTTTTAAGAATTAAACAGTCATGACACTGAGTAACCAAGCTTAACTTATCTCATTACAATTTTTCTCAAATTAAAACGAGCTTTTAAAGCTCACATATCAAAATACGAGCGGTTAAAAGGATTAAGTGCCTTTTCGAAATAACTCTGCATTTCAATTCTTTCGAACTGCATTCTTAATTTTGTGGTCATTTCATATAACACCGTTCAATTATAATAAATTAAATTAATAGATCATAGCGATCAGATTACCGTGATTGGTTAAAAAAGTGTAAATATGATCCAATTGCTTCGAAGATTTTCACTAATAACAATAAATTAAATCTCTACGGACGTTCCTGTGCTGCATCCATTAGGCCGAAAGTTGTTCCGTTAAGTCAGTTATGATAATTACGTGCATCTCCTTAATAAATATGATTGCGGGTACAGTTCTCGGGCTCTTATAAAAAATGTTTGACCCGTGCTCGGGGCTCATGAATATTTAATATTTACAAATTATTAATCCAACACTGATCCCTGATGGTTGTGCCGTACATTCCTGCGCGATAGGCCGAGGGCCGACATTGGGCGCACGCGCATTATACTGATATCGATGCCGTCACTCTGAAGGCTTTATGAAGATTAGAAAATAGAGTGCCCTCGACACTCCATTTGTGGCAACACTCACTCCACCTTCATTATTGTACGCTTAACAACGCTTTATTATACCGTGAATGAGCTATTACAGACAAGTCTTTTTATTATGTGCTCGTTCTGAATGACTTTATCTTGCGATATTCCAGTTTCCATTTATCTAGGTTTTAGCATGGTTTAATATTTATTTATTTATTTTCCATTATTTCAGGCAACTAAGACCCATAAAACACGATGCATATATAAGTATAAAAACATTAAATATTAAACTAATCCATATTTTATACCACTAATTTAAAAACTACTGCACACGAAGGGACGGCGCGTCGAGTTACGCTGCGAGAGTGCGAGGTGTCGCGTAGCCGGCCGCGGAAACGCCTTTCAGCCAAAACTCTTCCTTGAGGCCTTTCTCATGGAAGGGTCACCGAATGATAAGTCGGAACGCGCACCACGAATGACTTGAAATGGGTGTTATGGCGCGCCTCCAGCTTCTCCACCCTCAAGGTTCAGTTGGTCTTCACCCATATATATGTACTCTACGATGTCCTCAGTCTTCGTAGGGTGGTGCAAAAGGATCACGCAGCTGCATCGTCGGTACAGCAGAACGTAGCAGCATGTTAGATCCTGCCGGCGCTGTCCCATACAGGTTGGCTGGCTGGCTGGTTGGTTTAAGTTCATCGTGGTAGATTCTAAGGAATGAAAATAGGTGTTTAGGTAGGTGTATGCATTGTGCAAGTGCTTTAGCCCAAAATCTGTCATATGGTAGTCAAATGTAATTGGTAGTGGCCTACTCCAAATTAGAATCTTACGTGTCTAAAAATATTTGGTTCGAAAGCTCAAACTTTCTTGACTGGGCGATCGAACCTTAATTTCTTCATTATCTCATTGAGAATATTTCTATAATGAACTCAGTCACGCGTACATAAAATTTAAATGTATAAGTAGTTACCTGCTACCGTATTAAAAATATTGATAACACATATTTTGAGAAGTCTTTAATTGCTACTAATAATTCAATGCTATGCATTTCAGATAAGCTAAGTCGGACGGCTTTGGCATTTTAAAAGGGAACGACTTAATTGCCGCTTCTTATGGAGACGAATAAATCCGTGGCGGTATGTTGAGCGGGCGCGGGCGGCGTCAGCGCGTGCGCATGATATTAGTTCTGCTCAACCGTACCATTTGTATTGCCGCGTACGTTTTTATTTGCCGTGCGCAGTTTTTAATGAACATACCCCAGCTTCGAACAATGCCCATGATGCTTGTTTTACTGAGCAAATACAATGAGTATGATTTATTCAAGTTACATACGATTAACGCTGTAGTCTGTAGCCTCGTTATCAACGAGCTTACAAGACAATAATTTGCTTTATGCTATAATAGATGGGAAAAGAATAGGCTCAGTCGTATTATGGTAAAATGGTGCTTTGTGTCGGTCGGCCGCAGCGCGGGCGCAAGGTAGTTCGACTGTCGGACGGACAGCGGTGCAGGCTTTGTGTTGTAGGGAGACGGGATAGAGCGTCGCATCGTCTCGTCAAGCCTATCGACTGAATGACGGGCCGATTGTTCCATCGACTTAACATATCAATTATGTAGAACATAAAGCTAGATAGGCGTCTGAGCGACTTGAATAAAATAATTAACTGATTGGTGTTTGTATAATTCATCAAGTGGACGTGCGTCGTGATCGTTGGCCACTTAGTGCTGCGTTATCAGATACCGAGCCCGCTATCTGTACGTGGTAGGTCACAATGGAGCTGTAAATGCACTCCGCCATTGTGTGAGGCTTTTGAGAACGTTTATCTGTTCATGTCGATACAGAGAGTATTATGACGGCCGCCCCAGAGATGTTGTCGCTAACTGGACGCACGATTTTATTAGTGTGTCTTTATCTTAAAAGTTCTTAATATATCTGTTGGTCTTGTTGCCTTCGGATACCAGGAAATGATTACGATTTACGGGCTATGAAAGAACAGTTTCATTTAATATAAAAGGTTAACTCTGGGACATAGAAGAAGACATGGGACTCAGTACCTAATAAAGGAGACGGAAACTAATGGGCCCAAACGTAAAGAGTTGAGATATAGGTTTAAAAAATAGTTATATATTATTTTCTATTTCAAAATACAAAACAAATTGCACAATTCACGGTCTAGAAGTCGAGTTATCTAAAAAAACAGTTTAGGTCACGAATAACTTGCAACAATGTTGTCTCTTAGCAGTTTAATGACGTATTCTTTAGAAAGGTTGATTGTTTTTATGTCAAACAGCAGTTTGGTTGACAGAATATTAATTGTTGTAGATGAACACTGACAAATCATAATGACAGAACTTATTTATGACACGACATAATTATATACCTCCTGACAAGGATATTTAAAAAAGATAGGTTGATGATACCGGCCAGTGTATTTTTTTTGTAAAAACTTTTTTTCGGGCATTGTTCCGTTTCATGTTGTAATGTAGGCGCAATATCATACTAAATCTCTTCTATCTCTGCTTTCAGATTGCCAAAATCCGCAGAATTTTCAGAGATTGGTTGAAAATGTATATGTCGGAAACACGTTAGTCGATTGTACAATCGAGACGCAAACGCCATCTAGTGGCGTTCGACGGAGTCTAGAACGTCGTGCTCGATCGAAGCTGAGTTCGCAGCGGCAGTCTACTGGTGGCGATCGAGCAGTGAACATGTCTAGGAACCGCCGCGCGTTTCGTAAGCTGGAGCTGAGTACCTATTGCGGAATTATTGAGTGATGTAGAATATTGTTGTAGTGAGTTCGAGAGTGAATTATAATTTGATTTAAAAGCAAACAGTATTTCTATTGAGCAGTAACCAACACTTCCCATAGTACGCCCACTGTAGTTCCAATATCATGGCTGATGTTACCTAGGGACATGTACCATTTCCTACATATATAATCTATTGATTGACACCACTCTTATCCTTATACATCTAGGCCCAAGATCATATGGCAGCGGTTCCATCTCCTTTTTGGATTGAGCTTAACATCCATTAAGTCTTCAATATTCATGAACCATAGTACAGTTTTCTACCACCACAAAATATCTTGCCAACTTACTTGCCGGGCATTATACTTTACATTTGTTGTTAGTACCTATTAACAGGGTGGCCAAATCCGATGTTAATAAGCAAGATTGTCCAGATATTTAACTATGATAATATTATATAGACTTTGCGATTTTTGTGGTCATCTACATCTGCCAAATCTTCACCTTTTTGCTGCCTAAGAATGCGATACCTTTTGGTCGTGTTTTTCATCGGATTTTCGCAATATTTTTTTGGTATCCCACTAACAATTATTGTCCCCAATAAATAAATAAATAAACATTCTTCTTTTAGTGTTTAAAATACACCACAATACCTTTAGATAATTCCATGGAAAAAATCAGGACCTGTCCAATCTGTTGAATTTAGGTCAATTAACGCTTTCGATTAACTGCCAAGTAAAATTTCGTCACAAACTTCCACTTGTGTATCATGCTACATGGTTTGTGGCACCGTCTCAATAGAACCCGTAACTTCTTAGCTCTATAGATTAATTTGATGAGGTCAAAAAATGGAATTCTTAAAAGGATAGTGATCACCAGGTACAGTAACAGCAGCACATGCCATGTGGGAAAGAAAGAAAGAAAGAATGAAAGAAAGAATAACATTTATTTAGCACATACATGAAATACGCACAGTACACAGAAATAAAAAAAAAAATATATATAGGTATGCCAAAAAACCTGGCGTGTCTCACGGCTGCACTAAAAAGGTCCATTTCAGCGTTGTGTCAGACAGACTGATGCTGTCTGACGCTGGTTTTCTAATGAACCTTTAATAGGACGAGTGACGGCTCATTTTCTTCAACATAATACATAGGTAAACAAAATAAATAAAAAATAAAATATTCATCTTAAATAAAGTAAATAAAATAATAATACCTATGTGTTTTCGAGTAACCACAACAAAGAAATGCTCTTGAAAAAAAGAGTATGCTCTTCCTTATGACAGTGTTTTATTGATATACAAAAAGGTTCTTTAAAAAAAAAATTGATCGTTTTACAATCCGCTTATGAACTTTTGGATTAATTTGCTGAAATTAGTTTAGTAGTCCTGGCCTTTAAAACTATACAAAACCAACTCGCGACTCTTTAACTAATATAAAATCCCCAAATACTACATTTGCCCATAAATTGAAATCGGGGAGAAAAAAAGTTGTATGCATCCGATTTGGCCACCCTATACTTGAATCATTGAAGTGACAAAACAAGGCTTTGTGCAAGTGAACGTAGTTATACAACTTATCTTCTTTACGTACCTACTGACGAATTCCATTTACCAGGCGACTGGTCGAGCATGGGCCGCGTTTGTTCAATGTGATTGTGTCCCTGCGGCGCTCCGCGGTACTAGCGCCATCATTTATGTCTACTGACGGAAATTAAAGAGAAAGGAATAAAAATGTCCCGGCTAATGACGGCCGGACCTCTTGCGGCGTATGTGTAATAATTCGCCTCGGGGACGCGCCGCGCCCGGCCAAGACTAAATAATTTTAATTACATGTTATTGATAAATATTCTCTCCCGAAGCGGTCGGATCTGTCGATAACGCCGTACAATTAGGCGGTGAACTTTGACTCTACGATTTGTTGTGGGAACAGCGAAATTGGATCCCTGAGGCGTCGAAACGCAGCCGCGGAGAGCGCGCTCCACTTTGTCAAACCGTTTGCTCGACCTGTATTGTATTTCCATGAATAATTCCCATAAAAATCGGACAAAAGACGTATTGTGTTACAAAATATCATAAAAAACAAGCTCTTTTATAGATATCGATGAAAATAATAATAAACATGTCCACTAAAGTATGATATAATTTATGTGATACAAAACAGTTTAAAACTTTACGATGTCGGGTGATGAATTTAAAGGTAAAACAATAACGAAATACAAGCATAAGCAACTTTATAAGCGGCTATAAAAGTGGTACCGGTCTACGACTTAACTAAACACATGAATATTGTTCGAGGGGACAGCGACCACTCGCATAATAATCATGATTCGCCCAGCACGACGCTTTAAGTTATTACGCGAAAGATTGAACGAAAATTAGCTGTCCCGGAATAAAGCCGTAAAAATTGGCTGTATAATGGTTTCTTGTGCAATGAGTGCGATTAAAAGGTTGGTGCACCGAGTCACCGAGCGGTCAAAGCGGTAGGAATGGGAAGAGGCGCGATGTATGGAGGCGCGTCGCGCGTCGCCGTCGAGTCGCGGAGAGTGTGCCATAACTCGCGCGTCGGGAGGCCGCGTCGACGACCAAAAGCGTTTTGTCGCTATGAATTTACTGCTCCTACCTAGTAACATAGAACACAGCTCTAGCCGGGAGCACCCTGTCCTGAATCCCTAATGCACATACCTGTGAGTGCGAGGATGGGCTGAGAAATAGCCACGATCATAAAAAAGGATCAACGATTCACCACTTTTTTAAGTTTTCGTACTGAACACTAAATAAACTCAAAATCGTTGATCTGATTTATTGTAGTGTCGTCTGTTGCTAGCCTAAGGGTTTAGCATTTTAATATGTTTCTAAAGGTCGGATTTTCCTGTTTACGCATTCATCCAAGAAATCCTTTAAACAGGTGAAAGGGATACCCGTAATCTTTTGAGATAGGAAGCTCTCAGTATTCTCTACTTTTTACGTACATTTTCCCATTTAAGCTCTGGATAAGTACCTTGAAGTTTTCTTATTCCTTTGACAAAAAAATTACAGGCGGTTACAGGCGTAGAGGTAGACCAAAGGCACGTTGGAAAGACGAGATAGAAACGGTTGCCGGCAGAAACTGGACTGTCACATCAACAAATAGAGACAAATGGAAGGCTCTGGAGGAGGCCTTTACCCACACACACAGAGGGGTTCATGCAACCGAATCTAATTTAAATTAAATTTAGTAATAATTTAATTCTAATTAATTCTTACAATTCACTATTCTATTTTCGTAGTTCTTATTTTTATATAATTTATAATTTATTATCTATGCTTTATTATTATAATTAATTGATTATAATTTAATCAGAAATTATTATTTTTTGGTCATTACATTTCAATTACTTAAATCAATGGATTAGTTTGTAATAATAGTAATATTAGAAACAGTAACCAAATCACACAATTAGATGTTTTATCTTAATTTGCATGCATTTTACCATTGGTTTCTTACAAGGTTTCCATGAAATAAAAAGGTTTATTTAATTTAATCTTTTCTATTTTTTTTTATTGACAAAAAATAACTAGGACCTCACGACCTCGGAGGTGGTCAGACAGGGTCCCGGTGTGGTTATTATTTTATAGATAATTAGGATGATAATACATAATGTTGTGTGCTCCACACCAAGGAAAACTTAATCGACACTTATACAATACCAAACTATGATTTGATTGTAAACAAATCCCAATATAAACTGTACACTTCACCCACATCAAGATCATTCAAGAGTATTTTCCTAACCGAATTCTGGCATAAATGTCGTTACAATCGATGGATAAACTCAAGCCATTCAAAATGTCAGGGACTGATCCGATACGAAAGTTCATCACACCATGTTCATTATGGTACGTAATAACGACTAAGATGACTATATCAATCTCCTAAACGGTTCTCCATTATCATACGAGATTACCTTCTTAGGATCGCTCAAAACTGGAATGAAATTATTCATAGAAAAATATAGTCTAGGCGTGGGAATGTGGAGCTAAAGAAACGTGACAAATTCTGTTTGTTATTACTGTTTTCATATTCTTGTATGTTTCTAATTGTGAGCGGTGTGGTTCATGACAAAAAATAATATGCTGTCATCTGTCACGATTCCCTCCTGCGGGTGTCCTATGAGTTGAATATGGGGATGGTTTGCCACATAAATAGAGAACTAGATGCTACCAGAGCTTTGCTCGCGTGAAAGTCTAAAACTATCCCAAGGGTTACTCCCAAGATAAAAAGTATCCTTATAAAGTACATTGATGGATGGACCCGTTTCCCAAGTTTCATCCAAATCCGTTAAGCCATTATGACGTGATACTATATACGGCCGACGGGTTTGGATTTAGTTACAAGTATGGATGCTGGTAGTGAAAAGACATGAATGTAAGTTTTATTCAAGAGTAAATAGAAACAATGCAACATCTGAAACCTTCCTTAAAAATGATCAAAGTCGTATTTGTATAAATGTTTCGTATCATCTTCTAACCGAAGTACAATGGAGATGCACAATCTCGACATTTGGTAGGTGAGTGTCCAATCAAAACGTTATTTGTCATGCATCCGAGTCATTGTGGAGTGTTTGTCGGAGGCATGCACAGAATTAAAGGCGATGTGCTTCTGAATGTCGATTTAATTGCCAGATAAGTCGAGTGCCCGGGCAACACTATTGAAAGATAATGGCATAAGATGTTATGTAGCTTATTCGAGATCCAAGATTGTGTGCGGCCATTTGTTGCGGTAATATTGTTTATATGATATTTTAATGGTTGGATTTGCTTATTGAAAGTAAGGAGATATATCTGCTAGTAAGCTTAATTTAATACGTAAGTTAGGATAGCGTTCATGAAAGTTAGCCGTTAACGTATCCTTTAACAACGTTCAGGTTTCAATATATTTTAGTGAAAAAGTAAAAATAACAAAGGAACTTTTTTTCCTTAATAGAATAGAAATCTTTTTAAGATTAAAATCCCTGATAATATGTATCATGTTTCCTTAGTAGGTAAATTCGCTATACAGCTTGCACACACATACTTAGTGGTTTCATTGTTCTAAACAAGTCTATTGATATTTCAATTTAAAGTCAATAAGTTTACTTGTCAGTCCGCAGCCTAGCCCACTTGGAAACAAAGCCGATATACCATAATTCAAGTCATGTCCATTGTTTTTTAGCTTTCTCGGGTAAGCCAACACAATTCCATCTGGTGTTATCTTTGCATATCTGAGACAGTTGTTGTTCCAATAAGCAATAATCCACGCGAATGATAAATTCAAATGGTTAGCTGCTCGAGTGGGCGCCTAAACACTACAAGGGCTCATAAACCGACGGGTATGGTAATAGAGAGGCACTGTATCCACTCACAATGCTGTGTACCCCGACTTGCACTGACAACTGCTACGGCCTGGCTAAAAGTGGTTCGCTCAACACACGGACTTGGTGAGTACGTAGGTGTTTGTTTCAGTTGTGGAATTTGTTCGAAAGAGTCACCAGGGCCCTGGAACGCAAAGGGCATGAGGAGGAACACGGATGGGTTCTAGTCAGCAAAAGTCTGACACTCCCTTCCGCTTCACCCAGAGCAGAGGAAGGCATTTGATGATTTTCCATCCATAAAAAAGGTGTTTGTTTCAGATTTTACAGCCCATTTTACAAATGTCGTTTCAACTTGCATGGTACCTTTTCTTGCGTGTATGGTTTTGTGTACGGGTTCGTTGCTGAAAAAACATTTATCTGAAACAATACTTCAATTAAAAAAAATAAAAATCCATAGTTTTAGGTACGGTATCTTCACATTTTGTTGCATTTTGCAAACCTGCTTCTTTCTTTGGCCTGTCCTCGTAACCACACTGATTTGGTTATGCTCCGACAGTGAATTCTTTATGGTGCATGAAATCCAAGTACTTGGTATACCGACTATATTCAAATTACATCAAAAAGTGACGTTTACGTTAGGCCAGCGTTGTCGACATCTGACAAGGCGGGAACTTGCCGTCGTATATAGCAGATTACGAGACAGAATCGAGGCACATTTCGTCACGGATCTGCTGATATTTCAACAGGACTGTAAATCCGCGCGAGGCAGCGACAGGCCGGCGGATAAATCACGCGAGTGGGCGGCTGCGCGCGCGCCGCCGAGCCACTGTTCCCGCTAAATAACTGCTACCGTTTACCTGCCTCTGATCATCTGATATTTGATTTAATGTTGCTTCCAGCACTACACAGCGTGAACTTAAGTAGATATCATAAATGTTGCGCAGACCACATTCCCCTGTCTATCGTGTTCCCCTTTAGAAATTAAAACGAATTTTATTTATCAACTTTCTAAGCTATTCTGAGGCTTGGCGGATGTTTTAGTTAAAACTCATTAAACCGATATTTCAGTGCAATGTTTTTATTTAATAACACAGGTATAACTGATAAATGAATGTTTCGACTTGGTGTTAAAATTAATAGCTTTTTGCCATTAGACATACTTAGAAATTGAAATTACTTACTTAAAATCCGAGGTACCTAGTTCACAATAGACGCAGGTAGAAAATACGTATTTCTTTTCCCATAAAAGATGCAATAACGTAGGTACTCGTATAGGGAACAATCTTGTAATTACTGGCAAGATTGCATGAGGTAGTAATGTTTTAGTACGAATTAGAGAGAAGAGGCTACCCTCAATTAGTTGGACTATAAACGGTTTTACAGCCACTGTTAGGCGAGAGAGAGAATTTAATACCAACGTGGTGATTGGACATCGTTATGCATATCTCTGTCATGCCACTAAAACTGAAATACTGCCACTAAACCAGAAGTCTCGTCGAATATAAATAACAAGTTTATTATTTAGATCAAACTCACACTTTTAGCACCATAACAACTAATAAAATCATTTTATTTTAACTTAAAAATATAGGGAAAGTTTTAGTCGTCTATACTTTTCAAACCAATTTAGGTTAATAATATCTCTGGACTACAGTCTGTGTCACAATAGTTTCTTTAAATACAACAAACACCATATGAAATCCATTTTCAATGCGATAACTCCTTATTTGTGTCTATAAAAAGCTCTATGGTGAGTTCCATCACCATATCTGTCGGAAAAAATGACGAAACCAGAGATTCTATAGGGTTTTAACATTCTTGGCCGTTTTCATCAAGTATGCACAAGCTTTATATTTGGCTGTAACTGATTTGAATAGGTTCATGAGAAATATTGTAATCTCTTATTTTATTTAATGAAAGCTCTGAGTGGAAATGGGGAAATGGCGCATTTGGAGTAAACATCAACTTTAAATAGCGATTTTTTAGTGGATGATGAATCAAAGGGAGCTAGAAGTTAATACTATGTGGACTTCTTCAATATGTGTCAAAATATCCCAATGTTCACAAGCATATGCGCAGGCAAAGCCACGTGAACGACGTTGTCCATACAATGATCAATTTAATGTAATAGCTGTCATTACACGTACAGCGTGCTTCCCGCGCTAAAGTCGCATTTTGTTAATAAAAACTAAAATTACATGTCGTGGCGCACAAATTGGTCATTTCTGTGTAGAAAATTAGCGGTAAGTGAACAACTCAATCTAACGTACAGATATTAAGGATATTTGCTATACAGTTAACTTAATAAGCCAGATTTAGCACTTTACCTAGATGTATTTGCGTGTTTTACTACCCATAACAGCTTTTTAATGATTTCTAGACACTAAAAACTTAAAATAGCATTTTTATTGCGTACACCGTAATAAATGAAAATTGACCTATTCATAGATTCGTAGAAACATTAAAATAACTCTACCAGACAAGAATAATAGCATCTACATACTTCATAATACTTACCATAAATATTTAATGAGGATTTTTACTCTCCTATATTAATTGCTATATGAAACAACTCTCCCTATGAACTAGCTGTTAGCGTCGCTCCCTTAGCAATCGTGATTTTATCCGGGATACAAATGATCAATAGTGCAGCTTTCTACCAGTAAAACAAAGTTGTCTATTGGATCCACCAAACGGCCTTATAGGTGCACTTAGATAAACAACTCTTTAAAAAAAAACAACTAGGAATGGCACTAAAATATGTAACAGACTACCTAAATCCATAAAGTCTTCAAAAGACCTTAACTCCTTTAAGCAAACACTGTATACAACGTGTAACAGAATGGGGGCGTGAGGGCGCTCGCTCGGCCCTCGGCAAAACACAAACTCATAATCTGCCTAGCCTTTTAGCCTAGCGGCGGCGACCTCTCGCGTCCGGCTCTAATTCAATCCAAGATCCGGAGCGAGGGGCATGGGAAGCAGTTACGTCCTTCTGCGAAGTAGTTATGTTAGCGAAGGAGGGGCGGGACGCGTGAAAGAGAGGCAAACCTCACGCCCCAGCCACCGCAGCAAAAGAAGACGCCCTGGGAATTGGGAGTCGCTGGGCGATTCCCGTCTACCGTATGCGCGAGTCTGCGGACGGCGAGCTACGGGTTGCGCACCGTCCGATAAGGACAAGGCCCGGGTTGACGGCGCGTAGTGTTCCACACGCGCTCACAGAGAGCATTTGGGTACTTCTGTAACAGAATACGGGGTCTACCAAATACAGATAAATTGATCACGGGGTCTACAACACAAAAAAATTTGGGGACCTCTGGTGTGTATGTAGATGTAAATATATCTACTGCTTGTAAATATAATAAATACTTTGATTTTAGTAGGTACTAGCTGTTCCCCGTCAACTGGCTACCTACCCTACACCTACCCTACACCTACCCTACACCTACCCTACACCTACCCTACACCTACCCTACACCTACCCTACACCTACCCTACACCTACCCTACACCTACCCTACACCTACCCTACACCTACCCTACACCTACCCTACACCTACCCTACACCTACCCTACACCTACCCTACACCTACCCTACACCTACCCTACACCTACCCTACACCTACCCTACACCTACCCTACACCTACCCTACACCTACCCTACACCTACCCTACACCTACCCTACACCTACCCTACACCTACCCTACACCTACCCTACACCTACCCTACACCTACCATACACCTACCCTACACCTACCCTACACCTACCCTACACCTACCCTACACCTACCCTACACCTACCCTACACCTACCCTACACCTACCCTACACCTACCCTACACCTACCCTACACCTACCCTACACCTACCCTACACCTACTAAGCAGGTGTGAAAAGTAGAGTATCCTCCTCGGGGATAATGGTGTCTTTTTTTGCCTTGGGGTAGCTTGAATCCCTCGCTGATTTCAGGATTGTTGTACTAACTACCTCTCTTCGCTCGAGAGTTAAACTCTGAACTCCATCGCAGCGCCCGGGAGTTAACTTCGGAATCCTTCGCGTTGTTTTGTGGATTCAATATGACGCCCGTGATATAAGACACTGGTTTATCCCCTCGGTACATTTTTTTTATTATTTTTTTTTATTTATGATTGGGCTAGCTCTTGACCTCGATCACGCCTGATGGAAAGCGATAGATGAGGTCCATGATGAAAGCGAGCGTGCCCAGAAGATGCCCTGAGGCACTGGTACTTCCACACGTCGACGAAACACAGCAGGCTGCTTGACGCCGAACTCCGGTGGGAGGGTGGTAGCGAACCAGGCGGGCGTTAGCCCTACCACCGCAAGGGAAGGATTGGCCAGTCTTATAAAGTGTTAGGTGAGACTGTCCAGGATGCGCCGAGCGCTCGGTTCAGTTGAGTGTCTGATGGAACAAATTGCGCTACACGAGGAGGCTTCTTCATGCATCCCAAAAACACAAAAAGTACATAATCTACTATTGTGTACCAGGAACTTATAAACAACGGGTATCAGAATAAACGCGAAAAAAAAATCAGCTGTTCAGTACATTTTGTCGAGTTATGCGCACAGCAACGTGTGGGGCAGTAGACTTTTTTTTTCGCGATTTCAGTGTTGGTCCTATGGTTAAAGTCGTTCATAATGATGATTACAATGTTAAGAGGTATTTTTTTTCCAAATATGTATGTTGGAGTCGGCTTCCAGTCAGCTGAATACCACTATTTTACGTGGAGCGACTGCCTATCTGACCTCCACAACCCAGTAACTGGGTAACACGGCACTTCTTGGCAAGACTGGTGTCAGATTTTCTGACAATCTGTAAACTGCGAAAGATGTACTTACAAATGACGGCCGAGACCAACGGCTTAATATATTTTCCGAGGTACGGAGGAGGATTGTCACCTATCCACAGAACGACCTCGACAAGCGTTGCTTAACTTTGAAGATCGACCCTGCTGTAATTTAATTACGAGTATTTACCCACGAGCTCCTCTCGGTGTTGTGTTTAGTATGTAACTATATTTATTTTAATTTATTCCGGTGTAGGTAACACAGACTTTACTTAGAAAAATTAACATTATTAAAGTTGTTCTTTTAATTCCTGACAGTAATTAGATATTTCAAATGTTGCATGTTTTTTCCCTTTCATAATTAGTGAAGTGCCGCAACCGATAATGTCCAAAGGACCGAAAAGTATTTGTAAAACTTGTCGTTCTCAATATACTTTTGTACGTTACGTTACGTTTAAATTCCAGAATTATCCGGTAGTTTCATTACTTCACATGGCCTACCTCGTTATCCTTACTTTATATCAGACACATCTGTTCTCAAAATATCACCCTCAGACATACATGACCATTTCAATGGAATTGAATGGTCTTTAATTAGTCGGTTTTTCTTCTCAACAAAGAAGATTTTTTGGAGGTTAACATTTTCACATGTTGACGCACTCTCTGGGATTGAAAAGCGGATTGCTATCTCAAGACACGCTCATCATCAATTAATTACCTTTTAGATAACCCCTCCTAAGATCACTTCTAGAAATCCTGTCCGGTACTGTTGATTTCTTACTTAAATTAGTGGATATTTTCTTCATAAATAAAGTATCTAGGATCGATTTACAATTCCTTAGTTTTATAACAGTTTGGTGCGTAACGTTTATATTGCTTGGTACCTGCACTGACATGGTGTTATGGTGTGCATGTGTTGATCGCGGTAGGCTCGGCTGGAGTGCGCGCGCGCGTCGCGTTCCAATAAATCAGCGGCGCCGGCGCACGCTGCTCGCCGATTAATCGCAGCCCAGCTCTACACAAATCAAAATGTAAATGGATATAGTATGTTAAGTGCGCCGTGCCTAGTAATAATGATGTTAGCATTAGGCATATTAATTGGCTGGATAGGCGCTATCTCTCTGTTACAGGCAACCACGCACGCCATTTGCGCTCTTTAAGCCGTTTCAAAATGCAACTGCGCACCTTTAGAATACTCGATCGTCAGCGACATATGTTTGTACTTTTATACCATTAACGTAAAAAGATTCCATATTAAAAAGACAGTTAAGAAGTCGTAAATACTGTCGCTTTATAAATAGCGTATAAAATTTAATTATGCATTATTAATGACACGAACAAAATGAAACAGAATAAAACTCGTACAACCTAAACGACTAACATCGAGGCGAGTTCAAAAGGGCCGCTTCCTAAATACGGAATTATGCTGTATTAAGAGCGTTGTTACCGCGGAATCATTAAGGCTCCGGAGCTTATTGAAATGAAGAACCGGATCCCTAATGAAGGCCGCAAAATCAAATCGGCATCGATTTTCAGTCGATACAACGTTTATATGCATTTAGTGTCGGGCGGAGACAGGCGGCGCGCGCGACTGCTGCAGCGCTCACCTCGCTGCGCCTGCGCCGCGGCCGCGCGCTCTGCCCGCGCGAGTGCGCTAACGAACTCAACCAGATACAATTTAATTGAATTACTTTTGATCCTTCGCAACAATGAACTTGACATATAAAGGGTTAACTCACAAAATGATTTAGTAACACCACCTTTTATGCATAATTTTATTCACTTCAGTACTGGGTTTTATGCTTCGTGAACGGTGTTAAACGAAATACTATTAATTATAAGAAAATTGATTCATGTTTTTCCGGTTCTTAAATGAACGTATCCAATCAAATACCGCTCATATTATAGCTAACGTGCTCCAATAAAGCTGGCAAGTAATTTTAAATCAACAACGAGTAAGTATAGTTTAACATAAACATTAAGATTTAACTTTTGGGCGGCTGCATGAGAAAATATTTCAAAGCAATTATGCGCGATGAAAGTAATCGGGCGGAACGATAAACAACTCTATTATTGACATAATTAGTTTACAGACGGACGAGTATTCTTTCAGTCATTAAATGTTTAGAACTAACATTAATGTCTGTTATAATATTTGTTAGCAAGATGTTATTTTGTGTACAGCTCGTTGCCTACAATTTATGATTAAGTAGCCTGTTCAAACAGCCGGGTCGCTACACTTGTGATTATGATTATTTGTTTAATGCAATAACATTGATACCTGTATTTTATGGCATGATGCGTGGGAATAAAAGTATAAAAAATACGTTGTACACGTTTATTGCTTTAGCAAGACTAACAATTTGATTTTCAGGAGTTTGTTTGCATATACCTCAAACTTTAGAAGTTAAATCTTAATGAAGCGATTGACCTATGCTAATGTACGGACGGACGATATATACGGACAACGAACGAAAACGATATGCCCAAATAGCTACAAGCATGGTTATCAAGAGACTTAGCGCAGCCGGCACCAGGCAGCCGGCTCCAAAGCACAGCTATTAAACTAATCGCTGTGATATAACTCACCACGTGTGTCCCTTACCTTATAATTTCAGCGATTTTTATTAATAACGTTTAGACTACCCATTGACTTTTTATAGACTGCTTATTATAGACTGTCAAAGATTTTATTTGGTGATCACTTATCATTGTGGATAAGTGTCGTGATTGAGTGTGTATCTAATCATTTATAGTCATAAAAATGAAAGTTACTAATTAAGAGAGACTTAACAAACATTTCTTTTAGTGTTAATTGAAGGTATAGGTTATGAGGAAATTGGTGGGCAACAGAGAGGTGCAATGAGTCGTCAATCATTGTGAGTTAACATTTGGTGGACACGCAACCACCCGTCACCACTTCGCGCTGGGTACTAGACAAAGCGCCAAAGAATATTTTGGTGGAGACATGAATGTCGTCTCTTTACGTTTTATGCCTAAAGGACTACATAGCTAGCTCCTATATTTTTTTGAATCTACCTCTAGATATCAGGGATAATGCGACAAGCTTAATATTGACTAGATAGGTAATATATACCACCACACACGATATACAACATAGACCAGACCGCGACGTCACACAAATCCTACATCGCGCTAACAAAGACCACCGAGAGTTTTGAACATTTACAACAACTGAACAACAACCATCGGGCGGTTGCCCATCAGACACAAAACCCGGTCGGAGGATCCGTCTTTTTCAATGGAAGGTTACGTTTACCCACACGAAGAAGAAGGAGAATCGATTGTTTGGAAGAAATTAAAGGAATGGAGGTTTGCGGGTCTTGACAACCTGTTTAATAAACCCCTAAACTACATATCTTATTATAATAAAGCTGAAGAGTTTGTTTGTTTGAACGAGCTAATCTCTGGAACTACCGACTGAAAGTTATAGGTATGTATATCCGACTGGATTTGGAAAATTGTTTTTGTATATGATAGCCACATTCATGAGGAAAGCTGAATGAAGGCTATACGGGAACGGGAAATTCCTACGGAAACGGGATAAGCGTGTACGAAGGCTCGGGCAAAAGTTAGTAGTCAGATATAGTAAGACGTTAAGTTGAACGTTTCTATTGGGCAAATAATCCCTGGTAGGCACATTACCCGGGCTTGTGTCAGTCAGAGTTGCATGATCTATGCTCAGACAATGTTGTAGATGCAGCTGATAACAGAGCTGCTGGATATACATCGTCGTGTACGGTTAATTGATCACTTAATTATTTTGCGTGTCCATATAAAAGTCTCCAATTAAACTGTACTATTATTTTAATAGATAATTAAGAAATGCTCGTTTAATTAATTGCAGGTAACTTTTTAAAATTGAAACGGAGGTAGGTAATTTACCTTATTCAAATGAGATGTGTCCGTAAGTGGTTTTAGTTGTGTGCTATTATTATTTTCTTGTGGTTTATTGGAGTTTCGTGTTCATTAAGTGCGGCCGTGGTGTTGATAGCTTATTTAAATTAACTTTAAAGGGTTCGTATTGAACAAAGCATACTTTGCGCTTGATTTATATCGGAGGGAAGAGAAGGACATGAGAGTTTGATGGTATCGGTAGATTTTGTCGCCAGGAAATGACGGCGAGCGCGGCGGCCGCTTGATGTGGTTTTATTGTTGCGCGCGCGCAGTCGCGCCCGTGTTCTATCGCCGTCCAGTGCGCCCGCGCCGCCGCGCGCCACTGCCCTCACCTTAGGAAAGCGATATTTTAGCGACAGCCTACATGATTAATTTATAGCTTCGAACCAATATTCCTGAACATAAATCCGATTAAATGTGAAGATAAGATGATTTATACAATTGTCATCTCCAAGGATCAATTCTGCGTGGATGCATCCATATTTTTAGATTATGAACATGCACGTATATTATTGTAGTTGAAGATATTTATCGTTTAATCGAGTTGTGCATGGAAGCTGTGCAAGCTTTTCTAAAATACACGAACGTTGTAAGTTAAATAAAAAATGGCACCGATCGAGTATCGTAAAGCAGTGTATTTATTACAATGTCAGTTTTACTGGTGTTCTATTTATAAACTACTAGTTTAGATTTAAGTAAACTAAAGTAGTCTGCATACTTTAGTGTTATAAGGTATTTGCATCGGTCCTTAAGAGGCATCGGGCCCTGGTCCTGACCAGCGGGCGACTATGTTTTATGTGTTTTTAGTTCTAACTGCAATATTATAGACAACATACTTTCTGAGGTAACAAACGTATTGACTACCAAGAATTGCACTTTAAACGGTAAGCACAATTTTGTTACTTTATTAAGTAACTCACGACGGAGAAAATAGTGTGTTGTATGCGCTTATGAGTTGTGGTTATTGGCTCCTTTATGTGGATAATTTCAAAACTAAAATGTGATGAGGATAGGAAGAGTAAAACCTCTGTATACTTACAATTAAATTTGAATTGACGAGAGAACTATTATTAGAGAGGCCATCATGAACTTTTTTTTTTTATTCATCATTCTGATAATATGTTGGTCCAACGGATTTACTGGTCAAGTTCAAAAATTTATTATGTAACTAGCTATTCTTTAATAAGACTCAATAAAGCCTGTGTTTTCAACTAAAACAAAATAATCATCTCTAGTAATGTACCTACCGGTCTAAATAAGGAGGAAACCCTCCGAAAATCATTTTTCCCAATTTATCCGGTACCACGTTGACACACCTTCCTGATGAGCACACTTTTATACCAAAATGACATAAATGAAGCTTTGTGTGTCCCTTCATCTAACTTCTAACCAATCCACGTTTTATTTATTTTCACTTAATTCTCCGTCCACGTCGTGATTGCTTTTACTCTACTGAACGATCTATTAATAGCTAATAATATTCATGAGTCTCTTAATAGATCGATCAATAGATAACGTAAAAATATTTAATGCAACCATAAGGTCTTCATCACAATTGTGTAACTATTCCGAGCCCCGACGAAGCAGTGTCCCATTAATTTTTGTTTAATTTGTAATTTTCCCAGTAATTAAGGCCTCGTCTGTTTAATGCAAATGAACCTATTCTCGATCATTAGTCTGTACACGTTCTACTAACGTTACTTTTCGTTAATTAATCCCGAGATCTAACGCTTCGGGCCCGATACCTGATTATTATTCACACGCAACTAGAGACATCGGACAAAATGCAGTATAATTGTGAAAATCGGGAGGGTCACAAAATGAGGTCCACGTAAATACATTCCTCCTTTTTGCAAGTAGATGGTAGTAAGGTTTAGCGTTATCATAGCATTTGGATGCATTTTTTGTACATTGTTGTGCTCATCTTATTGTAAAAGGATTGTTTTATAGAGCTATCTTATTGTACCAGAACTTGTATTCTGGATACAAGTTCTATAACATTATTGGGAACTGCTGCTAAAATAAAAAAAAAACATAACACTCCTTTTTTCTTTTTTGGGCAGTCGTGTAAAAATTAAGTGCATATGTTTTATAAATTCAAGTCTACTATCGAAAGGGACAAAACCGTAAAGGCGTTTCTTTTATTGGTGAAGGTGACAGAATCACTCGCCTATCTTCCTGTTCTACGATTATCTTTAACTTTGTCACGCATATTGACTAGCGTGTCTATGTCACAAGATTAGCCCCTTCCTTAACGATGTCCATTTTTGTAGCAGGTCGCGCGCACGCCACCCGCCTTCTCGACATTATCAATAAAAAGTTTCCAACTCAATCTATCTTATCGCACGGTAGTATCGTGAGTAGTTTCCACAATGAACGACGTGCCGATATCTACCAATTTCTAATCAGAATGATCCACCTTGTTAATTAGTTTCTGCGTTGTGAATCGCATCTAAAGCTTCGCACTTTAGGGTCTAATATTGTGTGACCGATATGTGACATTTATTTTTAATTTAATAACTTAATACGTCGATAGGTATAGGAGGCAATGGTGCGCACGCTATCGCTGAACCGATAACTACGTCTGCGTCCCTGTGCGCCCAATCAAAGTACTTCATTAAAATCTTATCGACGCTAGATAAATCACCTAACGACTGCGATCGATTATTTGGATAATTAATGGTGGTTTCATAAATATGTTGGATTCTTGTTCCCGTGGTACTGGTTTAGATGAACTTGCGCCTTAGGGGAGCATTGTGTCGCCGGCTCCGATGTTATGCTGTGCCCACTTGACGGCTGTGAGCCAATATTGAATCATTAACTTGTGATTTCTAACTGTATATTATAAGAATAACCTGCTTATGCATTATCTTTGGTAAATGGCACGTTTTTAAACTCCCTTGAAGATTAAGACGCTGACAACAGCAAAAGCTCGGTCTCGGACTGTATAGAAAAGAAAGAGAAGCGCGACGACTAAATGCTTGCAATTTATTGCCAAATATATATATTTTATCGATTTCCTCAAAACTAAGTTGATCTATTAAAAATCTAAAACAACAAAGTTTTGCATTAAGATTCGATTCATTATTTGGTATAATTTTTATTGGCATAAGTAGGCTAGTAATATGTTTATATATTACTGTTATATGTTTTTTTTCTAAGGTCAAAGTTAGAGGTAACTTTGACGATCATTACTATCGAGGATTTTATTTATTATAAACATGTTACGGAAACAACAGTGTTCTTTGAAATATAGTTAAAATTAACATATATTTTTTCTGCAGCTTGGAACTAAACAGATTTGGCTGAAATTTCGTTAGGAAACCAGCAATTTTTCAGTTTTTGCTGTTGTCAGCGCCTTAAGTAGCTGTTTGACAGCGGTGTAAACATGACCATCACGGATGAATTGCGGAATGTTGGTGGTCTTGAAGAGATGCTGATATAGATAGCCACTGAAGAGTTAGTAACTTAATCAGCGGTGATTTGTAGGGTTACTGGTACAAATCACAGCTGGATAAGTACACCTATTAATCGCACCTGCTCCCACTTTACTTTTCCTTTAAAAGACTGATGATGAAAATACTTATTTACAGTGGCCAACTTTTATGGCGACGCAAGATGTCGCAATAAATGTCTAGTGTCTCCAGTGCCAGCGAGAGGCAATGTGTTTGTTATAGTACTTTAATCACTGTCAAGCTTTTATACGTCCCGTATCGTGCGTATTATCTTTATTAGCCAACATAACTTATCTATAAAGACAGTTTCCTAATCTCGAAACTACCAGTGTAATGTGACACGGTTAATTACTTACTCTTTTAGTGCCGACATAATTTTATAATGGTTGGCAATGGCAATATAGCCTGTTTGTCGTTGAAACGCAATACTTTTGCTTGCGTTAGCGCAGGTCGCGTGCAGCGGCGTCCGCGCAGCACCTCGGCAAGAGATCCACATCAGTCCCGGAATAAATGCTATCCTACGATGGTATCGCCGGCGCCCGCGCCACCCCATTAATCTACATCAGCACGCGCTCGCTACCAGATTAATGAAGCAGATAAACCTTAAATACGACTACAGATGTCTGCTTCTTTAACGGCAGCCGAGAAAACTGTATACATCTCAGGGACAATAATTGATGAATTAAACAGATTCGACGCTTTTATGAATGTTAATGATAACGCTCGATCGGTCCGTTGATAGGGACGATAGGGCCACCATAATTAGAATAAATGGTTGAAGAGCTTCGGCTGATATTGATGGCTCCATGTGGAATCTACGTTAAGCAGCAGATGACGGGTGGTTAATGCTTGCTCGTCTCGTTAACAGACCGGTATGCTCGCGACGCCTAGTGATCACCTCGCCACTGCCGACTGTGTGCCGACATCCTTATTTATGCTGCGACATACCTTTACATTAGTATTCATTTGTTTACAGCTTTTTTAATTAAAGATCTGATTTAATAAAGACGAGAAGCTCGTTAACGTCACCTGTGCCAGTCATGTGATTTATAGACATGTAGAGCAGCATAGCTGAATCTGTGAAAGGTTGAAATGCTGGATACTAGATGTACACATTATTTCGTATGGTTTTCGGTTCCTTTATATCGTTCGTGAGAGCAGTTCTCTTCACGATGACTCTTCGGCTAACCTTAATTGTTTCAATTGAAAAACTACTTTTCACATAGCGACGGGAATTGTTAATTGATTTTACAGATGTTCAATTAATTTAATTTAGGGCGATTCGATTGCTCAAACTTTTGTTTTATGTTACCAAATGGTACGAAAAGTACCAAGCAAACCAACAAGCTTGTCTTAAAAATAAAAGAGTTATAAATTGTTATATTACAGTAGTGTCTCGTGGAAGAAAGTCATAAGAATGTTTCATATTTGAGAAGCGTCAGACGTTTCAAATCCACCATAAAATCGATCGATAAGGATTATTGTGTGAGTAATTAAGGCGGTGTCACAAGTTAGGCCGTTAATCTTATAGATTGCTATCGGAGATGATCGCGTGTTGGGCCTCACCCCGCTCGCTCCACTGTAAACAGTGCGCCCGCGCAGCGCACCACAGACTAAATAATGATCCTCTGCCTCATTACACAATATGACTTCTTTAAAATGTCATATCTTACACACACGTGATATAACACGTTAATGCATTATTCGTGTAAAAGCTTTTTCATCGCCAATATGAAAATGATTTATTTTAATACTCTGCGGCTACATAATGCACATGAATAATATAATATTTATTTATTCTTTGAAAGCTTTTTACCATTTCACTCATTTTCTGAATATGTAGATAGTAAGTATATTATTTGCGTCGCAACATTAATAAAGTGCACATTTTATTCTTCCGTGTTTTTAAGAAGATAATTATCTCAACTCTTTTGATGTGATGGCCAAATGACACAATTTCTGGCATGGCTCTTAGGTTGTTAAATATACCTGCTATTTACAGGAATGTGTTTTTCTACTCACGCAGTCACGCTGCAAGTGCCGCAGTAATATTGTGAACATACGGAAACATGGGCAATGAAATTCAATAACCATAACAACTGTAACACAAAACGTTTGTTGTTAAACTAATCCGACGCACTATGCTAGAGATTTTATTGTGTTTCGAGTAAATAGTCCGCAATCAAATGGCGATGTATCCCGGGGAAGCGCGTGCGACGGCGCCGCCGGCGCCGGTATAACCGCCACGTAACGCCTGCGAGCAGCGTGACACGCCGCCACCCTACGCCGACTGTATTTACTTTTCAACCTCACTAACAAATAAAAGTGTCATAATATTTATACCATAACTTAGCTTTCTTATGAACCATCGTAGTGAAGTTAAGCGCTTTCTAGACACAAATGCAGGAACAATATGAGTCGTGGCCTCCAGGAATAAGGTCTAATTTGGTGCAATGTTAATGTCCAAGATGTCCCCGGTTATTCAGAGCAGACCGCGCCGTCATTCGATAATGTTTCTAGTTAGTTTGCAATAAATATGAGAGTCGGAGAGTCCGAGGCGCGGCCGGTGATGTTCGCTCAGATGACGGTATGGACTATCTAATTTTATTACCAATATATTGTCATTAAGTCGATACTGATCTTGTTATACGCACAATGAAGGTGCACGGGCCCTCGGCGCGGCCCTGCCCGATACAATTTATATTCAAATGACATTCGCTTACGGTCTCAGGAAATTTCTCACTCGTCGGATTTTTACGTAATCTTAAATTGATGGTGTCAACGACTGGCCAGACGTCAAAACCCCATAGATAAGCATGGACACCTGTATTGTAATTGTATGACCTTTGACCCCGCAATCGTGCTATGTAAACAAAGATTATGGTTATAAACTTAATGGGACAAATGTGTGTATATTAAATGTGATGTTTACTGTCTGTCGAAACCAAATGTATTCGTGTCCACTTGTCTAGTGCGATATTTGTATGACTTGGCTATTAATACCAGCGACAGCGGACAGCGGTAAGTCACGAAGCGTCTCAGAGGTAGTCACAATACGGATTATCTTACACGGAGCATTAATTAGTCAATCTATAAGCAATGTGCTGATTGGTGTGATTACTGTGTGGTGTCATTCAAGATTACGGTGGCGTGGTGTCACGTCGCAGTCGCTCCCACCGACCGGGCGACCCGTGTTGGGAGGCGCGCTCTTCTCACGGGTATTTGAGCCAGACCCAGCAACTATACAAATAAAAAATCACCTTGTGTACAGTTCACGTCGCGCTGTTTACAGGCCATATAAACTGACCGTATTTACCGTGTAACCGCTCATCCTCCATTTAACGCTGAGCTACTTTGGTAACGTCTAAATTAGTGAAGTGAGAAAAGCTAACGCTCGTAACCGTATTCGATCGACGGTAAATCGTGTCGATAATATCTTTTTTGACTGTCTGACTCCCATCACTTATTGTATGTTTATTCAGTCCCGTTGCCGTAAAGGGAAACTTGCCTGTATGTTATTAGATCCTAATTTTGTCAATGCTTATACGATTTTGTCAGCTCCAAATAGGCTTACTTTCTCATGTTTCGTTATGGTTATTACGTCTTCATTGACATAAGTCTGTTCACACGAGATACGAATTATATCTATCGGCACGATAATGTTGCTTTAGCCATGCGTATTGTACTCGGATAGATGGTAATAACATATAGCGTGTCAAGTGAATATATTATGCCAGTATATCAATAAAATCCACAATTTATCGCATTTACAACGAAATAAAATAACGATGTTTAATTTACTGTAGTTGCTTTTACCAAAACAAGGCAGAGTAACAACTAATTACAGGTATCGATTGACGCATTAATAAGATTATGAAACGTCAATGGCTCTCTTATGGAGGGCGTCAGTGTTGATGATCGTGGAAGTTCCCACCGACGCCTGCGCCGGCGCGGATTAACCAAACAAGCAAGCGTTAATCCCTTCTCACGTGAAATCTCATGAAAAGACGCGGAGCAATTAATGTTATTATTGATATATAGCCGGGTCGGGCCGGCCAGCTCGCAGGCGCCGCGGTGGTCCGGCCGGCAGCGCACCGCCGATGGATGGCACCACTTCATCATATTAATAACCTTCAGCAGGCTCACTCGGCTTACGCGCTCCTAGATTAAACGGCTCATTACACACTATCTTTAGGCTAAATATTAATTGAGACATTTCGAACTACTGTCAAGAAATCGATACGGCGAAACAAATGAGAAACAATAAATAACGTCCAGACGCAGCGGTTTATGCTTTGACGATTAAGGAAGCGACCGTCATTATGCCAAGCGAGGATTTTGGTGAGGAGCAAAGCATAAGGATCCGTGCAATCAGTCGGATCGCCATTCTTTCTGTTAATCGCATTATAAATTGACGTAGCGGTCGCTGCAAGGCCCTTTGTCGGCATCTTAACGGATGACTACAGAATTTATTCTTCAAAAATAATGATTACAAATTTAATCTCGGTGTCTATAATTAGTCTACCGCTTTAGAGTTTTATATTAAACCAAGATGTCGATAAATGATTTTATGTGTTTCTTTCAGTATCATTGTAGATATTTTTTGATGGATACCAACCCACTTGTAGTAATTTTATTACGAACATGCTGACGACATGGTGCGAGTAGTAAATTTTTTTTTTTTAATTATGGGAAATCATCAAATGATCCCTCCCGCTCTGGGTGGAGCGGGAGGGAGTGTCAGACTCTTACTGACTAAAACCCATCCGTGCTCCTCGTAGTGCCTTTGACGTTCCAAGGCCGCGGTGACTCTTTCAAACAAAATCCGCAACCCTGACAAGGACAGAGTACTTTAAGGATCTGTTTCGTAAGGTATTGTATGCTTTTGATTTATAATCTGAGTTCTAAAGTTATTAGCATGTTACAAACTACTAACGCCAGTCTCCAAACAAATACCTGCTGTACTCTAACACTTAAAAACACCATTTAGGTACTTGCAAGACACTGACAACATTTTATGATTTACAGTGAAACACAGGTAGGGTTAATAAATAAATAACCAGTAAACGCCAACAGCGATAATGACAGGCGAAAACTTTGTATCTAGTATTGTGTTACGGAAATTTTATCTTTGTTAGAGCGGGCAGTAGTTTATGAACATGATTGCAGTCAAATCAGTGGAAGCTTAGTCCGGCGCGGGGCAGTAATGCGTGTCGCCACGCGAGGCCTGCGTGTACCCACAGCATTACTCAAACCTCATTTAGACCTAACTACGTTGCATTGAAAGGAGCAATTTTATTGTACTCTATTGATTCTGTTGACAGTCGAAGAGACGCGGGCGCACGTCCTGCTGCAACTAGTTTATTTATTCTGTCATTGTTGCTCATTAAAATATGGCGGAATGTAGGTATTCATTAGGACTATAGTATTGTAGTCTTTGGACATGAAAATGGTTGGTAAGGTTCGGATTTGTTTTGATAGACATGCTGGAAATAATAAAATATGTGTGAACCTACGTTTTATTCATAAATTTGTTTACTTACGAACTTGGATTTTCTTTTGGAAAATTTCAGCAATAAAACAGAGATTGATTAAACCTTAGGGTCACTACGGCAAAGACGTAATACGTCTGTTGCAAATTTAATCGACGGATGTCCTCTGTTTCAATCCCCTCTCACTACACCGATAGTATCAGAGGTTGCACAAGTTCGAGTACCTCCGACAATAGGTCAATTACACTGCCCGGCGCCAACTAATCGCGCGATTGGCTCTCAATTAATGTTTTTTGTCTCAAATGTCAGATAAAGCTGATTTCAACAAATAGCACCCAATAGTTTAAGTTCGTTAAAGGTTCGGCATTTCAGACATGTATTTATTTCAACATTTATGGAGATGTAAAATAAACCTCGCCTCGAGTTACACGGCTATTTTTGTTATTCTGTTGCATACCAGCACATTCAAATCTAATTTACAACTACCCTCATTCAAATGACATCATTACAACAAGTGCCCGCTAAGGAGTGACAGCGTACACCAGAATGGTAACTCTAGTCATAATAAAGCCACCTTATGTTTGCTCCATAAAGTCTACCACGAGTGTGCAAAGCAGGAAGACTTTTAAATCGCTTCGTTATACATCGCGCTTTCTTATCTGTCATGTTGGTGAGGTCTTGTGGTGAAAACGCAATGAAGCACAAAACATGGTTGGGATACTCTTCGAGTCGCGCCGCTACGGTAGCTTGTGAACATGGCAAGGTTTACATGACAAGTGTTTAGCGAGCAGGCAAGTTTAGTAATCAGGCTAGATAGTACTGTTAATTGCTTACACATTGAACTAAATACCTCCTTAAAAGCAATATTATTCGGAAAATATGCGAGTGTTTGTATTGCCTTTCCATAAATTGAATAAAGGGAAATTCGTTTACCGTAAATGGTATTCCAATAACGTAGTTCTTGAGTGAGTTCCAGAAAACATTTAACCATATTTTATTAGTAACCAACAGTACCCAGTTTCATCAACATTTTCTGTATCTACTTATGGAGATCAGGGGGCCTAGACAAATAACTTTTCTGTAGCGTTAACGTCAGACGCTCACGACAAAATGTATGGGAATGACATTAGGTGTGGAAAGGAAACGTCATCACCTAATGTCATTCCCATACATTTTGTCGTGAGCGTCTGACGTTAACGCTACAGAAAAGTTTTTTGTCTAGGGGGGCTGTACTGATGAAAGTGGTAGTGCTGTTTTTCATACAGGTATCCAATCAATATTCCATCGCCTTATAACCTTAAAACGAGATTTTGTTTGCGAATGCCATGTTTACTCATCATTGATTTCCAGTACAGGTCTTGCTGATTGAACAATTTAGAAAATGCTAATGAAATCATAATGATTTGGGTGCGACAAAATCTTCAACCGAAAGATCAAAAATATACAGTTGATGATGGTGATTGTGAAAAAAAGTCAAAATATGTCTTGAAGTTGTCCCCATGTGACTATTGAAAAGTTTTTGCAGCAATCAGAGAATACCGGATAACTAAAGTGTGTCATCATAATTTCTCGAGCACGTCGCAGGTGCTATCAGAAAATGCATTATTGTGGTGCTTGTCGGCAATGAACCAGCTACCTGTCGCATTTACTGCACCGTTATAATCTGAGCCCATGCGCTATTGCCGGACGATGAATAAACTTAAATCACTCACAGATTAACTTGTCTTCGGCAATTTGCAGCTATTTTTACCCGACTGCGTCAGAAGGAGGGTAATGATTTTCGAGCGTATGTATGTATGTATGTATTTCCATTTCTTTGGCACGCCCTACAGCCATAACGGCTGTGTCGTTGAATTTGTCAGAATTGTGGAAGTGATATATAATGCTATATCAATTTTCACTAAAATGTAGGAAATAAAAAAAATGATTTTGTCAAAAAACCTGACCGCTAAAAACGACTAAAAAGTTCCAAACAAGTCGCTTTTCAAGCAGTATGATGCAGTTCAATCACAGATCTGAGGCCACTGCATCAGACTGCTTGAAAAGCAACACTTGTTCTTTGATAAAATTTTCTCTCGTGAATAAAATGTAAACAAGTGTAATAATGCTCTAAATTGGACGGTATAAATTGACTTCTTTGGCATGTCTTACCGAGTAGTAAGTCGTAAAGTAACTAGTACTTTCATAACACGAGTACACCTAGCTCATGTTGACTGACACTGTCTCATACATTAGTGTCACCTTAAATTTATTTTAATCACCTATATGTATTAACTATTCGTAGACAGGAATCCATCATCATAATCGGTCAAATATAAGAAGAAAGTATTCAAAAACTGAAATGAAATATTATTGTTTATTTAAGAATAATATTAAACAATTGTGAATGATTAACTTTTGAAGCTTACTCATCTCGTCAAAGAGACTCGTTGTTAAACAAAGCCAGGTAATAAGTTAACGTTCTGAATGCCTCTTACTTGAAGATTTAGTTGAGTCTGCCTACCCCCGAGGAACAAATAAGTGCCGTGTGTTTTAGTTTATTTAGTTTGTGTAACAATACCCTGGCGTGAACTCAACTCGCGTTTCGATATTCGACTCATATGAGTTTTTACAACAGCTGTATTTTGACTCTTAACGCAATAACAACAGAGTCCAAAGTAAAAAGCTTGTCAAAGCTTTTTCTTCATTTAGACTGTCTCGGAAAAGGCGTGAGTTACGATTTGAGTTATTTATAACGTCCAGTTTGTGCAGTGAGCACATAGTCCTTGGCTTCATTGGACTCACGAATGATCTTAATTAGAAGTATTGTGGGGAGAAGTAAATTATGCTCGACGTGTCTTTTGTGGAGCCGTCCGTCCCTGACTCCCGAGTCCGGACTCCCGGTGCCCTCTTTATCCGCGGCTCCCGGTAAATCATGCACCTATCAAGTGTTCGACACCCGAGCGCTCGAGGTGCATGCCCCACAGCATTGATTAGGAAATTAATGAGACCTTAATGGAAGTAATTTTAATGCCGTTTAATTTTTATGTCTCGATAGTGATTACATGAATTTTAATGCGCAAAAGCAATAAATGTCAGTTAACTGTATTTGATTTAATGGTCCATCTACATATATTGAAGATGCCGCTACAAATTGACTTTGTAGAGGTGTCCATTACTCATGGAGTACGTACTGTGTAACGGTTACAATGTATCTCAGTTAGTGTCGACGTAAATAATAAATTAATTAAGTTTTTACTTGTTCTCGGGGCGGGTGGAGTTGAGTGGTTACATCAAGGTATCGCTGGAAGGTCGTCCGAGATTTCAATGATGATTTTCCGGGTGCGGGAGCAGTGTAGCAGTGAAAGACGCTCATTACACTGTTAAATTACTAAATGGCGTGAGCTGGCTGCTGGCAGCCGGCCCCGACCGCATTCTGCGGCTTTAATGCTCGTATTAGCCGATAAACAGTTCATTTGCGTGAAAAATAAACCCAGTTAGTATAACAAACATCGTCGGTATGCGAAATGAAACGAGAAATTACTGAGGTACCTACTAACAGGGCACCAGTATCAGGTCAGTTCTCGCTCAATGCAGTTGAGCGAGAACTGGCCTCGTCTATTACGAAAATACATTTTTCTTACAAATCTCACGCCATTTTTTAGTGACTGACTTTGTGTTTACTCTCCACTTTGAACGTAGAGACAAATCTATTAGGATGATCCTATTTTGTAAACTGTCAATATTTTAAGCAAATATGTAGCTTGCCGGCCAAAATTAAAGGCTTACGTCTCGATGGCGGAAACTCTTTACAACGATTTCCATGACACTTTTTATTTAATACTTCTAAACAAACTAGTTATCGATAAAGTTAGAATTTACGATAACCTGTACACATTAAAGTGATAATGTGATAAATTATTTTGAATAAAATTATTTGGACAGTCAATAAATATCAGTTGTCAGTCCGCATCCAATCGCGACGTGATGAAGATAAATAGATGTAGGTGCGAAAACTGAGTGTGACGGTAAATAACAGGTGACGGCGCGTAAACACGTTTTCTGTGGTAAAAAGTGAACATAGAGAAGAGGATTAAGTGGCGTAAGTGGTGGAGGCACCGGCGCGGGCGCAGGCGCACCACGCGACACGCCACCACCACGATCCCATATCGACACGCAACTTGACGCATGGCGCACGTCTTAATGCATCCATTAACATAAACATTCTCATCGTAAACACTTACTGACATTTGTATAAATTGCTTATACGTTTTTAGCATCTTGTTTCTCTCAAGAGATTATCCAAATAATGAAAGGTATGTGCCTGTTGATACCGGGCGCGGTTATCTCGTTTTCGGTAATAGAATACCGAGAATATTTTATCAACGCACGACCGAGTAATTTAATATAAAGCGTATCACTAAATGATCTCTCGGTCCCGATGACTATCGCGAGGTTAATAACGGTGTTGGAGGTTCCTCCACGCGAGACACGCGTCCGCGATATTATCGCCTCCGAAGCATTATTGATGAGAGCCCGCCATAACCAAATAGCCCGAGGACCACGTTTGTTTACTTATCTAACGTTTGTTAAAATGTTCTATTTTGTGACTAATTGAAAGTCGCGCAGGCCGTTGAACTTACGTTTATGACAGGTGCAGCTCAGAATGGCGTTTTCGTGAGATTGTGGCGCGATAGTCGACTACCGAGCGCCGATAAGAACGTGCCTTTTTCGTGCTTTGTGCGGTCCTTGCCTAATTGTCGAACAGAAGCTGCGCCTGCCCCTTAACGAGAGCTTCAAAAGCCACGTCGTCGTTTATGGAAGAGAAACGGTATAAATTACGTTTACTGCTGTTAAGATTGCTTCATTCGTTCTCGGTCGGCTATGAGCGACGCAGCGCAAATTGCGAACAATGCTACGTGTCTGAGAATAAACTATTCGCTTCGGCTATTCGCTATTGACATTTAATTTTCTTATACCAACAAGCCGTCTTAAGGCCTAGATAAAATCTCATAAAAATTCTATTCGAGTTAAATATTAAATGTATTCCCATTCGTTCCAGTTGCCGGTGGATATGAAAGACTTAAACGGGCGCGTATTGCGGTGCATGCATTAAAAGCTTGTTTGTTGCTCTGGATAAATACAAACTATGGTGACTACGAGTTGCGCGTTATCTTATAATTAGTTTGGTTTCGTTGTTACTTAATTAGATACACAACTTTTCAATTATTTTTACTATAAGTAATTTATAGTTATTTCCCACACACGAAGTGGTCGTTGTTTTACAATTGACAAATTACGACTTGTTTAGATTTCATAACGAGTGTGTCTGGTAGACGGCAGTTGTGTTATTTTAGTCGAGATTTATAAGGTATTAAGTGCTACGGTGATATTCTAGCTGCGACCTAACACGCTTAACTGATTTCTCGCAACAATCGAGCCTTGACATTTGCGATGCGCGTGCGCCGCCAACCATTGACCCGTGGCACTCACTTGGGCTAACATGTGGGACATATCGTCCGCTACAGCGAGCATTAGTGTCCATTCATACAATACACCATTATATCTGTGTGTTTACGACTGAATCACGACATTTTACATCGGCTCTATGACATCGAGTGCTTACTGAGATTAGGGACAATGAACTCTAAGCTTGATTTTCAATCACATAGATGTTATATTGTATTGTCGATGTCACGGATAGCTGTCGAAGTGTTATGATTGTTCACAATGCTTCTTTTCAAATACTCGCGACTGGTGGCTTTTAGCAAAAAACGATGCTACGTTGCTGCTACGTGTGTGCTACGATTTTGCTACGTGGGTTATTACCTACTATACTTTTGCTTGTACGTGCTATGATTTTGCTACGCACATGCTCTCTCCGTGGGATACTCAGTAACACCTGGGTGTTGCTGGCCTTCCTTGAGGAGCTGAGGTGGTATACCCGACATACAAACGTCCATACTACGATTTTACTTTGCTTATTGTAGATTAGATCACTTTCAAACTGGAGCTTTCTTCGAAATCTGTGAACCTTTGAATAATATTCATTTGCATTCATAGGTTCATTCAGTTGCACATATAGTTCACCAGTTCTACGAACTACAAAGTACTTTTCAACATACATTCAATAGCAAAGGTGTAAACTCCACATATCACACCTCTCCATGGTTTAGTGTATATTTTTATATTACCTGAATACACAAGTGGCGCTGGAATGCTAATAATATGGTAACAAAATGTATTGGGTCCTATAGAGATGCAAATGTGGATAGCAACTCCGATAAAACTCGAAACGTTATGGCTTCGCAGCGCGTCAAGCATTCGACATCCAAAGGCATCGGTGTTTTTATTTTTATCGAAGGGATCGATTGTAAAGATAAGTTTATCGTAAGACAAGTAGCGGCCACCCAGCGTCGCCGGCGCGGTATCGAGCCATCGCGCTAGCCCCGCGCCCGGACATGCTTGCATTTTATTACATCTGATAACGACTAATTCGCATATACGTCAAATAATTGAAACGCCAGCTGTGGCCGGCGTACTGTTGGATACCGAGCTTAGGAGAATGGAATGTCGGCGTCACAAGTAATCTCTTTTATTTGATATTACTTGAACAACAGTGACATATTCTGGTTTTACGACAAGTGAGTATTCGTAGTTTTCTCGTAATATTCAGATTCAAGTCGTGTGGCACGAGATGACTGGAAGTAGTAATACAAATACCTCGTAATAGATTTTATCCCTTTGTGTGATGTGTATTTTATATTTATAAATAGATTTCATTCACCATTTTATTTTTGTTGAGAAAATGGTCTTCAAGTTATTTATAATCTATGTAATGTGTCGTAATAAACAAGTAGGTATGTGAGGAATGTGAGGTTCTATACAAAAACCTTATCTTAACGTACAATTTTACTTATAATAAGTATCTGAAGAATAAGCTTAGGAATGTGAGGTTCTATACAAAAACCTTATCTTAACGTACAATTTTACTTATAATAAGTATCTGAAGAATAAGCTTTTGTACAGAAACTATGTCAAACCAACATAGGTTTGACATAGTTTCTGTACAAAAGCTTTCAAAACGCCATTTTAATTTCTAAAATATAAACATATTTTTGAGTTATCTGACTATTCAAAAATCAGCCCAGTTAGTTACCGTATTAATAAGAATTGTTTAATTTTACTATGATAAGCGCCAGGAAAGTACATTGACCTTTACCTAATATCCTTTCTTAATAGGTACTCGAACAATAAATTATGAACGGTTTTTCATTAGGTACTAGAGAACGTAAAGGATCAGGATAGAAGTCGATTCAGGAAATCAGGACAGTTTTATGTTTTTATTTCTGTTTTTGTCATTAATTAAGTCAATAAATGTATGTGGGTCAATGACCGTTATTGCACATTTATCTGGTGTCTACCATTACCTACTGATGTTTTAGAAGTATGTCCTTGTGCATAAAAAAGTTAGCTTTTTTTATTAAAACCCCAAAAAAAAAGAATTAAGAAATACCTACATAAGTTTTCATAAGTAAAATGAAGCAGGTAAGTCCCACTTATAACTAAGTAATTACATCACGTTACGACGCTGTAAACTGCAACATTATGAATGACTCGTGTTTCTTGACTTTCATGTAACTTTTATTGCACTAACATAATAAATACCTTTATGCAACCAAGAAAATTAGATATAACCAAAGAAATTTGTAATATTTTATTGAAAATAGGTTGCGAATTTGCGATTTTATCAAGATTTGCAAAGATTGCAACAACGACTCCTAGTAAGTGCTGGAAGGTTCTGTAACTTCCAAGTACGAATGCAAGGGGTATTTTAATAAAGCCTGATAGTAAGTAAGGTCGACGACGCTCATAATGACAGACGGCGGCGGGCGGAGCGGGGCGGCGGCGCAAGTCTTGCTCAAGATTATATTAAATCGACCGACAGTAAATCACATCTCTGCTATAAAGTATAAATCAAGTGTGGCATAAAATACATTTATATTGTTTTCACTTCGAAATGACAATAAAATGTTTTAAATTCATGAGTGATTTAATACGTATATCGATATAAGTGCCTAACTAAGATAAGAGAGATTTAAATATACCATATTACCTCTGAAATTATATCGAAGATCAAATTTTTATTGATGCTCGGGATTTGATTGTGATCCGACTTTTATACGAAAAAGTTTACGTTACGAAAGATATAAAAATATTTTGAGAATAAAATCAATCAATTGATGCAATTTTAAGATAAGAAATTCTTAAATACGTCAAATGGAACTAAAAACCAGACGACAACTTGTATCGACATCAATGCCGCCACAAGAAAAACCAACGAAGCGAAAGTACGGCAACAAAAAACACTACAAAGTACAAAATAACTTTTTCAAATTTATTTTGAAATTAAAGTTATTTTGTACTTTGTAGTTTTTTTTGGAAGTCGGTTTTTTTCTGTGAAAAAGTTTTTTATTTTTCACCTTTTAGTGGTACCCCACACCTAACAACACCACTGGAAAGTCACAGGAAAGCAAAAATACACAATTTCGTAAACATCGTTGATTTTTCCACATATTTTTTTCCAGCTATTTGGATTTAAAAACCAAACTGCTTAACCGATTTTGAAAAAAAGTAAATGGGACCAATCGAATAGTATATCCTTTCACATAAAACAAGAATTTTTCAAATCGGTTAAAAATCGGTTCATAAATGACGGAGATATGAGGTAACAAACACAAAAAAAAAAAAATACTGTCGAATTGATAACCTCCTCCTTTTTGGGAAGTCGGTTAAAAAGAACCGCAACGCCATCATTTCGCCAGCACCGAACTACTAACGTAATCCTGCATCGCGGTATCGGAGTTTTCCGTGCGATTTGAACATGTACTAATAGGATTGTAATGTTATATCTGTATTTATTTATTTATCCTTTATTTCAGGCAACAAAGGCCCATAAAACACAATACATAATACAAAAAAACGCACCGGGACTGTCCGGGACTTGCAGCTTAGTACGGCCGCTATTCCAAATGCGTCTAGTATGGCTACGTCTGAGACAATTGAGCCTTATACCTATGAGTTACCTAAGACCCTACTGACTAAACCTAGCCTTAACAACAATTGTCTAGCACCCTAGTAACCCTAAAGCCCTATATAACCTACCATACAAACCATGTACCAAACGTAAGTTACGTTGGTTTTACGTGCGGGAAGTCTGTTACAAGGAGACCTACGGTAACAGACGGAATTGGGTCAGGAATAGGGGTTTTGTGTACGTCGTGCAATGTACACAGGAAATGGTTTTCTCACTGCCCATCCCACAGACTTATAGGATCGATTACGGATAAAGGTATCTTGGCCACAGTGAGAGGAGTTGTAGGAGATGAATCAAACTCGACTCCAGCTTGATGACTAATTTATTACAATTATTAACTTAATTATATACACATTTTGGGGTCAATAAACATTGATACCTATTTACGTGTGTAAAATAAATAAATGAAATATACAACAGTCTGAATATCAACTATCGGGCAGTTGCCTACCAGACACAACAACCGTCTGGTCGGAGGATCTTCCCCGCTTACTATGGAGGTTTGCAGGACTTTACACTTTGTACCGCCTACCTCTATAGGTAGACTAGAACGAAACCGTTTAGTTCAGTGTTGCTATTCTGTAAAAATCTTGCCGTGTAAACTTAGGTGAAGCGAACATGAAGTGATCTGTCAACTCATGTTATATGTATGTATGTAAATCGGTCCGGTTTCCGCAACTCCGAGATTGAGCGCGTATTTTGCGTGCAGGTGGGACAAATGTTTCATCCGATCGCCCCAGCTCCCCAAGGAAGGCCAGCAACGCCTTGGAGTTACTATCTCACAGAGGGTACCTGGGTCTTCGTAGAACCTACTTAGCCCTGTAATCGGCGACTACCGGGCAGCTTAGAAGCAGATGTGCTGCTGTGTCATCCTCATTCATGCAGGCTCTGCAGAGTGGGCTTGTAGCGGTATTGATGCCGCCACAAAAAATCAGCGCAGCAGAATCAACATCACAAAAAAAATTAGACTCGCAGCGCCATCTATCTCGACAGCTGGGAACTAACTTGACAAAATCCTAAATCGCGATATCAGAGTTTGACCGTGCGATTAGAACATAAAATATGCAAAGCCCGAATATCAACTGTCGGGCAGTTGCCACCAGACACACTAACCGTCTGGTTGGAGGATCCTCCCTTTTCAACGGAGGTATGCGGGACTTAACTCTCTGTTCCGCTACCTCCAAAGGTGACTCCTATGAAATAGAGGTGTGTATTAAAAGACCCGTGGCCAGTTGTTACGGCTGTGACTAGACGCAACGGTTTTTTAGTCAGTCTTAGGGCTTGTTTCGTGAAACGGCCATCAATGGAGGGAAGTGCCTCCTCTGTCAACTCATTCAAAGAAGATGGAATGACAGTTCACCTGCTCCCTCCACCTAAGTACGAGTATTCACGGTAAGGTGTCTATAGAATAGACTGGCTGGTTAATATCAATTTCTCAGTGAAGTTTCAACTTCTATCAAATAGATAGATGTTGTGGGAAGTTAAATTCATATTGGATTCTTTTTCCGACTACATTTAACAAGTACATAATCTTATCTATCTAGTGTATAAAACTTTGGCAACAGTATAATTTCTTCTAAGTTTCTTTCTTCTCCGAATTGTCCTTTCTTTATTTAATGACTTTTCTTACATTAATTTCAAAGTAACAACAGGCGTCTACAAGCGTAAATAAATCATAACAAAAATACAGTACAGTCGTAAACAAAAGTTATTATACTTTGTAATGCAAGTTATACACAAAGTGCATTGTTTTTATTCATGTCCGCGTTATGAGGTGCCTCGCAAACGCTGAGACTTTCAAATAAATACATCAATCACATGACAGCATGTTGTTAAACGTGCATATTTACGAATGACCTCAATGTGTAAATTACGATTTCATTCATCCAATTGTTACAACTTTTTTATAACAATTTTGGCCCTATCTGTACAGACAGTAGAATTAATGTGTTACGTACTATGAAGTATAAGGTGTGCTCACAAAACATGTGAAAATTCATTTTAAATAGACGATATCCACTCCTTTTACGACATCAAACTTATTGCGTACCTGTTTATTTAATCACAGATGAAAATGTCCAGCAATATCTGTTTCTATGTATTATTTAAGGTAAAAGTTAAGTTTATTGTACACTAACGTTATCCTAAAATACGTAACGGTTATTATATCTGCTTAAGTCTAAGGTGTGGTTTATAATATTGGATAATATTCGATAGTAAAGTCCCGCATCGAATTGCATTAGACGCACTCGGCGGAGAGGCGATAGGCGCCATGCTCGTAGCCAATCTTGCCGTTTTTAATGCCTTACACTTACAGTATTAATAAGGTAAGGTCCAGAATAGAGTAATTTACTAGGTAAAAAAATAATTATTTTATTTAGTCCATGCTTTAGATTTTCAATAAATATTGGACAAGTATTTTTGAACGTTTCAAATGGATAAAAAATATTATATAAGGATCAAAGTTCAAGAGATTGGGATGTTGACATCACGTTTTAGACAAAAGTGTACTATCGCGTGACGTCACGCCAGTTTTCAACGCACGGTATCGTCTTAATTTTTTGTTTACGCGAAAAAAAAGTGTTTCCAAAATGGATTTCTTACTTATAACTGGACAAAAATACAAACGAAGCAAGTTAATATGAAGCTTGTACAAATAAAATAAAATAGGTGAAATTAAAGGCAGACAAAACAACACGTTTTTCAATACTTAAAAAACTAAAGTATGTATTACAGAAGTTAATATGTTCATAAGTAAAGCTCCTTTATTCATATTATCTATGATCCCTGTTAAATATCACAGCAATTAAACAGTAGCGAACTAATTAGCACCACATTAGCTACAAGATATCTGCCAATCTACTGGTCCTATCGTACATAATCAGTCCGCTGTTTATAATTACTAAGCGTATAATAAAATTTATAGCATGCCTAGCACGCACGGTCAAGCAAAGTACGTGACACATTTATTGCAAGAATCTAACTGGATTGAATTCATTTAGCGCAAGCCTTTAAATTAAGCTTTAAATCTGTATCTTTTGTCAAAAGTTGCAAAAGAAAGCTCCAAAACATTAAACCTAATGTTGAAAAGGACGCAGTGCCTTTTGTAACCGACTTCAAAAAGGAGGAGGTTGACAATTCGGATGTTTATATTTTTAATCTACGTTCGAGCATAACTCCGTCATGTATATGACAACATACACATTACTACTTACATATTATAAACATCCGAAAAAATAATAATTAGCAAATCTTTCTGTAGGTATCTAGATTTCGTAAAGATCTGAAGACGAACTTTGATAGACAGCTAAATAGACATAGACTAGTTGGAATTTTGGGGGGAACAACCGACTTCGTAGTAAAAACACAACAAAGTACAAAACAACTGTAATTAGAAGCCGGTGTCAAAAATGAAGAATCCACACGAGAAGATACTTGTATCTTTTTGTAAAAAGTTTTTTTAAATTATTTTTGATCGGCTTGCGTTTGACCACAATCTCAACTGATGGAAAGCGATGATGCGGTCGACGACGGCGAACGCATGCCTAGAAGTAGAAATAACCTATTAACTCCTGAAGTGCAGGGAATCACCTTGTCTCATTGATACTCTAAGGTCACGTTTGCCATAACTATAACTATTGGGCTCGGGTTGACTCGAGCCATTCGTGTGTGGCATCCTTTAGTTGGACAACGTTATTATCTTGCGCATATTTATTCGTTGGTCAAATCTTAAAATTACAAAAGAGATACCGCTAATTATGACCATTATTACAGGTAATGCTCATAATTATTGGCTTGTAAGTTGTTTGTTATCGTGACTAAGTCTACATTTAAATTGATTAAAATGTCACTGAGTCACTTGAAATAGGAGTGATTAGTTTTCACTAATTATACATTTCAGATTTGCTATCCAAAATAGAGTCAGTTTTCTTAAGGAAACGATCTCCAAATAAATTATACCTAGTCGTAAATTAACTGACACACCTTTTATACAAATATTAATCATGTGTTTTTTATAACGAACGGGTTCAGTTATTTCCTCAAATGTTTTCGGATATGCATGAAGCACGTGCCGGCCGTCCCCTAAACTTTATTGATTTGATTTGAGCAATTAACGAAACTACGATAATATAGGTTTGTGATAGGAAATTAAAAAAAAACATCTACACTCTAAAATTTACGTGTTTGTTAAAAATTTTGATTGTCAGCAGGTATAGAGGAAAATATGTCGTAAGATAATGGAAAACAGGGTTCAAAATGGTCTGGCAGTAATGAGGTGGAAAGTCGAAGAGAGTTATGTCCTCTACATAGGTGAGGTAATTTCTTCACCTCGCCTGAGACTATTTCGTTGTGTTGAACTCTCTTAACTATTGACGTTATCTTGATTTACGCAGTTTATTACCATTTTATTACTCGATTGAGCGAGTTTCGTAAGTAGTTACATTGGCATCGAGCGGACGTGTCTAGCAAAATCATTAAGCTGCAAGAATAATAAAAGAAAAGTTCTAAAAATAAACTTTAAAATGCAGTTGTCTCATCCATTTTTAGCCTTGAATGCATATTTTCTTCGAGAATTGCTTTGCTCTGCTCTGATGAATATTAATTTTTCGTGTCGCGGAAAATTTTCACTTTCAGTTCATTAGTCTTTTCCCTAACCTTTAAAGGAATCAATAATTCGTTTATTATTTAATATCCTTATATAAAATGAATCTTCGGTAGGAACTAACATAAGTATTAAAAATCGAATCAGTTTATTTTGAGAAAATCCACTATTTATCTTGTTCAGCGTTATATCTACATAGGTATATAATACCAACAAAATTTTCTATTATTTACCGCACCTACTATTAAAGTAGTCCTTTCAAAACCGCCGCGACATTTGGCTGACCCGTTAGGTACTGTAAGGTGACCCGTAGTTCTCGGTACCCGTCCACAACACTTTACAGACTTACAGTACATCGCGCCTCAATCTTAAGCGCAAGAGTCTTTTTCTCGGAGTTAATTTATTTCGACACGGAAAGTTGTGTAACTACTGTACTCCGATACTACACTCTTTTCCGAGAGATGGGAAGTCGGTTCTTTTGAAACTTCGCTTTTTCTATTTAAGTAGTAAGTTTAAAAGTACAGTTGTAGAATGGTTTTCAGTTAAGTACATACCTAAAATGCTAAGGTATATGCCTTTCGGGTTATATCCTAAGTAGTTTTGAAGGAAGCTTCACTTCAACTGACTCAGTCGCCATAACAACGGAGAAACTCTGGATTAATGTCAATAAATAGCAAGTTACACTCCTCTATCTCAATGCACTCCCACAATCAACTGTCACTTTGATTGAAGGAGGCTGAGTTGAGGTTGAGCTGGCTGGAAGAAATTGTTTATGAAAATGGTGTAGCTATAAAAACATGCTATACCTACAAAGGTAGTTAGTGCAATATACAGCGTGTAAGGGACATCGACGCACAAACGAGTACCATGGATCCAGGACATGATTCTGGACCCCCCGCGTTGGAATTTTTCGTCGGCTTTTTCCTCATTTTTTCATTTTTTTCAGGCGTTTTTTTACTTTAGACTGTTTATAATCGTTATTCTTACCCAACCCAATGTGATTTTTTATAAAAAATCGTTAAATCACTACTTTCACTAAAAAAAGCAATGTAAATAAAACTATAATTAGGCATCTGCTCAGCTGTTTTGTTGCAAAAGGTCAACGCATCCTGCCTAATAGCAAAACAATAACTAACTCATGTGTGTGTAGCGTCTAACATACCGTCTTGAAAATACATTTTTCATGTGTGGTCTGTAAACCGATCATTAGCGAGATTAATGACTTCTACAATTTGGTTAATGGCATTAAGTGTAGCCTTTTCGTGAAGTTTGCGTTACGATGTCCCTAACACCCTGTATATACATAAATATGTAAAATAATATTTTAAATGTTCACTTAACGGCAGCGAGCAATTTACATACATAGACGTAGGTACACAAAATTACAAGGAGAATGCTATTTAGTATATCAGTTTGATCTAAATGACAATAAAACGAGAAACTCTCTGTAGGTCTGTGCCTCATTACTAAATTAACGTCGCAGTGAAGAAATATTTTGAAACCAGAAAATTATTTCTTTATGCTTTGATAAGATCATCAAGATTAATTTCTAAATATACGTAACACACAAGAAGTAAATAAGTTATTAAAATCAAATTGTAATTTACGATAATCATAAAGTAAAGATTAGGCTAGTTCGACGTACGAGTTTGATTTAAAGACATTCCAGCTCTTCACATAAATACTCATAGATCCGAAACGGGACATTCTTGTGTTCGATATTTATGCCTCCATCTCTGGTGAGGTCCACGAAAATTGTGACATACGCACGACAATAAAAAGTCAACAATAAGCGCAGTGGCAACGGACAGGACCCCCCGGACCCGACCTCGGAGAATAAATGCGTTTATGATCTATGATCTGAAACTGATACTTATAATGGCTTCTGTATAAAGAAGCTGCACCAAAACGCAGCCTCCGCGCCACTCCACATAATAAATAACCTCAAATTGCTTGTAAAAGGTAAACTTTTATCTCTCTGCTTTTGTACACATGTAAATATTTGTGTTTAATCTGACGTCGACTTATTCGTTCGATCGTTTACTGGACTCGATTGAGGCCGAGTTGTAATGATTTGTGCTCATGAACTCAACTTACATAAGGAGATTTCACATTGTAAAGGTAAAATATAATCGAAATTGATTTACTCGTTTAATTAAAATAATGAATTAATAATTCGTTTTGCCCGCAGAGATTAATATTGACTAAGATCGACGTACAACAATTTTATTGACGGTTATCGACAATTACGATTTAATTTTAATTGGTCTAGATGCGCAGCAATAAAAGAAGTGTCCGATTTATAGTGACGTACGTTGTTAGAGGCGGACTTGATATTTATTACTTTGTAAGGTTTGTTTATTTATATAGACCGTCTAGTAGGGAGCGGTAGCAGGTCGGCGGGGCCGGTGAACAGTGGAAGCGGAATGACGTGTCGCGATCGCATGTCCACCACGAATATATCAATCGGGCGGGAGAGTAATGGTCGTCAGTGCCAGCCGACCGGCCTCCTCTCGCTAAATGAGCCGCAAACTGGCTACTGGTACTTTCTGTTTGAATGTTAAGTAGTTTTAATTATTTCGCACGAGCCCCCGGCTGTAATGTTCGCCGGAGACATTTATCAAGGACTACTTGTACTTGTATTTACAATACAGATACACCGTATCGATATTATGATGAGTCTTAAATAGCTAATTGAAATATCGCCTGTAACTCTAGTTCGTAAATCAAGTTTAACATTTGCATTAATCTGTCAGAAAATGATGCTATAAATTAGGTCACAAGTATCGTAAGGTCCGTTAAATTATACTTTAAGTACCTATTCTTCTTCTTCATATGATTATTCAAGTGATCAATTGTTCTTCTGATACGAAATGCTGAAAAACACTAAATCCTTCCATAAAAGTAAACATCTTGTGAGATTAAAAATATATCTCAAGATAAAAGTTATCTAAAGAATAAAGTTTGTGCTTTAGTGTCTTAATTATGCGCGGTGGATTGATTGCGACCGGGGGTCGGTAATGATCGCCTCGTGAGCTTTCATGAAGTAATCTCGCACGCCTGAGCGATGTGCTCAATGCGCACTGCCGTTTATTTTATGCTCTCCTGGTAAGTGAGACTGCCTTTTGAATTATTTGACTGTGTTTTCCATTCATTTTTACGCTGGGCTTATTAATTTAAACATATTAAGAACGTTACGTGTATTTAGTATGTTTCGTGAATTCAATTAGTTTACTTTTTACAAGCTTTTGTTTAACTTGCACTGTTCTTATGTTTGTAAGTTGTCCGTCAAAATCTGCAAAACCATTTTTAGACAATTTGTTGGTTTTCGATTGATATTTTTTTAAGAAAACTTAAACCACACTAGGGATTTCTGATGTTATGTTATCGTGGGTGCGTTTACAAACTCACATACACAAACAGCCAGACCCGGAATAACCATACAAATATTTTTTCCGTGCGGGAATCGAACCCGCGACACGCAGCCCAGCAGTCAATTGCTCAACCACTGCGCCAACTGTGTCGTCGTGTGTGTTGTATTTTGCATATAACTTTTTTTCTGGTGACTATACAATGTGCAATACTCAATATTGTAATAATTTCAATATGGCCGCCGCTCCAAGTTGGCGGATTACATTTTGTTTTCAACCCCCTTATTATGGGTATCAAACGAAAGGGCTTGAAGAGTAGAAAACAATATAGTTAATTACATTATACTAAATTCAATATGGCCGCTAAAAAAAAGCTTGTTTTTTATTTTTTTTAAGAAAAAAAGTACAATTTCATGTAGCCCTTTCTTAGGTTTGCTACCGTTTATTAGCGCAAGCCCTTTGAAGCCTTTACTAAAGTCCTATGTGGTGAGTAACCCCATACTTAGTTAAACCAAAATCAATTAGAAAATAATAATGGTAACTGAGCCGCAATGAACTGATAAACCGCATTTACTTCGACGGGTATTGAACAACAGGTTCCAATACTGGCCCAAAGATCTTATACCTATTAACAATGTTGCATGAAATGCTCTATTATCACTTTGATATCGGCGCATAATTGTTAGAAATACAAGTTAGTTATTAGCGCAGGGAGGCCAGTGGTTTGTGTCCAAAGGCGGCTCGGCCAGGCCGGCCGGCTCGCTGCGGGGCCTGTCCGCCATGAAAAATTACTACTCTCGTAAATATTTTGTTGAAATGCAATTTAATTTAATAATACATACGTATTTCCAACGAGTACTCACATTTCACTCACGGCTTTCTTTTTTCTTATTTACATTTTTGCTTAAAATATTCAATATCCAATCAAGGCTTCGAACTATGACGCTTCGTAGAACCTTCAAAGTAAATTCATGAAGATGTGATTCACTGGCTTTTTTATTTATTTACAATAGAAGTTTTACTGCACCGACCGAACGTCAGGGAAAAAATATCGCCACTTTGCACTAGGCTACAATCCAGCTGGTTGCGATATCAAGTGAGTGCATCATAAAAATTGACAGTGACACGCTGAAGTACTCGTATTACCGTATGTGGCATTAATTTTACGATCGCCACGAGTCATTTACTTTCTCGGAATGGTGCAAGAAGTATGAACGGCAATAAAGTGTTAACGGTGTCCCGATACTAGATCACGCGGCTTCATGCAATATACTAGCGCAGTCTTTGATTTACTCCAACATTTTTATGCTGCTACTAATAAAGTTTACATGATCATCAATTTTAATTTTACTATGGCGGACTCGGGCGGACTCGGCCGGACGGACGGCCCCCGTCAGCCGCGGCATGTCGATATATCAATTACGTTTGCTTTTTGTACTTTATAAGTGTTTTCACAATGCGTAATAAAACTTATCTAAACCTATAAATGATTCGTACACGGCACAAGTAAGGAAATGTAGTTAACAAAGTGATTACCGTCTAGAAGGAAAATTCTTTCTGAAATCAATGAGAAATCCGAATTTTATCTCCTAAGAATCGATATTCTATGCAAATTGATTGCATAGCAGTTCGTTAATGAACAACTTTTTGTTGGTCGCCGCGAGTGTGACCTTTTCTATTTGCATAGAGTTAACTAACGCGCTCTCATTGGGGATGCACGAGCCTCGGCCGGGCGCAGGCGCCAGACCACCCAGTCCCGACACCTCTAAATGTTTCCTATGTCTAGAACTCTAGTTTAACTTTAAATAAAATATATTATCAAGGCCATAATTCAATGTTCCAATGAAAATAGCAACGCTTTTGGAACGCCCCGCCCGAGTCATCAGCTTGTTTTAATAGTGATTAAATAAAATATGTGTAGCAGGTGCTTTTAGACTGGTCGAAGACAAAGTGTAGACGTTAAATCTTACAAATATTTATGTTATCATGTATGAAAATAAAATTGTCTCTTATATCTGATTGATGGCCAGATTTTCGAGATAATGAACACAGACTAAAGTAATTTATTCAGTCTGTTAATAATGACGATGGTGAGATAGGTTTATTAGCCATTTTTTTAATGAGTATTCTACGTTCCATTGAAATATATGGCTAATCAATACTTCCCATATTTTAGTAGAATAATATAGCTAAACAGGAGTTGTGATAAGACTATGAGGTAATTTATACTATTTTCGGCAAATTGTCTGATACAGTTTCATTTTGAAAAGCCGATATCTATCATCTCAACGTAAACTTATTCACTTTCTAAACGATAAATAAAACAAATACAAGCATTGCTTTGTCTTATAATATCTCATTCACATATTCTTCTTATGATAGATAAAAATCGTAAATGAATGTTAATTTCAATATTTAAGCTAGCGTAGGATCAACAAATCATCGCGATGGTATCTCGTGCGATCCGAAAAGAACCGTCCATTATCGATGGCCAGCCATTGGGCCGACTGACCTCTAACACTGGCCCGATATTTAGTGGTACGACTGGCACGCATTGTTCAGTACAATGATAATTGTAGGTGGTGGCTAGAGTTTGTTTAAAATTGATTTCGGCTGTGATCGTCGGGTTGATAGCGTCGTCGTGTCTCACGTTATTATGGGTTGGGAGCGCTCCGGGCGCCGCGCACCCACTGCACACCATCGCACACTATCTGATACCGACACTGATACTGAATGTGTGTCTCGTGTCAATCGATACCGAATATTTATTGGCACTTATATCATGAGAAGATTAACACCCTAAAATGGCTGAGGATGTGTTGAAGAAAAAGGTTACATACACGGAGCTACACGGACGGACGGGCTAGATACACGGAGTTCGACGTTCGTTTCGACGTTCGTTCGTTTCAGTTTCAGGACAGTGGTCCTGAAACTGAAACGACTACCAGTCTTGTCCACTGATACTTTTTCAGATTTAGTAATGGTTGAGGGCAATAAAACAATAGGAATGATAGTACGATTAACGGCGAAAGTCTCAGTTAAAATTAGATATCAATTATAAATTCCTGGAAGCTTTAAGAGAAATACCATTTAAACGCATTGTGCAGTTCTGTTGTCATAATAAACCTTTAAAGCTCATTGTTTCTGTGAGAAATACTAGCAGCAGGTAGGCGACGATCTGGAGAGGGATGTCAGGAGGCGCGGAGTGCCTACTGCGATGGCGGATAAGAGCCGTCATAAGTCGGCGCGTCGCAGCGCTGCGTGCGCAAATAACGACAAATCGCGGCTCGATCGCGCGCCCGCGCCGCTCCGCTCCGCGCCGAGCCCGCTCCCGTCACAATGCTGATGTTCCGCTCGATCGACGCTACCCGATGCGCGTGCGCCGTGTTTTATGCTCACTTTTCTACAATCCTTTACCGTATTGTCCCTCGAACACTGACAAGGGAAATATATGGGAAGACGATGTGATTTTTGTCTAGTGGCGCTGCGTGGGGTACACTTACAATAAAATACACTGCTGTTGTTACCGAGAAATGGAATAAAAGTGTTCAAGTTTAAAATAGATATGAATTAATTGGTGGATTAAATAACATTTGTCAAGGCGCTTGTCCTCCAAGGCTAAAGTCTCAAGCATGAAGCACTTAAAGCTCCTCGCAGCTCTACGTCTCGTGATCTCGGCTAACTGACACTATCAAGCAGAATTATCTTTTTAAATTAAATTAACCCGTCCCGATAAATGTTTATGCACAGGTTAAGCGGAAGAGACCATATTCTCGCACAGGGCCCATAACTCTCGCAACAATATGGCGCACAATTACAAGTCGCGGGTCGCTAGGTGACGATGATAAATGTGTTTCCTTGGGCAAGGGACACACGCGGCGCATTGTGCGCTCGCGCACATTTCCACGCTTCCACAACACCAACATAACCGGAGCTTTAGCTTTGCACATGCCTCACTAAATAGGTAATAACTGTGTGAATTTACACTCAAGTGTTAAGGGTCCTCTTCAATGGTCGAGCTGTTCAGTATTGTCTCAACCGCGCTCAGTTTATCATTGCCAATTATCTCCGAAAGCGATACAAAGATGAATGATTCGTAATTGTATTAAGTATAATTTGCACCAGCGATAGGTGGTTAAGTCGTGCTTCGTTGTTAATGTCCACTAAGTCATGGGGGCGATTCCATATGTTGAATAGTGAGCAAGTAAATGTTTGGGCACATTGTTCTAGGACCGGTTGAGACGGAAACGCCGCGGTGGGCTGTAACATTACTTATACATGCGTCGACGCACTTTAGCAATCAGCATTAATCAACACGATATGCTCTCTTGTCTCCGCAGTCTCCCTATTGATTTGTATGTTTTCAAACTAGCACTACGGTTTGTCATCAAGCCTGAGAGCTGAGACTAACTTCCAGTTTCGCTTTACGACTGCAGATCTATTGAGTAGACCACTTAAGTAGTTAAGGCTTGTAAAGTATGGGACTCAACGAAAACTTGTGATTATTATTTTATGGTTTATTTTTACTCGGTTACTGCAATCCTAAAGATAAACTTAATGAATTTGACACATTGTTGATTGCTAATAGATGGGTGCTGGATCATAAAATGTGCTTTTAGTAGTTTCCTTAAAGTTGAAAAAATTACTAAATGGTCTCGCTTTTAATATGTTCTGTACACACGTTGCAACAAGCACTTTACACGCTAGCTAGTACCTGACAGGTTTACCCTGTGGTCGATTCGGTTTATTTGCCATTTAACTCTTTTCTTACGTTATCCTTTATTAATTTTAAACTGTCAGACAAGTCTTTGGTACAATTACAGACTTTCGTGTATGAAACTTTGAGGTTATAAGTTGGGGACGCTGTGCCAGCCTGTGTGTTTGTAAGAACGTTAGGGCAAGAAGGCTAACATTCAATTTGAGTTGTATCTTGTGGGAATTTTGTCCTTGTATAAGCTTACGTCATACCATAAATATAATTGTTAATCCTCGTTTTCTCGATTAATAAAACGTTATTAAATGAAGCATGTGCATTATGAACGACGTTTCCGATGCGTCCGAAGTAAAGAGTGTCGGAGAAAGTGTCCGTGTTACTTCATTGTCCGCATGTCGACATGAACACGTCGTGATGGCTTATCTCCAAAACTCGAGGGCCATGTAAAGCACCTTCGTTTATCTGGCGGCTACAAGGCACACGGAAACATCTTGTCTCTCGCGTAAACCCGCCATGTTTTATTCTCTCGCATTCAGCGCCGATACCTTAATAAAACCCAACAAGATTGAGCAATAAAAAGTAATTTATTTGATTGTAATTTCAAAACACAAAGTGGGCCTCATTTTGTAATATATTTTTATCTTTGTGGTTTTGTGTTTCTCGCTCGCGGGGCACGTCCTGCCCGACCTGCCCGCAGATGATTCGTTGCGAGCGTTCAATAAATTTAAAGTGTATCTTAAAACTCGATTCAATTCCGACGGTGATACCTAACGGTTGGTACCATGAAAAAGACATTACGTGCACCACAACATGTAACTTCACTTCGTATTACTTGTGTGAGTACATTGTGGTGCGCGGCGTACAATGTTTATTGTGATCGGGTCTATTTGAGGGCCGGGGCTTACAACCTTTCACCGCGCATTAAAATGTGCATATCTATTACAAGCTATAATCTCTCAGCATCTCTAAATTACATCTCTTAAAAGGTGTGAGAAGTGTAGCTGCATACGTAATCGATGGTAACGGAAGCCGAGGCGCGATGTGTTAAAGGCTGAGCGGCGTCTCGGCCAGCCGTCCCGCACCATACGCCAACTCCGATATTATCACCGAACCAATCAATTTGATCCCTCATAAAAAGTTCTCAGTAGGCAGCTACAGCTAGCGAGTATAATGCAGTCGTTGTATCGGACGCTCGATCCGTGGCTCGCTGGTAGCCGGACTTTTCATATATTTTATGTGAAAAGGATATGGGCATTGTTGTGAGACGCCCTGCTGCGCGCGCGCAGGGTAAACACTTGAAATTACAAGTCAGCTCGGATGGAGCCGGCTCGCGTCGCAGCGTACCCGGAAAAATGCGCTTCCAATGTTACGCTTGATGAAAATAAAAATATTGTCCACGCGATGTGTGGCACTGCACCAGGTGTTCGCTAGGCTGGCTCGATGTGTCATGTGCAGTATAGTATAGATAATACAACGAAACACTTGTATACTGGGCTTGATGCACGTACACACATTGTAGCTTCTAGGGCTGTTAATGAGTTTGCAGTCGTTACTATGTCATACTGAAAGACCTAAGTAGCGAGATTGTCGTAGGACCATTACTTTTAATCTCATCGACATCGTATTACACTTAGATATCGACATAAACTGAAGTAGGTACTTGTATGTAAATACAGTACAGTACCTACATAACTAAGCAAAATGGGATAAGTCACATCAAAAGTCACCACAGGAGATTTAAAAAAATCAATATTTTGTTTCAAATAAACAAGCCTCACGGAAAATAAAACTTAACAATTCAAATAAAGTAAAGATTTGCGACACCACGTAGCAGTGTTGTTCAAATATTTTGCCAGTGATCGTAAAACGAAATAAAGATAAAGTAAATATTGTGACTTTTGTGGTCTGATTATGTTTCACATTTATGTCATAATAATAAATATGAATAAAACTTCATCCTTTTTATAGTGAAGCCGATTATAAAGTCAAAAGTGATTTTAAACGTAAGTGTAGCTTTTTTTTTCTTCAATAAGTACAGATCAGGGACAGTTATTATAATTCAATTCTATGTTTTAATTTTTATTTGTTTCATCATTTTATGCCATCATAATCTATTTGAAGGCTTTCAATATTCTTTATTTTAACTTGTGTCGCGTATTTATTTTATTTAATATTATCAATTACTATAGGACCAGAATCCAATAATTTGTCTGAGTTCTCTAAGCGTTTAATTTGTAGAGTCACCATCTTGAAAAATACCTGGTAATTTTAAGTGCTGTCCTCTTCATCCAAGATTTGCAAGTCACTACTGCTTATGTTCAACTTTGTTTAAAATTACAGACAATTCAGAATAAGTGCTTCACCATCGTCAACGCAGGCTAAATAAGATTGTAGGCTTCACTGCAGAATGTAAAATACGGTTTGACAAAATTTAAGTTTAAGAGCCTTCATCACTTTTAAGTTGAATCAGTTGACCTTCAGTTGCAAAACGTATTATCTGATATCGCCAGTACCGATATACCCATACCTGTGCCGTATGTCTACTCCAGCTGGTTTCTTTGGACTCTCATTCTACAGTTTTCCACTGATTCTATTCTATACCTTGACTCAGCAAATTTTTACAAGTTCCCTCTGCTATTTTTGGATACATCAAGACAAGTGCTCTTCTACTATTGGAATGCAAAAGACAGGTTCGTCTGTTAACTCCTTGACGTTACGAGGGTGAAGATACTTTGAGGATGCAAGGATTCGAGTGAGCCGCGAGTGGCTCGAGAGAGGTGCGAGATGTTACACGGCGGATATAAATAAAAGAAGATTGTCCCCGAGGACCGCGGGCCATAATGTGCGGCGTGCTCCACTGTGCACCAGGTATAGTGCCTCTTTGGTTAATTTAGTTTGGTGGAAAAGTAAATGTCTGAATTGTGAAACTATGTGCTTTTGGCATAGTTACTTAATCGCGATTTTTGTGACCATTTTTCTAAAATTGATGTTTTGGCATTATGGATCCAATTTTCTCAGAGAGTCCCAATATTTCTTAATTGAAGAAGTTCTATCTTTTTATTTTTACAAAAACTAAATAGAGCTTAGAATCTATCTAGGATAAGGAGCTTTCAAATTGTTTTTTATAAGGAACCATTTGGCCGGTGGGCAATTGACTGAAGGCCCCAGGCTCCATCCCGAACAATAACATTTCAATTAGTGGTAATCTCACATTTCGTTTGAATCAACAGAAAATTTGTTTATTGAAATAGGTAATTATAGCAAAATCACTATTAATGCAATAAACCTAAGCCGGTACTAAACAAAAAAACTAATATAAAATAGATCTCTTGGTACTTATGCCAAAGCTCCTCAGCTCATAATAGATGTCAGATGTTAGACAGTGCCACCTGAAACTGACAGATTTACACAAGACCAGACAGCACCTGACTCGGTGCCATACTCGAGTCCAACTTGATGCTATACTATACTTGGGTCTAACTCGGTGCTATACTCGGGTCCGACTCGGCGCTATACTCGGGCCCAAAGCAGAGCATACTAAAGCTCGCACGATTAGGCGCACCCCCCGCTCCCCCCGCCCGCCACACGCGCGCCTCCAAGTAAAAGTGCTGCGTTGTCGCGAGCCAGAATTACGACGCGATCGCCTTTTATTATCTCTCTTTTTTAATTCAATTTTACGATAAACTCGCGTACACTCCGACCAGTGCGTCTTGGTCAGTGAGGTTTGGAAATACATTGTGCACTAATAAAAATAAATGAGTCATTTAGTGTCACCTACTTGTAGGAAGACTAGGTGTTTAATTGGATGAATTATTGTTAAATATTTCAGTTCAATCAAATAGCTACTTTGAATTCATCGAAGGCACGTTTTTCACAGAATTTTAATAAAACAGAGGATGCTCTCAGTTCCCATTATTTTTTTCACTGTGGAGGAAAATTAAAGAAAATAAAGAGCTTCAGAGAATGTAATTTTCTCCACAGTAATTTAGTATCAATCTAAAATTTAGTAACGGATTAATATTAAATTCAATATAATTTGACTCCTTTCATAAGTGTATGTACCCACAAGTCCCAAGACCACAAAAACGTTAAATCGAAAACTACATTCGTATGACAGTTAAAATGACCTGATCCCAATAAAAATAGACCTTTCTTTGTTATCACGGATGAAACTCAAGTGTATGTTGTGTCCTCGGCGCTGGGCCGCTCACTCCACCCTCATTTGCATACAAGCTACGATTTGTGTATTGTTAATTAGAGCAACACAAACAGGTTCCGAATAATGCAGCCTCACAGGACCGGTCCACTATGCTTTCTTGTTGCACTATTATTGTTCCATCTGTTATTTAAATGGCAATAGATTACACCCAGCAATCCAAACCTTAATAAACAATTGAGCATAATTAACACTGTATGTTAATTTTGTCAATATTGATTTATTAGTACCAGGTACCAGCTCTTATACAGCGGGCGCTGTTGTTAGGCTTGATTATAATCTTTTGTGTTCGCAGATCGTTCGCCCTAACAAAAGAGTTCAACGCTTTTGTTTTGATTCTTCAAATGGTATTATCGCAATAAAACATTTGATGTAAGTGCAGGTTTGTGGTTTATCAATTTTGTGCTAATAAGCTGTAAGTATTTACAGTTTTAAGTCGGGTTTTTATTGAATGTTTGAAAACATGTATTTGAAAAAATGCGTGGAATTTTCCTGTGTCCGGTCAAAATGTCGTAAATATGGACCGAAAGCGAGAAAAAGCATGTGGCAGGCACTTAGACACAATATCAGTGCCTTAAGCGTGATGCAGCGCTGTCGTTGTGGGAGACAATGTCGAGGGCGCTCGTAAATTCGTCCTAATACCGAGCGGAGCGCGTCGCGCGGCGGGTCGCGCTCTCCACGACGCTTTTTATTGTCAAAACCCATAGCGTCGCTGCCTTCCCTGATAACTTTATTGTTATTTACATCACTGAATTATCATTCCGATAGCCGTTGTTTTACATTCGTGTAACGTCGTGTCACAACCGGGCCTCGTATCTAAATTGCTTAATTGGAAAGTCTCGGAGAGAGGACGCTCGGATAAGAGATATGAATATGTGTATTAGCCGAGCCTGACCTTTCAATTGAGTCGCCACAAATTATAGTCGACGACGGCTATTACACGATTTTATCTGTAATATAGAAAAGTCAAATAAACTAATGTTGTTTATACCTTGTTCTCTACATGGCGAAGTAATTCAACCTGTTGTAATTGATATCGTCGGATGCTCAGTTTGTCTTGTTTTTTCTAATATCTTCCGACTGATGACAACGAAATATTTCGAATTGATTAAATTATATCGAGAACTATCGAATTTTAGAATAATCTTCTTTTCATTATTAAAAGATTATAAGATTTATTGAAGCAGATCAGGAATTTATTTTAAATTATAAACTATATTCGTCGACGGAATTTGTATTAGCTGCATTTCGATTACTGGTAGAGTTTGATAAGTGTTAACCTTTATAATGTTTTTTCTTATTCCTCAAGTTTTCCAATAAATTATGCAGAACAAATCTTCACAGGTCGCAATTCCCTGTCGGAAATATAGTTTAGATATGTGGACCGGATGCAAGCCGAAGACACTAATATGCGCTATATTGCTGCCATCAATCGGCAATAAAAGATGAATCGATTACCAGCTGGCGAGCCGGCGCGAGCGCGCGGTGGGTGCCCTCGCCGAGTCGCCGCGCCTTCTAGGGTATGCACCCCTTAATCCCACACTTTATGCAACAATGATCGGATTCTGTCGTGAAAGAAGATATGTCGCGCTGTATCCGCTTTTTGCAAACAATTCCCATTTACGTCTCATTTCTGAGCTCGAGTCGACAGTAATTTTATAATTTTAAAACTTCGGAACTCGAGCGTGTGGGCCAGACCCGAGCTGAATAAGACTTTACGAATTTTTAAACGCGAATAAAGTCTTAATAAACACTTTTTATGGTAGCCTTGTAATTTTATTTGCATTCGAAATAGGGCTCGTGGCGCGTGTTAGGCTAATAAGGAACGGATGGCCACTCTTTAACGATCCCTTACGTCGATAATATTCGCCGTCGTGTGGTAAATGAAATCACGTTTTATTGCTCTCAGCGCCATAAGTTGTTACCAAAAAAGACAGGGCCTGAGTGTGGTCACCGGCTGCTTACCTACCTCGTACAATTACTGCAGTCCGGTCGGTAGATACGTGATATTATTACTCACCCGAAACAAGAAATAAAAGAAAACTTAGGGTTCATTTTCGTAATATCGCCTCAATAAAATGGATACAAATAGAATAAGTATCGATGTTTTTTCGAAGCGAAAATGGCTCTATAAATACTGAAACGACTATTCGAATTGTTCCCGACGCATAAAAATAATATCTGCGCGTCGCATCTGTGGTGCTAATAAAATCCACACAACATGTGGCTTTGCAAATGCGATCTATTTAGACTTGGATATCGTCGCAACGAGAATAATGTTATCCCGGCACACCTCAGCCGTGTCACTCGCAAGGGCGTGTCGGAGATAAGTTTACATATTCTGTATGCATTATGCAAATTGAAGTTTTATGTTAAGCCTGTGAGGGGTGAAGTGCGGGGCAGGGAGGGGTGGAGTGCTCTGCGCATGCGTTTGCGACATTTCACTCGCCACTGACGCGCGTCAATCTTGACTTTGACACTCGTGCGCACCACACATTTAGATAGAGCGTAATTAATGCGCAAGGACACATTGACGTATCAAGCACAGTACTGCACTCCGATATGTTAAACTGAATTATGTTACGACACGACTAGATAGCTAGTTGAGTTACAGATATAATATTATTAATAATACGCTTTTAGGTAAAACATTACATACAGGGTTATTAATTTCTCCTAGCTATTCATTTTTCCACCCACGACTTAATTGGAAGTAATATTAATAGGTAAATAAGTATTTATTCACAATACTTATCTAATATCTATACAATATTTGAAACTAAACCACTGTTCGTAACCTTATCTAAAATAACTGAGATTCCTTTACATTTATCGAGAGCTTACGAGTTTCATAACATATTTATGGAATAGGAGTTGCATACCGTCTTATGCCTGCTAGGGTTGCGGAATTAGTTCGAAAGAGTCTCCGCGGCCCTGGATTGCAAAGGGCATTTGTAGAAACACGGGTGGGTGGGTTTTAGTCAGTAAGAGTCTGACACTCTCTTCCGCTCGGAAGATGACGCTTCCGGAAGGAGTCATTGATGATTTCCCATCGTTAAAAAAAATTCCGTCTTATGCAACTCCCATGTACTCCTATGTTTTGCCTTTTCTGCCACTGGTGCCAGTATCAATCTTGCTTTGAAATACTTATTTCTCACATTCTCGTTAGTCCACACATCCATCTCAACATTTATACATTGATACTGCAATCATTACAACATATAGATCGAAATCTTGTCGTAGTAACATCATCTACAGGTATGGTAAATTGATACCGTTTGATCTCCGCAATGTTAATTAAATGTTCATGTTTTAAATCATACAGGTTCAATCTATTGGCATTAAACAACTGTTTTTAATTATTTGGCCAAAACCCGAGATCTTTCTCGAAAATTCCTCTTTCGAGGCACATGCTTTAACAAGATGTGGGTAATTAAAACTAAAGACCTAATAAAGGGTTATTTTACTCATAATTATCAACAACTTTTACTTATGCCATCATTTTAATGACTCAACCTAGAAGTTGCAAAAATAAATACATTTTTCTTAACACAACTTATTTTGTCGAGTTAAGCAAACATCAAGTTTCAATAGATTTTTCCGCGCGTTCAGTTATCCATTATACCTTTTAATTATCGTAGCAATGCAGAGATAGCGGAAATTGGCATCAAGAAAATTGATGCTTAGACACTCAATCTCTTTTAAAGCCTTTATATAACCGCAAGTAACCTGTAAAACCACCGCGGGGTACAGCTCGACCTCAACTCATAAAACAGGTACACACCCTCCACTTAACTGAATGACGAAATCAATCCACCACTAATTGATATTATTGTGAATATTAAACAAATTAATCGACTCAATCGTAATTTAAATGCCGTGCAATTATATCTGATGTTATTATCTCAGTGTTTATCAGTGGAAACACGTTAATTTAAGACTCAAGTCATAATTTTGTGAGCGGTTATTTATGTTTGCGAATGACAGCGTGCTTTTTAATAAATAATATCTAGTGGTTAAGCTTGATTTTCCAGTAAATTAAAAATTCCTTAAAAATTATAGATCCTAACGAATCAAGATAGCTTGAACTATATCAAAAGAAACGAAACTATGTCTTATAAGGGAGTTTAACCAGTATTAGAAGAATAATTTTTTATTTTATTTTATTTATTAGTGGCAAAAAAAAACTGTTGCTGAAAAATCGGCACATTTAAATGAAAAGGCTAGGCAACCAATTAAACGGCTGATTCAGCTACTTGGCTGCGACATCGACAAAGCTAATCTATTCTGTGGTAAATGTGCAATAACGGTCATTGACCCACATGTAGGTATTTATTACCTTCTTAAAATTAAAAACCAAAACAAATACATAGAGCTGTCCTGATTCGATTTCTATCGTGATCCTTTACGAACAAAATAAAACAAAAATCAACAAAATATTTCAGTGCATTATTGTATTTGTAAAGTCATAACCTCTGCTCAATCAGATGTTGTGTACCTGGAATTATGCAGAATTTGAAATGTTTCTGCATGGTTGACTGACTGACATACGATTAAACACAAATTGCTAAATCATGTGAAAGAGAAATGTGAAAACCTTTGCTATATACTCGTATTAAGTTTGTTGAACTAAGTCGCTAGGTAGAGCTTCTTGCTATTAATGCTTTTATTGGTAAAACACCTTTAATCTAACGTAGACGAAAAGACTCATAATGAGAAAATAACAGTTTTTAAGATCATCTAATATATCAATCATGCTCTACCTGACTGTAACTCAGATTTGATGAACCTTCGAAGTGCAGTAACGATATCCAAGTCTTCTCGAGAACGATCTAATAAACTAGTTACTGTTCAATAAACTCCTATGCAGAATATGGACACAAGTGTGTGTGTATGTGCTCATAAACCAATCCATTCATGCAGGTAAACGTAAGATCAAGAATGAAGTGCAATGCACCATTATCACTTGGATCTCAATAACAACATAAGTACAGTTGCGGGTGTGAGGTGCGGGGCAGGGGAGCGGCAGTTCATTCATCAAGCCTTCATAAGGCTCTAAACCTAATTCGACACAAGCAACCTCGCAACATCCGCTCTTGCAAAACATTATTTCATTCATAACTTTAGCGCGTGCCGTGTCTACACCGAGCTCAAAACAATACTGCTAATTAATAACTGGTTTTCAAAACTTGGGAATACTTTTTGAAGTACAACGTGAGGTGATCTCACTTGGAGTCATAGTTGTTTTGGAGATTTTGTTGATTAAAATTAAAACATTATTATGAAGGTGTTTCAGAAAAAAAGTGATTTCATTACCACGTCTTTTATGACAACGATTTCAGACAAACAATTTCAAGTCCGGACACACGCAATTTCATTCAAGAGCAAATGCCCGGTGAATGGGAGTGATGAGGAATAAAATTCGTTTTACAAAGGCGTAATAAAAAGATAATGTGCAAAATAAGGTTTTGTGGGTTTGGTATGACCACAGCCGATAATGTTTGGCGCACCCACGCGACGGCGAGCGACGGAAAATAACATTTAAGTTGAGCCGATGACATCAGCGCGCGCGCCGCGCCTGCCGCTACCGCGCAGCTGCACCGGCGCACGCGCACGCAATCACCATCTTATAAAAATATAAACATATTCTCACTAAACATGCTAATAATAATTGTACTACGGAAATGCTAACGGACATTATAGAATTCTTAATAACTTTTTAAGTATCGTGTTTTTTTGTTTCCAAGTATTTTGTCGTGTAGTGCCACTCCCCTTTTGCCACAGGAAGTGTGCAATAAAACTAGCGGTAACAGTAAAAGAGTTTGTGATTTAAAGCTGTAACGTATGGTTCTAGAATTCCATGGCCAGTCCATATTGATTGTATCAGCTAATCGGGATCAGAACTCTTATTAATCAAATAAGCCATTGTCCGATCCGGATCAGCATCACGCATGACATTTGGCTCACGAGAATCTGTATGTTGCACAAAAATAAAGAAACGGTACTGCATTGATCACTGTCAAAAGCTTCGCTCAAAGTAAACGAAAACTAATCATTTAGTTCCTTAAAATTTATTAACGTCACTAATAATAAATTAAAACATTATAAAGGGCTGAACTAACGCCTGCCACAGACAAAACGGCTCGCTCGATCTGGGGTAAGACAATCCGTGCGATGAAAGCAGTCTCGCTCTTCCTAAATCAACGTCAAATTACCACCTTTTAATCTTTTGTAAGCGATTCGGTTACACACACGTGTTCTAAACGCAACTAAACAGTCGCAGCGACTGAAATACTGACGGAGATTGCCGTATAAATCTGACGTTTGAGAAATTTTACACGTCTTTGTTACAAATTCATGTCTGTCGGCGAGCAGCTATATTATTTTACTATTAGCTCGTGAATGGAGCGCGATGTCGTAAATGACCCATTCTTTTGTGGTAAGTTTCGGGTTTAAATTTATTGTAGCACTTGGTTTGAAATAGTCATTTAAGATGGAATCGGTGTAAAATTGGGTAATGTTACTCTTTGTACACTAAAGTATTATGTAATAAGAATGGGGCGATGTCGCTGAGAGATCATCGACACTTAAGGCTTTATAGACAATAAAGCAGACAAGTGTAATGGGATCTCACGTGCCAGCCGGCCAGAGACGGGTCGGAGGGCATTCCGTTAGGACTCATTGTGAAAGGGGCTCTGGACTGAACGACCGACTGTAGTAAAGAATGGTGAACACATAAGGAAATGAAATAACAAGATGTTGCGAAAACTAATTCTGCGGCACTTTACAGTGCAGATTTATTGAATGTACTACGACAGAAGTGTTACCGGAGCCCAAGCTAATATTGTAACGAGGATTTAAGGTGTTCATAAACTTCAAATGGCCTACCCATTCACTACTTTGAAGACTGATGGCTGCTGAGTAGTTACATGTCATGATTGTCCAAAGGTTAACCATTGTAACAAACAAGGCGCCTTATTATCTAAGGATGATAAGTAATTCAATTTCAATCAACATGACCACATCCAGTCATGTTTGAAATTGAATTGTAATTCGGTTAAGTCGACTGATGGTAATTTCGAATGATAGGCCTCATTCGTTCACAGACGTAGATTGCTAGTGAAGATAATTGTCTTGAGTTAATGTTGGCTAAACAAAGTGCGTATGTTATATGAATGACGGGCGCGGGTCTGAAGCCTCAGGCGAGGGGCAATAGCAACTCGTATGGGAAACCTTCGGACATGTGCTTTAAATGCTTAACCTATGGTCTGCACTAAGAGATTAAAATACAGTAAACCAAAATATTAAAAAATAAATAAGATCACTAATTATGGGATAAATAAAACGTTCGTGGCCATTAATAATAAATGGATTTTAGAGAGATATGACGTGTCAATTATAATTAAGGAGTACCGAGTAAGTATGTAGTAAGAAGTTGGCAGTAGTATCGTCACAGCGCTAATTTATTATTATTATTTTTTTACTCATTATTTGTTTGCATAAATTGTTTAAGTAGGTATATTTGTACATTAGTTTATTCATTTGAGTATATATTATAGTATAGTATTGTATGGTATGTACAGTTTATATAATTATATATAATATAATATATATTTACAGTAAGTAATAATATATAATCGTGTTTCTGTTTTTTTTTCTTTTCCACATTACACCTACCACTATTTGTCTCTGCATCACCTAAAGGTTGACTGGTAGAAAATGCCTAAGGCATTAAGTCCACCTCTGTACATTTTCAGATTTCAAATTTGGCCGCCAATATTGATCCTAAAAGTTATAAACTCATTTTAAATTGACAGAAACTGCTCTAAATCACACGAATTTAATTGAGATGACATTTCAGGAAATAAAAGGATCCCCATTAAAAATTAAAATAAGAACCTCCACGGGCCACAACTAAATCACCATTACGTGCTTGAGCCCTAAAAAAAAGCATGTGTCGTAGTCTTGAGCCAGCCCTCAGTTGATATGGGGCACACAATGGCCGGCACACACGTGCAGCGATCCATTACACGGGATAAGTGCGGCTAATTCCCACTCTTGAAGGCTGCGTTCACGCATTAGAATAACCATCGCAGGCTGTACAAATAGGCATAAACTGAGACTGGGGATTATTTTGGTAGGAGTTAGATTTTGCTTGTGATTTTGTTTCTAGACTACCATTACAGTTTTGCAGCAACAGTAAGAAGTTTTTCTTTGGACTGAAATAATATAGTTATTATTTCAGTCCAAAGACAAAAGGAAAAAGCTAATGGGCAAGGGGAGACCTTTGCCCATTAGTATGGGCAAAGGTCTCCCTTTTCCCCTTCCACTTCTATTCTAGGTCCATGTATTCGGTTGTCAATCTACAAAATACCTATTTGATTAATTTTAACATACCACCTGGCTGGTTTTAATCATTCGTGGCAGTTATGTTCCTGCCATGTAAATCTCTGAAGTGGCCAGTAATGTTTGAGTACAATCACTTGCTCTATGTATGAGGTGCTTATTCATTTGTGCGTCGCAGTCGGCTCGTTAGCAATTGGACATGCCCGTTGCACGAAATATTTCAGCGATTGAAGCGGCGGTAAATTGCGCGCAACAATAGCACGCGTCCGCGGCTGCGCCCGCGCCGCTACAAGACCCTATTTACTACAAGGGTTTTACGATTCACTCGTTATCTTTAAATTATGTTTACTGGTTTAGAACAAAATTATACACCTAGGTCTCCATGATACTGTTGGGACTGCACAACGTTCTACACGGATAAGTTAACTGTCAGATAATTGTTTCTGTACCTCGAAAGAAATAAATAACCAGCCCTTGACAGTGTACAGTATTACCTTACGGAGTGGAAAACGACATAAAGTGACAGCGATTCCCATAGGCCGTACCGCTCGTATTAATTACAGCGCAGTGATCCGAGCGGAGCGCGCATCCATCACACGCGTCAGATAGCGCGTTATGAACGACACACAGATTTGTACTCGTAATTTGTACCACTGTCATCACATTTCAAAGACAAATATAAAGGATTGAGGACCGGAATGACAAGTGTCAACGGGCTCATTCGGTTGGTATTTTAAGAGAGGTTTTTATTTAACACGAGCAACAAGAGGTGGATTGATCGAGACAGGTTTCAAGTGCCGTTCGATGGCCAGGTAACGTCGCGTCGCCGAGTCCTTTAGTGTCTCGTCCAGCGTTCCGAGAAATGTCCTTACCTAACTCTTCACATTTAACCAACAACAATCACATGCCTTTGCTTATGTTTCTGTCTCTCACGCTTTATTTTATTATTTCATTGTTAGATTTGTTCAATTTTGTTCCAAATTGTATTTCGGGCTGCGGGACAAGATGTATGTTTGAATACTTTGATTTCTTAAAAACATTAAGAAATTAGAATTCAGACGTACCATCGACATAAAAAAGATGAAGGAGATTTCGCCTTCTACAGTTGAGATATCTTCAAAAACAAAATAATGCCGTGATAGGAAAAATATGATATTCCATAAAATTTGCAGTAAAGGCTGTAGTTTTGTACCCAAAACCAGCCATGTGTCGAATATTAATTGGCCGGGTATCGGGTCTGTCGTCGGTTTACAATTACACGCACCGATGGTATCGGATGCGCTTGCGCCGGCGGCAGCGCGCTTGCGTCAAAATTTAATTACCCGCGAATTCGCCACTCACTCACGCACGGGATCGTCGAGATTCGTATCGAGTCGAGTCTGTGAGACTTCATAACATACGCGCGCCGCGCGCGCATTAGCTCGCCGTTGACGGACCGTGCGTCCGAATGTCAATCATTATTGATTGGCATTCCGGTTGTTTATTGAGCCTTTGTATCTAGAATTCATTATTATGATTAGTGGAACCAGTTTTTTCTGTTTTTTAGTATGAGTAACACTTTGTTGTGTGCTAGGAACGTAGTAAATACCTACGGCAGTACTCTTATACTCTGATGGTTTTACTTTTTCAATCAAGATTTCACACATTTCGTTGAAAAGGACGAGGGCAGCCAACGGTTAATCGTTCCTGGTAAACCTTGTGGTCGGTCTTAGTCGGCCTTTATGAGTAAGAAAGTAATTATCAACAATCGACGCAAATTAGTGGTCACAGTTGAAACATTCATCGTTCGTTTGTTACCATGCGTCTACGTCATCCCAGCCATGCCAAGTCATCGAATATTAATTAACAACTGAGAACACTCGGCTATCTCTCGATCCAGCTTGCTGTGTCGCTTCGTACATATTTATCACTAACATTGTTCAGTATTATGCTGGCTTCACTTGCATTATGTTATTTATGAGTTTTGATAGTCATACTTGTTTTGCCACCTTCGAGCTACGAGGCGAGATATCGAGATAGAAGAAGTGAGTCGTCACGGGTGTGGCTCTGATTCACTAGTGACTCTAATTTCGTAGAAGATAGTATTGTGATTTTTATTATCTATTTCTTCTATGTCTTTAATAACAGCTTAATTGATGGTCGATGATTCATAGTGACGGCGTGGTCCGCCGTGATTTGTTAGTTGTCGATGTTTGAGTTTTTAATTATACGTAACTAAAGATGTGTTATTAGAGAGGCGGGGTGCAATGTTTTCGTCACGGCTATCTCTCAACGAATGTGATGCCTGTACCCTTGTTCGTTTTGGACAGGCATATTAACGATGGTGTTTATGCTGTTAAAAATGCACTCACTATACGAATCGATATGATGAAACTCAAATAAGTAGGTACCAAGCACAACATTAAATAATCTGAAAATCATGTTTTACGAGTATGATATTTTTCTCGAACGAGCGTTGATTTACAATGCATTTCAACTTACAGATTTGAAAGCAAAATAAAACAACGAACATTTATCTGAACAATGAAGAAATATTAAATTAACTGTTGACATTACGAAGGCTCATCAATCTTTCATTTTAATTCTGATACGTGTAACATATTCATAACCTACTTGGTCTGGAACAGCTAAGTACATACACCGCAACAAATTGACTTGTCATATTTCTTTGCTGTAGCCACTTTTCTTCTGCCAGCCTTTGGAAAAAACTCTTTCTTTCTTATCGAATACAAAATGAATGTACGCAACAGATTGGCTACAAGAAAACAAATACGTACAGAGAATATCGGATGGAATGTAACATTGGGAACATTATCACTTCTCTGAAGAATAATTCCAGCTGGTCTATAAAACAATGGAGTTCAAATGTCAGAGGAATCTATATGTATGGGGGTACGGAGTGCTCTCGTAGTCGACACGCAGGCGCGCCCTGCTGCGCAGTGACATGTCAGCGGTCGTCCAGCCCTCAGCTAAGACAAAAGACAAATTAATTTTGTACACAAGGCATTTAATTTGAATGTGAATAGCATGAAGTGCGACGAATGGCCGCCGAGAACAATGGCCGGCGCCGACGGTCCCGCCTTTTTGTTTTACACTCAATGAAAGTAAAAAGTATAAAATCTAAACGTTCAACAGACAATTCCGTATTATGATATGGACACAGTAATGGAGGGCTGGCGAGGCGCCTAATAGCTTATAATATTAAATGTACGTGATGGAGCAGAGCGAAGTGCGGCGATGGGCTCTCAGGTCAATGCGGCCGGAAATAATTGTTGAGTGTAAAATTTTGATCATAATGCGATGAATTATACCAGAATGGTGGCGTCTCAAATTGCTTACACATAATTCCATGTTCCTTAGCATCAATGGAGTGTCGGAGTATTGTTTTAAATTTGTTTTCAGATTTCTGCTTTCCTCTGACGCCTGCTTTTAACGATTAAATACTGTTTACCAAAAATATGTTGGAGGTTTTCCATGTGCACACCTACGGCGTAGACTAGAGAATGTAATAAAACAGTTAATGTATTGATGTTTCGTTAGATTGAAAGCAAGTTTTGATTAAAACCGTTCTGTCCGCAACAAATCTTGAGTGATGGGAATAAGTCAGCTCGAGGCGACGGATGCTACACACCTAACGACGCGACCGCGTGTTTACTTTATATCATTAGTCCATCAATCAAGATCTGTTGAATCGTAACTGTTAGTTAAACACTAACAATCATTGGCTCCGTGGTCCGGCCGGCCATCAATCAGCGGCGTTGACGCGGTGCCTTCGGGTGTCGCGTCCAGGCCGCCGCCGCCGCCGCCGCCGCCGCTGACCGCTGCTAGACGCTCTTCAACGCCCTATAATGACAGCCCTCGCGCCGACCCGACACATCCAATTCACATGTTAAATGGAATTCCCTTTGCGCCTCAAAATTACGAACGTCCGTGTTATTAAAGTGTTTGTTTCTTAGAAGTTTTTTGTTTAGATGTTTTATCCAATTAGTGCTACCGTGTCGAAAGGATAATGTTGTGATGAACGTATAAAACGTTTAGCGCGTTAAAAGCGGAGCCTTGTCGGCGCGATAACAAAGCACCAACGAGGACATGTGCGCTTGCCTATTCGATAAACATTAGTGTTAAGTTGAGAATGTCACTTCATCTTTGCTTGTTTATTTATTTATGTATTATGCATGTACTCGATGGCATCGGCTATATCGATTCATATTTGTTTGCTGAGGTTATGCTCGGATGAAACATTTGTACTATTATTGAGATGCGACGTGACTCGCATAATGAGGGGATTGATCGGGTAGAAGAACCGCTACAATGACACTTGATCTATGTTTACAATCACAGATTGAACGCTGTAATGAAAAGCTACTCATTGTATACTTATTCGTAAGTATATATATGAATAACAGACTCAGATGGAAAACATCTACTCATGGAATGTGTTTTGAAATTGAACTCTTACGATGTATGACAAAAACGGTGACCTGCCTACTTCAGTGAGTCATTCCGTCTCTATGGTAATTTGAAAATGGAAGAAAAACACGTACGTTACACTTGTTGACTCTCACCGTTGGTTAACTTGAGAGGCCCAAACCGCGGGAAATGGATTGTTATGGTTTTGTAGGCGATTGGATAGCTTGTTTTCGTTTCGTTTGAGCCTATCTATGTTCTTTAAACGAGGTCAGAAGTAGTTAAGTTCACAAATGTTTTTATCGACTTGACCAAAGCCTTACTCATACAACACGTATTTTGCAATACTAAATACCATTTCATAATACACTACAATAAATAGTAGGATTTTTTTTTAAATCGTACTACGAAGTCACTTTTATAGCGATTAGGTATATGATCATTGCAAAATTCATAAGTTAACGATTTTGGTGTACATCAAGGTAAAGTTGTGGGGCCGGGCTGGTCTGTTACTTACCATGTGTTGTTGTAAAATATGAGAAAGTACTAAAACAATTTTTAAAATACGTCCAGCATCAAGTTTATAACTACATGATGCTTGTATCGCTAACAATTTAGTCGATTGGTTCTGAATACCGTAAGTCTTTAATGTAACAGGTACTTGGCAAGTGCACGCCTTAATTCATTAATTCAAAACACAATAATAAATAACACATATGCATCAAAATCGGTCGTATCTAGTGCGGCGGCTGTCATCGATGGTTCGGTTTAATTTAATTGACTGAGCTACGTGCCGATGATAAATGTTAGCGGGGTTAAGCATATGCGCGGGGGTTAAGCATATGCGCGGGGCTCATGAATAAATCGCCCCTCGGTGAGACGAGCTGATTTGCGATAAGCGTGTATTTATTGCGTTATTTGTGCGCGCCACCTGACGGAGACGGCGAGTAGCCGCCGCCGCGGGAGGCGCTCTATTGCCTTCCAAGGATCGGCCTGAGCGCTCCAAAGCGAGATGGTAGCAGAAGCGGAAAGAGGCGGAACACCTTCAAACCCAAACAACCGAACGAAAACGTTCACAGTCAAGAAGCAGCAGCGTCTTCGTAAGTCGCTAGGCATAGAAGAGACGTTAGGCGTGACTAGCGTAACAATATTTTACTAAGATGTAGTAATTATTCGTCAATACAAACTATGTGTCTTACTCACAACAGTATACTGTAACAGCGTTTGATTATACTAGTCCGTCCACAACCTAAATGATGATTACGACATTCCTTTTGAAGACTCCTAATACTCAGTACAGTTAGCGTCAATTAACTTTGCCCTTCTGAAGTTAGCCATTTGCAAAGATCGCGCAGGTGTAGTCACGTAAACGGGAGCAAGCGGGACGCCAGCATGCATTGAACGTAAACGAGCGACTGTGACATAAAATCGCGCCGCCATAATCCCCGCCCCCATGTCTTTTGCGCATGTGCAGTTGCAGTTTTGTTCGTAATTTTGACACTACGCAGCCGCTCGTAGCCAACTTCACAGGGGCACAGTTATTTGACGCGAGCTGTAGTTAACGATGACGATGTATGAACTCACGATTCAATTCGCTACCGCCTCTGGCTCCGCTGTATTCTTGTCGGTATGACCGAAGCTCGACTCCGCGGCATCCCTCCCGGGAACAAGCGTGTGGAACGCGCCCCTCACCACATAAATCACAGCGGACATAACAGCATTAACTGTTGATGGATTTCGCCCATTCAATGCTCAGCGTTGATATCTGTACAAATTGCCTCCCTGCCTCTTTCATTGTCTTCGATATGTACGAATTGAAAAATGAGTTTTGTTTTATAATACTGCAGATAGTTGAAGTGCATGTGAATCAGTTAATAAAATTATAAGTTAGGACAAATACTTGCGATTGTGGATCAATGCGTACAGAAGCAAATCTTGACTCAGTGACATTTAGAGCAAGCAACCTAATTATATTAAACGATATTCAGTTGCGCAACGATGAGTGCCGCGATATATTCTCGTGTAGGCAGATATTAGAGGACAAGACGAGTAATTGGACTGCGCTAGAGCACGGCAGCGATCAATTATGTTTATGTGAATAGTAATTATTTTATTATGCAAGTTGATTGAATGGATCTTATTTGTGGTCGCTCTATTTAACGTTCGTGCATTTCTTGTAATTAGATTATGGTTTTATGATGAAATTATTCATGTCTTTGCCAATGCAATCGGTTCAGCCCTACTCTTCAAATAAATAAACTCTTCTCTATAATGAATTTGTCAAAATCGAACGATTCATAAAAGCTTAATGGATAAATAAACATATGAACAGGTAAACGGTTAATCTCTTCGTTTCGTAAACGATTCCAATCGTAATCAACGTAAGTTAGTCAATACTGAGCGCAAACAAGCATAAGTTACTGTGGACGTCGAAAATAAATTTATGTTCATGTAATGATATTCCGAAAGCGATACACACGGTATAAGTAGGTACTCGCGTACAAAGTGAGCACACTCGTCGCACTCGCGCGCACGTCCCGCCGTACGCGCATGCGCCGAGTCCGCGCCGCGCCGGTCGCAGCCGCAGGCGCCGATACACGTCGCAAACTAAAAATGTGTATAAATTATGAAGATTACATGAAAAAGAGAAATGTGTTACATTTAATTTTATTACATACGATAACTTATGGGCTAGGCACGGCACTCGCTTGAAAAACACGTTGCTCCGATTGAACACCTTCATAACAACGTATGGTTCATGCTACGAGAATGCCAGTTTAGCTTTAATCTCAATGGAAATAAGACTCAGTTTAGTCCTTGAGTTGTATTTTAATTAAGGCTTTTTGCAGATTGTTGCATTTCATAGTTACATACAGATCATTTGTGACATTAAAATATCAATTATTTATGGTGTTGAGATAGAAACAGCTTTTCGAGAAGAACTTATCCTTTGGCTTATCTATGCAAAATTGTTAATATTATGAACGAGCTACGAGACTCTACAAACTAGATATTATTCGATATAATATAATCAAAATGTCGTCAGTTAGTCAAATAACGTTTTATTTGATGTCGATAGCCTGATTCCGGCATGGCGGCGTTTTAATTATTTATTGCAAATATCGTTATTGTAAGTTTTATTGGCAGTTAGAACATTAGGTTATGAGACTACAATTATTATCAACTAGCACTTCGCCCGCGACTTCGTCCGCGTGGGGATAGTAGGTACTCCACAAACTGCAACGCCCCTATACATATCCCATTATAAAGGTTAGTTTTGGTAAATCAAGCACAACGATTCTCATTATTGGTTCAGTGCAACTGTTCGCCCCGTTCAACCCGTCAGGGGTTGATTATGCAAAAATTGTTAGGTACATGATCTGTTTCAATTATCCCACTTTTAGTTTGTTCGTAGACTTCCGACGTAAATTGAAGCAAGCTATAATTTCCTCCCCTAAAAACTTATTCACCCCTGCTTCACCCCTTATTATGTATGTACCTAGTTGATTTTCGAAAAATCCAAACATTTGTTATTCTTATTGTTTTATCCAAAACATTTAAATGCTGTGGTGTTTCAACTTCATCGGACCAAGCATTGATACGATTCTCCCCAGTTCGCTCAAGCCGCGACATTTTTTTTACTCCGAGCATGTTTATTACCGTCGTAGCTTTTGAACGAAAGGTCCGATTTGAATGATTTAAAGTGTAATTTACACGGACATAATCAACCTTAATTATCAAACCATTTAAATGGATAAGGATTAATATCATGGTACTATAATCACCATTTTTTATTTTACCATGGGATTTGCTTGACTAATATTAACAAAAAGCGGTCATGGTGACTTATCCATAATAGTTAGACATATGGTATCGCGGACTTTTTTTTAGATATTGAGAACTTCTATAAAACTGTAGTACTTCACTTTGCTCTATTGTCAATAGATTCCGCAGCGTACGCGATATAAGGATTTTTTCTCACACCTTGGGTCACATTATCGAAGTTTTCATACGGATCCCTAACTTTTTTGAAAATATTCTATAGCCTATGACCATCACCGATAATGTAGGATTCTACTGGTGAAAGAATTTTTTAAATCGGTCCAGTAGTTTCGGAGCCTATTCATTTCAAACAAACAAACAAACAAACAAACAAACAAACAAACAAACAAACAAACAAACAAACAAATCTTTCCTCTTTATAATATTAGTGTAGATTAGTGTAGATGTGTTAAACTTAAAGGTGAACAATACGATCGGAGGATTTTTTCTGAAACCTTAACTCGAGCAAGTTGCGTGACTGTTATCTTGATGCCCTTGTAAAACACAAAACATGATAATAACTTGGTCGAAACATAATTTTATGTTTATTTATTGGCTGTTTACGCTCAAGTTTCTTTATGGCGGCGGTGTCTATTATCAACATTATAACTTACCTATAGATACTGTGTTATCTGGGGGACATAAAACTGGTACAAACCTAAGACCCCGCAATCTGGTATTAATGCGATATGGTGACATTTGAGGACGTTTTCCGCATGATCCTCGATACCGTCCGAGGACATAAAAGGTTCTATTAATTTAGGTGTAGATACTTTGTCGGGGATTGCGGACGCCTCAGTCGATGGTATCGGTGGTAATTTGTTGTAAGCAGACCAATCAAAATATTTGTTTATCAAGGAGGAGAGCGATCGCGATGTTTATCGCAGCTCATAATGTTCGCGTGTCGGCCGATAGCTTATCTCAGAGGCTGCGGCTTGTTACTGAAGCATAGCTGGGATAGTCTTCGCCACTTTATAGCCTTTTGTGAATGTCTTTGTGGAGTTCCGGTGCGCGACAGGTTGCGGCTTCTCTTGATGTTTATGCAAATTATTTTTTGAGGATTGTTATCGTATTGTCCAGTTCGGTATGGACGTTTAATGGATAACGGCGGCTGTTATGGTGAAGATTTGATCTATTTTCCCATCTTTCTAACTTAGCTCAGAAATACTTTACAAAACATTTGCCGAGAAAAAAACTATGAACACGTCAAAGTAGTCAATGTTCAAGCTCATTAACAACTACAAACAAGAGCAAGAAAAAAAATTAGAGGCGTTATCCTCAATGTCTGTCAATCAAAAAACCTGCTTGAAACTTGAGCAGCCTCGGAATGTCACAACAACAAACAGGGAACTCGAACCAACAATATAAGGTGATCATAGGAGAACAAAAAATATTTGTCCGAGTCTGCTAATGTGTAACTAAGGCTGAGACGCGGCCTGACACGGAAACTCTCTTCACACACGTCTGACCTCCAACAAAGGAGTTCTGTTTGAGTTGTGTCGCTACTAAAATATTGAAACGAGTGCCGAGTGCGTGCTTGCCTCTGTGACAGTGCTTGTCGATGATAAGCTGGTGGCGTAGCTCAAGATATTTTGTAGCTACAGCAGCTGTTTCGAGTATGAATTAAGAGAAAAAAGACAGTTGCAGACTACTTACAGGTCTTATTCAATCATTTGCCTACGAGATATGAAACGAAAATCAAAGAAAAAATAAATAAAAACTAAACGAAAAAAACTTAATTGTAAAATTAGATTAGACCTATAACTGAAGCCCCGTTATTTGGTCCTCCATGTTAGTTACAAGAAAATATGAACAATACTTCTACTACGCAGCTACGCTATGCACTTTTTTTATCTACAGATCATTGTTACCGTAGTACTTGCTACGACGATGCGCGGTAGCGCTACGGTGATTGTAGCTTTGTAGCTAATCTGTGCTACGCTTTGTCGTAGCGAATACGTTTCGCAGTTATGATATCCTGGTACAAGCTACGCCGTTTTGTGTGCGCATTCCTATTTCGCAGTCTCACGCGCATGTTTGTTCGCGCGACAACGGATAGTACGGTTCACTGGCGCGCAGTGTCCGGTAAAGTTCACTACATGCTCACTGCGAAACCACCAGCCAGCTCTCCGACCAGTTTCTGTTTGCATAGAGCATTTTAGCTGACCGACACTTCAGAAGTTAGCCATTTGATGAACAACACAACGTTACCTTAGCATCAATCTAGTCTTTGGAAGGTCAAAAATCGAATTTGCAAGCATGATGTTAAAGTGTTTTTAATTAAACCGTCATGATCTAAATAAGCTATAAACCTGCGTCTACAGGCATACTACCTAATTGGACCACATAGCGTATGTTTAGGACTATTGATTTATGCACAGCCACCGTCTTAAACAAATGATCGACTTCCTGGTAACCGAACGGGGAAGTATGGGAACTTTCCATTACTTTGTTTACGCAACAAGGGATCGAAGTAAATCCATAAGCAGTCGCTCTACGGGTATAAGTCTTACAAAACAAACCCCAGGGGACCAGTAATCAGGATAAAAAGAATAAATATAATTCCGAAACGTAATATATTCTGGGCTCGCAATAGATAAAGGTAACGAAGTCATGCACGGTCGTGTTTTGTTCAATATTGGACGATTTTGTCTCAATAATTCCAGCGAAGGGCCGGTGTCACGCGAACATTCGCCAGCACCAATTAGTCGGCGCCTTGCTCCGAACACTGCACAATAAATCAATAATTAAACAGTTCATCTACCGGCAAATGCTGATTTATTCGCCACTGCTGGCCACGCTCGCGTCTGTGTCGCGCGACTTATTATTGCCCACCTATTGCTGATTGCGATAGAAAATAAACTACAAATGTAACTGTTACATGTACGTGGCTATTTATTTTTGCATTGCCGGATCATCGGCCAAGAGGTATTGCCGCTGCGAAGATGTAATAACTAATATTATCACCGTAATACTAGCGGAGGCAAATCCATTACATTATGCTAAATCGTTGAGTAAATACATTATGTTCTGCTATATTCGCGATACTAGATGGTCGTTTCGTTATTGAGTTACACTTGGTCAGTAGATTTTTGGTTGGAAATTGATCGGAGTAACTTGAAATATTTTGAGATATGTTTTATGATATAAATATTTTGTGAAATTTTTGATTATGTGTTTGTGATATGTGACATTTAATTGATTGTTTATATTTACTCTATTGGTATCTACTAAATGATCTTACCCAACCCCAACTTTTGAGTAGTGTCAGGGTCAAGAGCAACTACCGCATCACGACGTGTCAGTGAATAAACTTCAAGCATTGAAGACGACTTTGATTAGTGAAGACGAGTCTCACGGCACACTAACACCAATTAATAACCGTCTCTATCTCATTGGTAAATTCCCGCAATCAGCAAAGGAACGCGCTAATATGTTGAGCATAGCTCGTGTTTGAGTAACATTTCTTTGTTAATTTCTCTCTAAGCGGCACAAAGTGAAAGATTAAGTGTAGTTTACTTTGTGCATTAACGAGTGTGTCCGATCTGAACAGGGCTGAGTTTTCACACACGCTCTGCTCATGTTTGTACAGGGCATTAGTGCCCAGTAACTGTCGCGGATGACGACAACACGCCAACACGGTAATGAAGTCCAACTCACGCACTCCACCAGACCTTTACATACATAAGCATGCAGATACAAAGTATTCGTTTAAGTAGAGGCTTTTTGTTGTAAACGTTCAAGATTAACAAGCATAAACAACACCTGGCATGCCTCACTGACTAGCCATCATTACTGAGAACCCTTGAAACTGTACGCTTGTAATCTTGAACATTTCAAATTAAAGTAAATTAAAGACATGGCACAGCTATGTTACAGCGCGTGTAGTGGCGTCGGCGTCAGGAGCCGCGCGTCAGGCGTCAGCGTCAGCGTCAGGCGTCAGGGCTCGGCGACGCCGACAGCTCTCCGTCACCATGAGGGCTCTTCGCGAGGCCACCGAGTGTTTTCATACACACACAACGCGCGGACGTGTTAATTCGTAGACACTTGGTTTTTTTACCGTGGTGATCGACGACTGTGGGAACGCTTTTGGGTGCCTTCGTTAGAAGTACCTACTCCACCGTAACGAGCAAACAGTCGGAATAACTCCAAGTATCGCTCCTGCGTTAAGTGGCCCTACGCCGTCGGAATTTACGACATTTCACGTGTAGGTAACAGGCGATCGAGTTCAAGCTTACGTCTATAGCTGCGTAGACACGAGTTATAAAAATCATTTTCGTTTCCAATTTGAGCGTTATTGTCTGCGAGACGAGAAAGTTGTCGATGGCGCCGACACCAATAAACCGTGCGGCAGCGGTGCGCACGCGCCGGCCAAGTGGCGTTCTGCGCGCGATAACTCACACAGATTCTCAGGCCACTCAGATGCGGCTATCGTTTTTAATGCTGATATCAGTGCGAGAAATGCATCGAGATGATATCGCTCTGCGAGGATCATACATTACAGTGACAGGACAACAATAAAGCTGGTTACCTGTTAGCGCCGATGCTTGTACGTGCAGACAAATGGAAGGCGAGTCGATCTCTGACCTAAACTCGTCATTTCACCTGCGCCTTTGAATTGTGTACGTACTCGTACTACGTTTTATTTCCTTGTATTCAGTTGCATGGCGTGTTTCCTGTTAACTTCTGATCTAACTGATAAATGATTTGAGATTTTGCATTTATGTTTTAATCGAGATTGATAAAAACAATTTTTCGAATAAAATCATGACAACAGTTTAGGGTTTAACAGATGGTCGATGGGGCCGAAAAGTTCTGGAGTGGCGACTGCGTACCGGAAGATGCAGCGTTGGAAGACCTCCCACACGGTGGACTGATGATCTGGTGAGGGTCGCGGGTAGCCGATGGATGCGAGACGCACAGGACCGGTTGTTGTGACGACACTTGGGAGGCCTATGTCCAGCAGTAGACGTCTTTCGGCTGAGATGTTGATGATGATGGTGAACAGTTTAGGCCCCAGTCACATAAGGGCTAGCAGGATCATCTACTATTAAGATCATAAATAGTGGCAGTGGTGCCTATTACGTCTTGGAATCATAGACTCAGTTTATTGTACATTCGTATCTATTACTTAGGAAGTATGTACTTTACTAGTCTTAGTACGATTCCTCGTAGTTCTTGTAACTCCTCGTCAGTAGCAGACTAGCAGAAGTCTCTCTCGCTGGATGTTTTCAGGTAGGATCGAAGGTGGAGCATGGTCTTCAACACAGCTTCGCATCCGCACCCTGCTGCCATTGAAGTTACAACTCTGAACTTGAATTCGGAAGAGGTTCAGGGACATCAAAGTGGACCACGGAAGAAAAGAACCTGCGGAAAGATGTTCGCTTGGAGTAAATAGTGAGTTGGTGGAAGAAGATTGCGTAGCTGTTAGTTACACTAGGGTAATTTATATGTATAGGTACGGTACACATCGCTGCTTATTGTAGAAGTGGGATGAAATGGGAAAAACATATTTGATACTATAGGCAACGTAGCATGATTATGACTTAGTACTATTCCTGATAGCTTTACATTTCACAGCAGACTGTAAATCAAACCATGCAAGAGAATGCCTTTAAAGGATGCTTATGAACAAATCTAGTTCAGTAATAATGGTTGCTCACCTTTACCTAATTCTGTAACAAATCATATCGAGCGAACACACACTGCTGGTTGACAGGTTGTTGACGAGAGTCACTTTGTCTCACAGTTACTAATATCCGTTCATGAATACATTACAATAGACAAATTGAATTCTCAAATAGATTTACATAAATAGTGTGCAATAGCAGTGCTATTATAATGCTATAACGCGTTGTAAGACAATGGCTGCGCACTCGCAGGCCGGCCCACCTCCCACGTGGGACTCCGCGCTAGACGCGGGACGCGGCTGCGCGGGCGCATGCTAATCGCCTCTAATCACGGCTCGATCGAGAGCTGATTCATCTCGGCCTTACGATCCTTTATTCTGTTTATTTACCAATCAGTATACTTAATACCCGCCGCGACCATAAAAGGCGATATATTTGTCTAGTGTCGCTCTCAATTAGTAGGTGGCGGCGAATCGACGCCATATGTGGTCGCAGTTAGCGTCGACTTTTGAAGAATATTTTTTGTTAATACAAAATGTAAATGAAGGAAAATCATTAATGTTTGCTCCTTCAATTTCCTACGATTGCCTTTTATGGTAGGAAGTTCGGTTTAGTAGCTCGGCCAGATTAGCTGAGCCACCGAATTCGGATAGGATACCAAAGTAAACAAAGAAGTAAGATATTCTAACAGAATTTAACCGATCTTTATGTATTTTGATGGCACATAAGCTAGACTTAATATAATTTGTGATATTTTCATAAAATATAATAAAACCTCTGAGCAATTTTCTTTTTAAATTGCCATGGTGCTTCAAATCCCGCCTTAAATGACTTGGTAAACATCCAAAGCTTCATTCCTAATTCAACATCACTCTAGCAAATTTTTATTGACTTTGCAAGAATCAGCTTATAACGCTCAATAGTCTTATAGCGGTTACGCACTGCATCCGATCCGAATCCATGAAAATATGTTCCGAAGTAGTAATAGAACTATTTGTATGGTAGTTTACGCACTAGATCCGACTTCCGTCATCCGATTTCTCTCCGTGAGTCTCCAATTCGGAAGAAATATTTATACGTTTTTGGCAGATTACGACTAAAATGCGAATGCGAACATTGTTTGAAAATTGGTAGAATTTTTCTTGAGAACATCTCATTTATAGTAAGCGCCAGATAAATGAAGAATAACGGTCACTGACCCACCTACATTTATTGACACAATTTAATTTCAAGAACAGAAATAATGACATAAAGCTGTCCTGAATCGGCATCTGTCGTGATCCTTACTGTTCTAGTAATGTAAAAACGATTCATAATTTACTGTCCGGGGGTACCTACGAAGAGATATTAAGGAAAGGTCAATGTACTTTATTGCACATATATCTGGCGCCTACTATAGAGTATTTTGTGGTACTAATAGTTTCTTTAACGGATCTAACTAATTGTAAATTCTAGTCACCACCGTCAGGTAGGTAATGTTAATCCGGCAGGAAAATGAAAAAAATAATGAAAATGCTCAAACACTACATAAATTCATACAATACAAGCAGGCTGAGACAAAACACAGTTTTCTAACGCATATGAAAGCCAACTTCGAAAGTATACAAATTAATTGCGTCGCATTTCCAAATCTTTATGTCGTATGGCGCCAGGCGTTTGGCCGTCGCGTCACGTCGCACGGTGGGCTGAAATCGCGAAGTTGGGACTTAAGGATTTTTAAATATATATTTGCATTGTATATACTTATACCATACTTTTATGTTTTGGAACTTTTTTTTTAAAGTAGGTTATTACCCTAAAATTTCAGAGATTTAATTTGTATGAATAAAACAAAGAATTCGATGCATGGTGCATATTATTAGGATTATTATTATTAGTTTGTTGTAAATATTTTGTGCAACTGCATTCCACACCACTCTTTCCACAACACCAAAACCGGTTTTCTTATCAGTAGACGAGTCGTCATTAGTGACGTGCGCCAATCAGAGGGCAGTAAATTTGCAGGTAAAAAATATTTGGGGTAGCAAGTTGAAAACAATGATATCAGTTCGTTGTAACCACCCTTTACATACGGACTACCCGCTCGTTACTTGATTTTTGTTAAAAGTTGATTTTCGAGAATTTTGTGAAAATGTTTAGTGATTTAGTTACTAATGTTGATATGTTTGTGAAATTGAAATCAAGTGGTAGTATTAAGGATCATAACTTTTTATACAGTGCTATCAAGTCAAAATTGTGTGATTTAAATCAAGATAATGATAATTTGCTAAAGGAATTCTGCGCAAAGTATTGTTATAATACTTATAAAAAATGGGAAAATGCTAAACGAAAAGAACATACATTTAGAAGTAAATACAGTGATTGGTTGGCATCGGAGATAGTTTGGCCTGAGTTTATGAAAGATTTTGCAAAAAACGACGACGATCCAGTTCCTAGCACATCAACTACATCTCATGAAAAGGTGTCTGTTGGTACATCAACTCAAGTAAGTCCGAGAAAACCATTTACAGAATTAGGTCCTAAACAAAAAAAGAGACGTACGGAACTTACTACGCAAACTATTGCTTCAGAGGAGTTGTCACATGCCCATGTTTTTAACTTAAAAGCAGAAGGAAAGGAAGATGTTGCTGACATATTACAGCATCTGCTCAAGCATCCACAGGACGTGCAAAAAGTAAAAGATTGTCTTTTTGGAAATAAAAAGAAATCAGTATTCTCTCCAGATGAAGCTTTAGGCTTGTTTTTGTCTTTGAAATTGTCAAAATGGCAATATAATACGCTACGAAAAAGTATCGCAGAAGTAACTGGTACCAACGTATATCCCTCTTACTACGCACTGCAAAATGAAAAAATTAAATGTTATCCACCTAAAACTGCTATTGTAGTAACAGATAAAACGGCTACGATAGAATTGCAGGCACTATTGGATATTACTGTGAAGAGAATTATAATGTCAAACGAAATTAGTGAAACTTGTAAAGATTTGACACTGATTAGTAAATGGGGATTTGACGGAGCTTCGAATCAAGCCAATTATAAGCAGAAAGTTGGAAGAGAAAATGAAGAAGATGAGGACTTTGACGATTCTAGCGTATTTATGGGTAGTTTGATTCCTATCAAATTAGTGTCTAGTGACAGAGTTATATGGGAAAATGATTCCCCAAATTCCTCATTATGGTGTCGTCCGCTGTTTTTTAAATTCATGAAGGAAAACAAATTCAGCATTTTGCAAGAAAAAAATGCGATTGAGGCAGAGATTAACAATTTAGTTAAGACAGTGGTTGATGATTTGACCATCTCGCACAACCTAATACTAACCATGATAGATGGTAAAGCGACTGCAGTTCTTTGCGATACATCAACACAAAGATGTGACATATGTAAAGCTACTCCAAAGGAAATGAATGATTTGTCCTTGGTTTTGGCAAAAGAAATTGATGTCGATTTATATAAATATGGTTTATCGTCGTTACACATCTGGATACGATTCATGGAATGCATTCTTCATATAGCGTACAGATTAGATTTGAAGACATGGATGGTGAAAGGTGACAGTAAAGCTATTATGGAGAGCAAAAAGAGAAATATTCAGGAAGCATTTAAATCCGAAACAGGACTTTTAATTGATGTTGTGAAACAGGGTCATGGTACAACAAATGATGGGAATACTGCGAGGAGATTTTTCGAAAACCCCGATATTGCAGCTTCGATCACAGGAGTAAATGAAGAATTAATAAAAAGATTTAAAACTATATTAGAAGCAATTTCGTCGGGTCACCGTATTGATATATTGAAGTTTAAAGATTATACCGAAACCACCATGGAACTATACATTGAATTATGTAATTGGTTTTACATGCCTGCAAGTGTTCACAAAGTTTTAGCTCACGGAGCAGCTATTATTGAAAGCTTGGGTATAGTGCCCATTGGAAAATTATCCGAAGAAGCAGCTGAAGCACGCAACAAAGATTTTCGGAGATATCGTGCTCATAATTCGAGGAAATTCTGTAGAAAAGCTACTAATGAAGATATTTTGAACAATTTGTTAATCAGCTCTGATCCACATATTTCAAAGATACGACACAAACTGGTGCGAAAACACAAAGCCTTTTCAGAAGAAGCAACAGCTTTGTTGATCGTTAAGGATACATTTGTTGACGATGATGATCAAGAAAATTTAGGGGTTTTAACTGAAGACCCGTTATTGTCAGAGCATGGTGTTGAGCATGGTGCAGGCCCCTCCTAAAAATATTGGTAAATGATTTGAATTTTGAATTTGTCTTTGTAAGTCTCACACATACAGAACACAGATTTGTTGTCGTGGATTAGGCCTATTGGGGAGACCACTGATAAAAAAAACGCGCCTAGTTCTCTACCTCTGGGGTGGTGTGGAATAGAGAATACAATAATTATCACTGCTAAGTATTCTGAGATTTAGGTGACTTTTAAGATATTTTCGTTCAAAAAAATCTAAAAAAGTCTAACTACCTACTAAGTCACAGTAAACTACAGTAGACGATTAGATGCAAATAAATTGTACTATTAAAATACTTATCCAACAATTGGAAGAAATTTGAGATTTTGTAGACTTAAATGCGATTTTAATAAGAAAAAAAATAAAAAAAAAAAATTCTCCTAAATCGCAGCAAAGCGCAGTAGCTGACTAGTTGTAAAAATAAGCTAATAAATAGTACTATTTTAATATATACATCGCAGTTGGAGATGTTTTCAGATTTTTGAGATTCTTTAGATTTTATGATTTTTTCTATACAAAAAAATATTTAAAAAATTGTAGTACTAAAAATAATGCGTAAAATAAAAAGTCATAGAACAATAATTTACTGTATTAGATAGTAGAACAAATTTGCATCATTAATCAGTAAAAATAAGATGACTTTTTTTTTAATGTCCTAAGTCCACTACGTATATAAATCAACCCACCGTGCGTCGCCTCGCGCGATTTAATTTGGTGTTGATTGCGAAAATGTGCCCATGCGCAGGTGCGAGGGTGGGGGAGGGGCGGGGAGGTGGCGCCCAGTGGCAGGTCCGCCCAACTCATTGTTTACGTAACGCCCCCGCTTATTACACGAACCGTTGTTCGATTACATGTCATGTCAGAAGCTAATTTCCACTTATGTTAAGTACTTTGTAAGTATTATGTTTTTAAATGATGGTCTAAACAGAATAGTATCCTTTACAATCGATCGCTACAATAAAGGACATTTTTTTGTTAAAAAAAAGCAAAAATTGATTGGTCTGTTTTCAGATTTTGTACAACTGCTACAAGCACAAGGAATCAGAGATAGGACCTTGATTTGCACGTTTCACAAGGCACTTAAACAGAACCCTTATATAGACATCCAAGGGAACTGCCTCAAGCCTAAGTAAGCATAACCTATATTCATAATCGGCCATTACCGTGCACAATGTACGGTTGATGGGTTCATCTGCGACGGAGCCAGTGTGGGCGCCGGCCATATATCAACAACAGCCACACGGATTGATTTCATGTTGTTGCGTCATACGATACACAGCACGGAACACAGTAGCACTTTATTGTAAAGCTGCGGTTGCGCAATATACGTCGATCAATTGGAAAATAATAAAATGGTTGATTATAAAAATATGACTTTGGCAGCGACATGTGCATTGTACTGGAGAATACTAGTTTTAGACCAAATTTATGCTGACATCGATATTCATGGCTACATTATAAGCTAAAAGAGAAAATAAGACTCCAGGAGACCAACACTCTTTAGAGACGTGTATGGAGAACCCAACGAGTTCTCTGTCGTCTAGCCTGATTTTGTTTTGTGCTAACATTTAAAAAGCTCCTCTCCATTTGTCTTAATTATTTATAGTTTACGGTAGGCGACGGCACCATCTGCAACATTAGCATATTTTTAATACGAGTAGGTACGAAAACTACAACCACAAAAACAGTTTCCATTAAAATCATGATGAATGAAGATTACTAACAAAACCACATAAGCTATAAAGTTCTGATCCGGTTTAAGATCATTAGCTGATGCTATTACCTAGAGAGATATTTACTGATTGTTCTCTGGACGCGTCCTGCTGCGTTCAATATCAGCTGTGGCGGCTGTAGGCTCGTACAAATCCGAAGCTCCGACGTTCCGACAGTACCAACTGGTCGGAGAGTCGGCACAGTATCGCACCACGCACCATAGAGTAACGACTGGCGCCTCGCAGTCCCGCTAACCGCCCACGAGGCGCGATGAGCTTCGTCGAACTACTCGACCCTTCAGATCGGCTATACAAATTACTTTGTTTGTTTTAGTAATATTAAAAGCTGCTGTCAACAGTAGCGTGAATGGCGGGTTTGATTGAAACTTGTAGGTGGTTTGCTGCCACGGCTGCCGGCGCCAGCCTTAAATGGTTACTTTATTTTCTAAGACACTTTGATGTAAGATAGGGACATTTTTTTCTTGGAAGCTTTTTTTATCTAATGAAGAGAAGCAGATGCTGGAAAATCCAAGCACAACCATAGATTAAGAGAGTAAGATAATTTATTTAACATAAAGATCATAAAAAAAATAACCAAGTCCGATCTTGAGCCATCATTTATCTTATTTCAGCAATTGGCACCCATTTAGATCTCTATTCTTTTGTCGTTGAAGTCGACAATCACGCATACTTATTATTAACATTGAAATAGGCTCCCATTTCCACATGTATGTTTTTGATGGGATTTAGTATCCCTACTCTACACGTATGGAGAGTGTGAATCAATGTGTACGTAATGAATTCAAATAAACAAGTAATATCTTCTAACTTATTGGGAACATGCATCGGTCGAACGCATATTTCGATAACGAAATCAATTACGATTGGATGCCGCGATTAAGTCCAGTTCAGTGTCAGTATAGTTTGCATAAATACATAATAAAACGTGTATAAATAAATTTTATATCGTATTTAACCTACTAATGATGGAAACGGAAAAATTGGGATGGTTTCTAGCTTTCGACGTTGGCGCCGGCGCGGGCGCTTGAGTGGCCACTAGTCTACTACACGCATATCTTGTAGCCCCCAATACATAGTGACAGGCGACACAGTACTCCACACATTTACATAATTAGATATTATATCCATGTTGCGATGCATTTCTTGCTAACACTTGTTTTAATATAAAGAATATACTTTCGACATTTGACCGCTGGGTATTTCAATATATTTAACATTTTGAAATATAGCGGTCAATACAGACAGATAACTATTATTTGCCGCTTTGCTGAATTTTATTTAAAAAATCAAATCTGTTAGACATGGTTACTGTACTGCGGCAAGAGATAAAAGTTATATGAACTGAGACATCGATATTTAGGCAAAAGGAAATCTAATCAGTTGTCACTAAAGTTCGACTTTTAATTGTATTCAGTAATGTATTCAGTAACTGACATGAATTCAATTTCGTTCATTCTTACACCAACACTTCTTTTTTGTCATAATCTGACAGTTGAACTGTCAAGTTACTGAATACAATTAAAAGTCGAACTTTAGTCATTACTAGAGTTGTTTTGGAAAGTTCTCGCCAGTATACAAATAAGACTAATATTCAGGAAATACTTTTTCAAATCGTGTTCAGTTTTCGTTTCCGTTCTACAACTAAGTACAAAATATCCACTGTAAGCCATACATACTACAGAAGCAATAGATAGGTAGGCCCTTGCCCTTTAAATGTCAAAATCGTACAAGGTCTTTTAGACCAGCTACATATATATCTAAGTATTAGTACGTACTAACAGGTTAGATTGACCATGTACCGGATTACCATGTACCGCAGTAACTCGATTAGCTACATCAAAGCAATGGATTTCTAAATCCTCAATACTTAACAAAATCAACTGAAAGTTGCAATTGTCAGCTCAGTGTATTAACACTTAGACAAAGCTTAGCGTAGGCGATAAAAAATAATTATCACCCACATATCTGTAATCACTAATCAGGGATGAGGCCGAGGATTGCGCAAGAGTCGCTATGATCTTCAAGCCGCCAACACGAAGAAGCAACTGGCAACCTTGTTTCATACATGACTCAGTGTTTATGAAAGTGACGATTATTTATTAGCAGCGATTCTTCTCAGTTGCTACATCGTACATCGGCGACGTTGCGCCTGCGCCACGCGGCGACAACAGCCTTAGCGCCGGAAATGACTCGTGTCTTGCTCATCGAAGGCCCTTGACTCGAGCACGCGATCGTCTATTGAGCTTTAACTATCTGCGTGTTTCTATTGTCTTCACTGTATATTGAAAGGCATATTAATTGGCTGTCTTATTTACTGTGTTATTGAAAATATGTATTGTCTTTCGTTGAAAAGTTTTGATGTTACTTTTGTGAAATGTTTGCTCGTTCATTCATGAGTGGGACGTAGAAGATTTGAAGTTGTTCTTTTTACAAGCCGTTACTCTAACATATTGGTCTGTTCTTATAGCCAGATACTAAATAAATGTATACAATTGAACAGTCTGTAATATCAAAATAACAGCTTTTTACTAAATGCATAAAAAATGTATAAGATACTTATAACAAAAAAAAAAATTCGTTTTTTTGCCTGTTGGTCTGTCTGTTTGTTCAGGCTAATCTCCGAAAGGGCAGATAATTAACAAAAGTGACTTCGCTAGACGATGATTGGTGTATTAAAACACGTTCCGTTTCACGTAATTGCTGAAAATCAATATTTACTGGAATAAAAACGTTGCACTAGCCCTAGCCCTTCTTTTATGTGTTAGTCACAAAATATTGATAAATATTATAATCTGAATCTTTCCTTTTTTAAAAACATTAGGCTAAGTTAATTGATACTAACACCTATGGATATTTTTTTTTAATCCGAAATAAATAGGTTTGATTAAAAGATTGATTTTCTTGT